>JAHLJS010000009.1:26332117-26694202 GCA_038502445.1 Eremochloa ophiuroides
GGTAACTCCTCATCCTCGCGCTCATTCCCACCACCACTACCCGACCCACGGCGGGTGTTAACCGGCATCTGCAGTAAGCACAACAACCATTGTCAGGTGTTAGTTATGCAGACGATAACCGAAAAATCATGCCCAGAGGATATCAATGATTATTTTTGATAACATACAAATGGCACAATAATTCAACAACCATCTCACAACCACACAATAACAAGGCGCAACAAAGAAAAATTCTTCGCGAACGGCACGACGATCATTACTTAATTAAAAGTTTGATGGTTCAAGCCTTGAACATACAAGGTTTAAACATTACAAGTCCAACCCAACCATTTAGGGTACATCAAAGTATTTCATTATAAAAGAGTGCCAACATGGCAAGTGCACTAGAAAGAGCTACTCATCATGGTCACTGTCCATACCGGACACGTTCCCACCAAAGTCATCACTCTCGTCGATAGGCACTATCTCCTCAGGGTCTTCTTCTTCTCCTTCCGAACTTGCCTCACCATCATCAGCTGCTACGAAGATCTCAGGACCGATCTCTGCTGCACCTGGATGGTGAAACGGATCAACACGGTTGTTCAGACGATAAACATCCTGCTGCAGTTCCCAGACCTGCTGCTGACTCACACGCAACTCGCGCAAAAAGTCATCTCGCTGACGTGCCAGGTTCATATTGCTATTACCAAGCTGATGACGAAGGTCCGCATTCTGCCTCTCAAGCTCAGTAACACGGCGATCAGCTGCCATCAAAGCACCAGTGCATCGTAGCAACTCATTGCGACAGGCGGTAAGAGCTGCCACCTGATCGTCTGCACTGCGACGAGCAATGCGTGCAAACTCTTCCGCTTCCAGCCTCTTCTCAACAGCATCATGCAAGGCGTCAATGCACTGCATCCAACCATCCCTAGTGGCAAAGTGCATCTTCAGGACAGCAAACATAGCACTCATAGGAGCCCCAGTGCTATGAGCACGCTCATCTCTGCCTCGCACCAAAGGAGCTTGGCTAGACTAAGCCCACTCATCCTGTGAAGCATTTGCCCTTGGAAACACATTGGCTGGCCCCAAATCAGCCCTCTTGTTGAACCTGGTGCAAATCTCCATCAACATCTCGAAGGCTGCAAACTGGGCACCACCCCATGGCGTCTTCATGTCTACCTCGACTTTGAGCTCGGGCAAAGACCAATCCCCTTCAAGAGCAGGAATTGCCACCCAAACATCACACCAAGGCTGCACCATGGTCTCTGCTGGCTTCCAGAAATACATTGGCGGCTCTGGATACCCCACTGACTCCAACAACCACCACAGCATAGTGGGTGTGCCAAACTGCTCCAGAAACTGACCACTCTGCGGCGCACCTTCAGCTGCCATCTGGTACAATGTAATATCTTGCAGCATTAGAATAAGCCAGGATAGCACAAATTTATTACAGGAAAGGGAACAATACAGAAATTTTAAATTAATTTCATGATCATGATGCATGCACGTGCCAACGACCTCACACATTATCATTTAATTAACTAACGTTATAGTCGGTGGCATACCACGTGCTCTCATATACGTAACTGGTCGTACTACACGTTTTGCGTGGTTAGTGTACCTGCAGAAGATTCATTTCAGCCCATTCCCCAATGTATGCATGGCAATAAGAAGCACTTTTTGCCGAAAATGCTCCCGTGAGCACCTGCGACCCCGAAAGTAATTACTCCCCAATACTTCCATAAGTACACATATGAACCACATGTACTCACTTCAGTAACCATAAGCACTCCCCATAGATTGACGGTTGTTCGATCGTACACTCACATCTCACCTTACCTCATCCGAAGTGGCCGGTATAAATCATCAGCCCAGAAGCAATAAGAAGCCGCAATGTCACATATATCCGCACAATAAAACCAATGAACCGCGGATGGAAACATGATGCAATCGCCCAGTTAGTACTTACATAAGCCACCTAATTACCACATATACATATATAGGGCTATAGGACTTGGTCATTGGTACTCATAATTTTTTGCAAACACTCGGTTTAAATCACCTACACCCAACTAATAATTGTCAAATAATTTTCAAAACTCCAAAATCATTTTTGTTTTTAAATAGTCAAGCGATGGTGTAGGCTGAATTATGCTATGGTACCAGCTGTAACAGAACCGACAAATTTATACGAGCACAAGTACGACGATCGCTAATTTAGTAGCAATCAAGTCACACTTGAGCCAATATAAACCCGGTAGTCCGGAAATCTCAAAGGATTTCAAACATTTTAAACAGAACATACCCCAAGGATCTTACAAATTCAGCAACAACCCATCACATGATACATAAGTTCACAACCGAATTAAAACATCAGAGTACAACATAGTCTTTTACATAAATGTAACAGTAGCGGAATCAACATAGTTTTGAAACAACATAGTTCACATACGAGTACCACCAGCTGACCGTGTCACAGCATCTTACAAAAGCTAAAGATGGATAACGACCTTGCCCCAGGTCTAATCTTCTTCACCCGTAGGGGTGAAGCAGTTCTTGCAATAAGCATAGTAGACCACTTCTTCTCCAACAATGGGAATGAAACCTTGAGTACCCAATTGTACTCAGCTAGACTTACCCGACAAGAAGTAAATAAAAAGACTCTCAAGGATATACAGGCTTATTTGGTGGAGCTTAGAGGATAGCAACATTTTGCATAAAGCATTACTATAGTAGTTCCTCAACTTATAAATTTTAGAGATAGTTTAGCTTCGATTTCAGTTAAGCTATTAAGTTAAGGTTTGCAGCTATACTAAACAATCACTTGATATTATAGCAAACAATACGACCATATGATTTCCGATATCCACAGATATTAACCTCATCTCACCATAATCAATATGTTCAAGTTGTTAACCTCTACCTCACCAGAAGATCAGTTCAGTTTCTCACTAGCCAGGAGAGATGGCGATTCGAATCGATTGTACCAGCTAGCAAACATGCCAATCATAAACCCTGTCAGCCTGATCAGTGGCTTCTTGAGTCACCGTTAGATCTTTCTGAGTCGTATTATATCGCGAGCTTGGCGGGGCCCATATTCTCGGAAACAAACCCACTCACAGGAAGTGCAGGTCCCTGACCTGACTATGGCAAAATGGTTTCTCCACACATCCTTCCTACCTCCAGAATATGTCTATCCATGTCACACCAATTCTTGGCTCAGAAGGAACTACTAGGCTTCTTGGACAGAACGACTTATCTGGCCAGCTATGTGACGACGTCCTTCAACCTCAACTGATGTCTGATGGCCTCAGTCCTAGTCGGCCGCAAGTAGCACCGAAGACAGCATGACCTCAACCATGTCATGCGGCTTCCCGCTACCTAGCCATGATTCTCTCCTTATCATTGTGGCATGGTGGCAAATATAGTCAACCATGTGGAATCCATCCCCATCATCATTAGTCACCACCTATGCTCGCGAAGGACAGGAAATCCCTCGACTTCTACCGGTCTAAGCATGGCTAAGCATAAGATCGAACCCATCCCTTGTCTAGTAATATTTCCAGGATAAAATATATATAGTGGACAAGGTATAAATGCAACGGTATCAATTCAACTCCTATACTTAAGTGCACAATCATACGATTTAATAAAGACCAGTGCATTTATATAAAAAGAGATAGGTGGAGGCTTAGGGATGCTCCGGGGCTTGCCTTTCACAAAGTTAGATGGCTGATGGTCAGTGCACTCCGGCAGTTCAGTTTCCTCCTCGGCCTCGGGAGCTTCCGGCACCTCGATCTCCGGGGGCACTCCTTCCTTCGGCGGATCGAATTGCAGCAGTGTAACTCCTCCCGGCGATCCTGTATGCATGATATGCATATATGAGAACTGAGAATGCACATGAAATGTAATATAGAGATGCACAACTCGAGCCATGAGATGCATTAGACAACATGTGAGCATCCAAATAATTTATCAAACATTTACTGAGTATGTGCATATTTCTTCTCTAAACAACAACACATACTCACCCTTCTTAAGCAAGCTATAGAACAATTTCTCGTCTTGCGTAAGAGGTCTACAACCTGCACTAACAATTAATTTAAATCAAACTTCTCAACCACAGCCACCTTTTAACTAATAACCACGAATAAAGCATATAAGCAAAGACATTTGACCTAGCTGCCCTACACATGAACAAGATCAACCCCAAAGTGTCCAGCAAGGTTACCAAGCTGGAGCATCATAGAAATGCATGAAAACATCTTCTAACCAATTATTACTCAATTAAAAACAATTAAACAAGTACTAGCTTATAACTGGACCTTACATCTGTTGTACCCAGAAAATTCTAGAAAAATTATAGTAGATAACACACTCCCATATTAGGCTACTGGCAAAATTTCAAGTCATTTGGACAGACATAATATGCTACACAAAAATAACAAGCAGACAGCCATTTAAGCAATAGAAAATACTTACAACAGTGAAAAGTATCAAACAACAGATTTCTATTTTTTTAGCTTTTTTATCAAAAAAAAAGTCTCAAGAAAAATATTCATAGCCATTACTTATTCCCATCAAACATGGTGAATTTAGCAAGAGTATAGCATGAAAGGCATGTTACACATGACATCATATAAATAACATTAACCAACCAGCAAACATATTTTTCCCAGATCCTACTACTCTAAATAAGATTAATGCAAGTGGAATCACATTTTTAGCATATTCGTACAATGAGTTATGCATTTATCAAGTTTACAAGCATATAACAAATTAATTATAACTGCACAGAAAAGTTGTCACATAGTCATATTTCATATTTTTCTTGTATAGAGCTCAGAAATACAAACCCAACAAAATTTGGTTCACCTCATTTGGACACTTGTAGCTCTAGATATGAATTTTAGAAGGTTTACCAAAATTTGTGGAAATTCATTTTATCATTTTCATTTTAAACGAACCCGACTCAAAACGCTACACACACCCGGTTCAGTGCACCAGAAGTGCACCAGAACAACTGACCGGTGGGCTCCCCGGTCAAACCGGTCCCACGCGTCAGAGAGAGAGAGGGAGAGCCATCGGCGCTGACCGGCGATATCTCGCCGACGGCGAGGTCACCGGCGACACCGAGGGCACCTACGTGCTCCTGGGAATAAGGCGAACTCGATGAGCTAACTTTCAAGACCGAACCCGCACTGGAGCTAGCTCAACAGCGGCAATGGCGGACGGCGGAGCTCCGGCGAAGTCGCGCTGACGGATTCCGGCCTTCACCGGCGAAACTGAGCTTCGTTTCATGAACACTAGATCCAAACGAAGCTACGTGCACGAAGAATCGGACTATGGAGCTCGGATGCGCATCAACCGCACGCGCATGGCGGCACGGTGGCGAGCAGAGTCACGGCGAGGCTGTGTTCCGACGAGCCTACGGGACGAATGGCCCAACCAACTCCTCAGACCTAACCCTCGACTCAAGAAGACCTATAGACAAAGCAAGACGGGGAAGAACGACTACGGGAAGGCGCTGGTCGTTGCGAGCAGAGAGCTCGGCGGCGTTCCGGCAATGGCGCGGCGGCGAGGAGCTCGCTATGGCTATACCTTCGGTCGACTTGGTCTAGAAAGGAGTCGAGGATGTAGAGCAGAGAGTGGCGAAGCTACGAGGGAGATGGAGCGGATGGAGACGGTGCGGTGGCGGCGGATTTCACCGCAAAGCCGGCTCCGCGGCCATGGCGACGGCGGAGAGAAAAGAGGAGAGCAGAGAGGCGAGAGTAAGAGAGAGAGCGAGTGGAGCGGCCAGGGGACAGGGTGAAGTGTTGCCTTTGCACTGCAGGCCGGCCGAGAGGGCAACGACGACGTACGGCGCCACCTGGCGTGCGATACCTGACGGCGGCAGCGTCGGTCGCCACCCATTTTCAGACTGAATCGATTTTGATTCAGTTCAAAAACCGACTGAAACCCGATTTTGATCGAGCCATATCTCGTGATCCAAGGCGTTTCAGTGCAAACTCCACTAATACAACTTGAATAGCTACATGAGTAGATCATTTGGTATTAGAACATTTTGAACTGATTCGACTTGGTTTGAGAGATACAAGTCAAAGAATAGAGCTACACTGAAACTGAAAACCACTTCTAGACTTAGCAAATTTCAGCAACTCCAAAACAAGCTCTAAATCTGCACAATTTCACAATTTTGACCACCTTACACCCATTTTCATGAGTTGACCCAAAAATAAAGTTTGTTTCTTATAAAATTCTACACAACTTTGATTAAGGGTGCTCTGACATGCAAAGTATCTAAATTAACTTTCTTGTTTGGTCAAACAAAATAGGTTTAGGAGGGCTTTCTAGTCAACTATTCGCTAGAGGGGTATTTTGGGGATTTTACCAACATGAACATTGTTTCAAATGTTAACCCAAACATGTTTAAGTCATCTAGAACAGTAAACAAGCATCACATTTGCATGCTAACACATCTATGACATTATAAGCATATAAGCAAACATATAGCATATAAAGGAATGTAAATCAAATCAAATGGTGATGATGCATGAAATGACATGATCAATGCTTGATGTCATGCAAATGTAAGTGTAAAAATAGTAACTAACATTAGGGTGTTACATATACTATGTAATATAGTAATAAATCAATAATTAAATTATTTATGTATGCATGATTATTATTTTAAGATATAACACACGCTATTAGTTACTCATACATGCAGATTTTACAGGTCATTTTAATTTAGTTCCAAAGATTAGAGACCGGCAGAACCCATCGAAACCCAGAAAAAAGAACTCCTGTGGCAAGAAGTTACGTGAGCACGGTGACTGCGGCGAACGCGAGTGCGGCGGTGGCGACAGACGCGAATGCGAACACAGCGAGGGCGGCGGCGGACGCGAGCGCGAACGCACCGAGCGCAGCATCGAGCGCGGCCGTGGTAGGCGCGAGCGCTCTGGCAGCGAGCACGGCGGCGGCGGCGGAAGCGAGTGCCGACGCAGCGAGTAGCGCCGGCGGCGGCGGATGTGGGCACGAGCACAGCGAGCGCAGCGGCGGCGAAAGCGAGCGTGAACACAGCAAGCGGCGGCGCCAGACGCGAGTGCGAACGCAGCGAGCGAGGCGGCGGCGGCGGAAGCGAGCGCCGACGCAGCGAGAGGCGGCGGTGGCGACGGATGCGGGCACGAGCACAGCGAGCGCAGCTGCGGCGAAAGCGAGCGTGAACGCAGCAAGCGCGGCGGCGGTGGACGCGAGTGCAAACGTAGCGAGGGCAGCGGCGGCGGACGCGAGCGTGGCGGTGGTAGGCACGAGCGCTCTGGCAGCGAGCACGGCGGCGGCGGATGCGAGCACGAGCACGGCGTTGGTGGTGATGGGCACGGGCGCTCATGGAGCGAGCGCAGCTACACAACCCATATTAACCAGTGAAAATTGAGTAACCGGACCAATCCAATAAACTAAACAAACTAGTGCCAACCTGTAACACCCCTGGCTATAACTAAAACTGCTATGTCATCATGATTACATGTAAATCATCGCGTATAAGCCCATTACTACCTTGGATTACTAAAATAATTTTTATTTCCATATGTGGTTGTGCATAGGTGATTTAGATTGATTTGGTGATATCAATGCTTGTTTGTGTATATAAGATTAAATCAAATTAGAGATTTAAACCGAAATCAATTATAAAATCCTAATCGGACCCAAAACCCTAATTTAAAAACTAAGATGAATTGGATGTTGGGTCTTAAACAAAAGTTGTAAACCCTTAAAAGCTGAGCAACTTCTATTTGGGGCAATTTTGAAGTTATTAAAAAGAATTTCAAATAAAACGTTAATCTATGTTTTAAAGTTTAAACTTGAAATACAAATTTAAAAACTAGCAAGAATTTGATAATGGTACTTTAATAAAAGTTATAGCCCTTTTAAAATATAACAACTTTTATCTTGGGTAATTTTGAAGTTATTATATGAAAATTTAAATTAAACCCTAATTAGTATTTTTAATTTAGAATTGAAATCCAATTTCAAAAATTATCAAGAATCTGACAAAACTCTTTTAATGAAAATTGTAAAGCTTAACAAATAGAACAACTTTTATTTTGAAAATTTTTAAGTTGTTCAGAAAACTTTGGAGAATTTGGTTGAATTTGAAATGGATTTCAAATTGAACTTTTACCCCCTTTTCCACAACTTTAAATTTGTTCAAAATTTGAATTTAGTTCAAAAACCAAAGTTGTTCAGAATTTAATTTGCTACAACTCTTATTTAGGAAGTTTTTCAAGTTGCTACAGAAAATAAAGAGTAATTACACCGAAAAAAAGGAGCTAGGGGGCCTAAATTGGCTACAATAGTCAACTCTTGGGAGGGGGATCCGGCTCTGCTTCGCGCGCGCGCGCCGCATGCCGGCGACGCCTGGGGCCTGGTCGACAGCGCGCCGTGCGCGTGGGGGCCTTGGCCGCGCCGGGCGCCCATCCACTTGCCCTATAAAGCGCCAAGACATCGGTGTTCTTTCCGTTTTTCTCCTCTCGGTCACCGCCGGCTAGCTCCCGGTGTCGAGTGAAATTGGCCACCGTTAGTCTATCTTACTACAATTCCGCAAGTCGCCAAACTCGTATCATCCTTGCGCATAACTCGAATCAAGTTGTGCCATCCTTTGCCACCAGGACCGCTCGGACGCCGTCTTCTTCTTCCTCGCGACCGGCTGGGCGTCGCCGTCCTCGGTCCGTCGTGGCCGCGTCATTTCGGTGGGATATAATCCAATTCCTTGCGTGTTCTAGCTTCTTTGTAACCCTGTGAACCTCACGCGCTCGCTGGTGTTCTCCTTGATGCCCAGAAAGCTCCGGAACGGGGTCCTTGCCACCAGAGCTTGCCGTCATCAACGCCCGCACGTTGCGCACCTCGTACGAGCCCTTTTCTGGCCTCGCCAACGCGATCACCGTCGCCGTGGTGAGTTTCTGGACCTCTCTCTGCCTTCGGTTTGGTCTGCACCGTTCCGTAGCGGTCGGACCGCGAGCTCGTCGGAGCTCTGTGTTGCCAGCGTCGCCGTGCGCATAGCCATGCAGGCTGGAATGCGTTTTTGGTTCGATTAATTAGACAAACGCGTCCGCTTGTGCGTTCTGGTATTGTTGATTGTCTCGCCATTGCTAGCGGAGTCCCAGGCTGCCATCCCTGCCGCGCGCCATCGAGCAGCTCGTCTGAGGAGCCGCCATGGTCGTCGACAAGCATGAGCTCGAGTCCTAGGTCCTAGTTCTAACCCCTAGTTCGGTTCGTGGGGGCATGGCGCAGGTGTTGGTGAACCTCCCCTCGTCGGAGAGGCACCGACGGCGACCCGGCGACGTCGGAGCCGGTTCTACTCCGGTCAGCGGCCGGCGGAGGTAGAAGAAGAAGGGAGCAGGTCGCACTGGGCCGTGTGGGGACTGACTTGGGCCGGCCCAGTTGCGCAGGCAGCTACTGGATGAGAGGAAGAGTGGGCACTGGGCCACGCGCGGGCTGCACAGGCCGGCCTAGTGGCTCTGTGGGGGTGGAGAAATGAATTTTCCTTTTTCTGGAATTTGAATAGTACAGTACCTTGTGATTTTTGTAAGAAAATAATTATTGCACTATAAATTATGAATTTAATTTTGTAGGCTCTATGTGACATGATAAACACAATAAAAATATTAAATATGTAGTTTAGTTAATTTCTGTATGAGTTAAAAATATGTAGTTTAATTAATAAGTGAAGCTTCTATGATTTTTGTAGGTCAATATATTTATGCAAAAATCATGAAAATTATTTTGATACTGTTTTAGGCTAAGATATTGCAGTAGAAAAAGTTTGGGCTCGGTTGGAGATAGTTTAATTATTTATTATTTTGTGCCCTATTAATTAATTAATAAAATGGATAGAAACCCTAATTCCTTTAGGATTTTGTGACTTTTGGATCGTTTGTCAACCTTGGTTCATTCACCATAGTGATCCTCGGCGCCTATATGTTAGTGGCTAAGGTTTTCATAAACTTCTTTAGTAATAATCGTAGAGTTGTGCAGCGGCTTTCTATGACTGTTGAAATGGTCAATAAATCGATTATGCAACCACCACCGTGTTTAGTAAGGTTTGCTTGCAACTTTATCGTGAAGGAAAGTTGTACTGAACTTTCTTAGATTAATTACTTAACGTAATGCACTTGTATGTTTCTCATCATGCATCATGATCATTGCATTACATCATGTTAAAGCATGCATCATTCATTTGCGTGTAGTGCATACGCGAGTGAAAAGGCTTACGTCGATCAAGTTTGGAGGAAGTCCATTGATCAAATGGTGGTGATGTCAACATCGTGATCTCTACGAGACTAACCAACCCTACAACACAGGCAAGCCCCGGTGCATTCAGCCCCTCTCCTTGTGATTTGCAAAACGTTTATAACTAGAGTTATTCTATTGCATTAGGTTGATAGGAGTTGATTGACAACCCAATTGATGCATTACCAACCTTGACCACTGAAATACCTTGAAACCACTTTAAAAATAAAATATTTAAAAATGCTTAGCCCTGCTTGAATAATTTAAATTCACACAAAAATGCTATTTTTGAGATATTGTGATATATTATTGAGTAATTCATGAAAAAGGGAATTGGTAATATTCCCGTTCGGTGGCTGTGCACCTGATCAGTACATCGTCACTGACGAGAGGGAATTTTTCTGTTCAGTGGTTGTATCTCTTGGGTTAGAGTCCCAAGGTTTGACCACCGAATGAAAAGGGAAATGTTTCGCTCGGTTGATGTGCACATGGGGCGGCGTTTCCCATGTCTTATCGCCGGCAGGCATGGATTTGGAAACCGTTGAGTGACTGTGTACTTGCGTAGAGTCCCAATGCATGGCCACCGACGGAAAAAGATTAGGAACCGTTTGTTGTGGGCCTGCTGGATTGAGATTTTTGCAACTAGCCACATACTTCGGGAAGCCCTGTCTTCGGTGGCTCTACTACTTGAAACGACAACCACACACTGGGAGTGGCGAGATGGCGAGAGTAGCGTGTACCCTCGTGGCCGGCGTGCCTGGAGACGAGAGGAGTACTGTGCTCTCGGGTGGCGCAGGACCGGTTCAGGGATAGAAAAGCCGTGGTAGACGGGGTTGGTATGTGCAAGCTTAGGTGCTACATATACAGTGTGGTTAGGGATCCCCAGCTGGGTATTAATCGATTCAAATCGTCGTTGCTCCTCGGTTAATGGAGACTTGATCCACTGACTTACCCCGAAAAGTGGTTTCAGAAGTAGGATGTTTTTGAGATTGAATATGTAATTGGAATTGAAGGGTATATGTGAAAGAACTGAGAACTATTAATATTGATTATAATAATATTGAGTAAAATACTGAAAGAAGGATTAGCAATGCTTTTTCCACAAAATACTTTGACTCTTGCTAAAGCCTTACCTTGACTCCCCTCAGCCTGCATTCTTGAGTCTCATTCCTTTTTCTTAGTGAGGTAAGTCTTGCGGAGTACCCCAGTACTCAGGGTTTGTTAAGCCCCTATTGCAGGTGAATTAAGTGTACAATTCTGTGTGGGGTCATGTCGGTCCACGGATCGTGCATGGACGGAGGTGTGTATATGATACAAACCCTTGGGCAGGGTGTCTGGTTGTATGATGCTACTCCACTATGAAACTCTGGTTTGGAATAATGTCATTTATATTTGTAAACCTATATTTATGTAATACTTCCGCACTGCTCACTCTGATTTATATTATTTGTGTAAATTATTGAAATACTTGCAAGGTCTTTACAATGAGATCCTCGGGTGAATTTGGGTTTCCGAGGGAACCTGGCAGGTCACCTAGGTCAAGGGAAACTCGTGCGTACTGATCGTGGATCCTTAGGGACAATGATGGTGCACGTGGACCCTATGATTAAGGCGGTTCTGTCACAAGTGGTATCAGAGCAATTCATTGTAAAGTACTTGCAGTATTACTTTACAAAAACTTCAAAATGATTTCGAATGAATAAAATTAATGGGGTAGTTTGGTTCGATTTGTTTCTGAACTTTCCTCATTCATTCTATGCAATCTTTCCTTGAGTATTTCTATAGATCTGTAGTCAGGCTTTGACCTTAGTAGTTGTGGGGGTATAAACCCATATACCCGCATGGCACTACAAGGGCCAGAACATCCGATCGGGCCCGGATTGCCAAGGACGCGTCGCTGCACGTTCTCCAGAAGATCACGCACGTCCGCCGGCTTAGAAGTCTTGGTGGTCGAGGAAATAGCTTTCCTGATATCTTGCCGATTAGTTTCCTTGTTCGGCTAGGATTGTAATCTGAGATACATGGTAAAACTGACTTGTAACCCTGCCCCCCAGACTATATAAGGCGGGCAAGGGATCCCCTCAACTCAACTCATCTAATAGCAATACAATACAGCAACACACAGGACGTAGGATATTACGCCTCGCGGCGGCCTGAACGTGTCTAAATCGTTTGTCTCGCGCTTACTGCACAACTCTTGCTCGTCTCAGGCGCACCTTCACCGATCAATCTACTACCTCGGGCATACCCCTCGGTAGACCGCCGGTGATATCTCGTTGACAGTTGGCGCACCAGGTAGGTGGTGTGCTTCCTGAATCCATGGCAAACAAGGTGATTTTTTCAAGCTCCATCGAGCTCCCAAGCCAAGCCAGATCTTTATGGTGGGATCCATCACCTGGGTCATCGGTCCCGACGGTGAAGGAAAGATCCTGGATGCGGCCCAGATCGCAGCTATTCTGACTCCCCCAGCAACCTCCGCCCCGGCAAGAAAGCTGCCACGCTACACTCGGAAGACTATCGACAACGACGACCTGATCAGATCCATAGATCGGGTCTCCCAAGGCCTGTCTGAGAGTCTCCAGATCTTGGGGTCAACTGCAGATCTCCATCAGCGTCCATCAAAGGCGCGATGACCTTCTCTGCTCTGCCAGGACATGACTCTGGCCATCACCGTCACTCCTCAGGGACGCGTCGTTGAGCTGCGCCCCCGAGCAGTTGCGTTTCCGAGGGCCTCCGACCACAACCTCCCAAGTAGCTATATGCCATTCGGTCTACGGAGCGCGGCCTCCAGTTTCGCACATCTACTGCACTCCTCTGGTCACACCTTCCCCGATCACGTCGGCACCAGCTCCAGCTTAATCATTGCCGACAAAGACCACTCCGACCACGACGACGCGGAGGGCGGCGATCTCACTGATTTGCCTCCTCCCACTGGTCGGTTCATCGGCGGGCCCGTCCTCGCCATCAGCAATGACAGCGCTCCACCCCCGAACGAAACTGAAGAAGCCCGAGCAACCCGCGAGGGAAGGAACGCCGACCGAAGACGGCGTCGCGAGCAGCAAGCTGAGGCAAGGAAAGGCACCGTGTGGAATTTGGAGACAGAATTTGATCTGGTCGGGAAACACCAGGTCTACAAGACCCCAAGTGTAAACGTCGCCGTCGCGATAGTGGAGACCAAAAGATTGGCCCCGACTCCTGAAGTGGAGCGCCTTACGGCTTACCTCCAGGCAGTCCAAATCCAGATCAACGAAGGACACCAGCTACCACCACCATCGCGTTCCACTGCACCGGCCACCGAGATTATTCACGACGATGGTGGCCATTCACGTGGCGGCCAGAGAGGTCATCGCAAAGATGGGGACCAGGAGGTGAATCAGTCTGACCTCCGTGAAAAGCTGAAGACCAGAGATCTCCGAGGGTGCATCGAGAATCGGAGGGATGCTAGGCACTCAGCAGAGACTGAGCGCCGCAAGGAGTATGACGAAGCGCATGGCCCTCCGGTTACCGACAAAAACGCTCCTAGACTTCCCTTCATGACAGAACTCTAGGCTGTACACTGGCCGCCAAACTTCAAGGTCGTTGGCGTCGAGACCTACGATGGCACCGCTGATCCCACCAAGTGGCTTACCGTCTATGAGATCGCAGTCAGAGCTGCCGGGGGGAACTCCGACATCATGGCGAATTACTTGCCCGTTATGCTCAATGTATCCACCAATAATTGGCTGCTGAGCCTAAAGCTGAACTCCATCGACACTTGGGACCAGCTGAGGGAGCAGTTCATCAACAACTACGGCGCCACCTGCAAGCAGCCGGGCACAAAGTTCAATCTTGAGAAGCTCCAGCAGGCGTCACAAGAATCGCTGCGTGATTATATTCGGCACTTCTCAGAGACCAGGAACAACATTCCAGGTGTCACGGACACTAAGGCCATCTTCGCTTTTATACGTGGCCTCCGACCTGATGAGGAGCTCCAGAGGAAACTATACCGTAGCAGACCAAGCTCCATCGCCGAGATGCTACGCATCGCCAACAAGTACGCCGAGGGGAGCGAGGCAGCCTGCCACTCCATCCATAGCTGCCTTCACTTCCCTGACCGACCACGCCACGAGGACGCCGAACGCCTATCTGATCGGAGCCATGATGACCGAGGAGCCTGGTGCGACCACCGCCGCGGCGAATGCGATCACCGCGACCAACACCGCTCCGATCGACGTCGCCACGATGAGCCAGAAGGCTCCAGGGCTGGAGAAAGGAGTCGCCATTACCAAGTCTACAACGCCCGACCAGCTTCAAAGCGCAATTATGAAGAGGCTTACGATAAGCTCCTCGATAGTCAATGCCCCGTCCACAAGTTCCACAAGCATACCATGAGAGAATGCTATGGCTTCTCCATGGCATTCCAAGAAGAAGAAAAGAAGAAGGCTCGCATAGAGTCCGAGAGAGACAAGTGCGATGACAATAACGACCCACCTTCAGGCTACACTGAAGCTCACCGGGCAGTCTCCACAATCATTGGCGGCCACATAGCCATGGAGTTGAAGAGAGCAGAAGCTCGTCGCTAGACGCGTCAACTCCGTCGCCAACCATGACGCCTCCATCGCCGACCCGAGATTTCCTCCTTGGTCGCACAAGGCCATCACCTTCAGCAGAGAGGACCAGTGGACGGAGATCCCATACTTGGGGCGCTTCTCACTGATCCTCGACCCGGTGATACGCAAGACACGCTTCTGCAAGGTGCTGATCGAGGTGGCAGCGGCCTCAACATCCTGTTCTCCGGAGCCGCCAAGGAGCTCGGACTCCGAGTAGAAGACCTGGAGCCGACCACGGCTCCATTTTGGGGAATCATCCCAGAGCAGCCCTCCTACCCCCTGGGACAGATCAATCTGCCCGTCCAGTTTGGGACACCGCAGTGCTTTCGCATCGAGCACATTGACTTCCTGGTGGCCGATTTCGACGCCGCGTATCACGCCATACTCGGCCGACCTGCTTTGGCTAAGTTTGGGGCCATCCCCAACTATACTTACCTCGTCATGAAGATGCCAACGGAGACCGGCATCCTCACGGTTCGTTCTAACCTCCAAGTCGCGTATGACTGCGAGAAGGAGGCCATCGCCATGGCAGAAGCCACCGACGTCTCCATACTGATGAATACGTGCACAGCGGACGCACAGAAGCTGGCGCCTGAAGAACAAGTCATCCCGGAGAAGACGTTGCCTAGAGTTGCTACCAAGAACAAGGAGACAAAAGATGTCGTCCTCGTTCCCGGTGATCCGAGTAAGATTACTCGCATCGGGACAGATCTCGACCCCAAATAGCAAGATGCGCTTGTTAGCTTCCTCAGAAAGCACGTCGGCGTTTTCGCGTGGAAGCCCGTGGACATGCCCGGCGTACCTAGGAAGCTAATCGAGCACTCCTTGAATGTCTCAAAGACCACCAAGCCCGTCAAGCAGAAGCTCCGATGTTTCTCTCCAGACAAGAAGGAGGCTATGAGGGTAGAAATAGCTCGGCTCCTAGCTGCCGGCTTTATTAAAGAGATGTATCATCCCGATTGGTTAGCCAATCCGGTCCTTGTAAGAAAAAAGAATAATGAATGGAGAATATGCGTTGATTACACCGATCTCAACAAAAACTGCCGTAAAGACCCCTTCCGTCTCCCCACATCGATGAAGTCGTCGACTCCATAGCCGGCTGCGAGCTACTCTGCTTCCTCGACTGCTACTCCGGCTACCAGCAGATCGCCTTGAAGGAAGAAGATTAGGAGAAAACATCCTTCATCACTCCCTTCGGGGCCTACTGCTACAAGACCATGTCCTTTGGCCTGAAGAACACTGGTGCGACGTACCAGCGGGCCATCTAGGCATGCCTCATGGATCTCATTCCCGACATCACCGTAGCTTATGTCGACGACGTCGTCATAAAAACCCAAAAGGCTGATGACCTCATCTGCAACCTTGAAGCAGTCTTCGAAAAGTTGGATGCTTTCCAATGGAAACTGAATCCTTCCAAGGGCATTTTCGACATCCCGTCGGGCAACCTGCTCAGCAACATCGTCAAGAAACAGGGCATCCTCCCTAATCCAAAGAAGATCGAGGCCATCATGAGAATGAAGCCCCCGACCAACGTTAAGGATTTTCAGAAGCTCACTGGGTGCATGGCGGCCCTAAGTAGATTCATCTCCAGATTAGGTGAAAAAGGTCTTCCCTTCTTCAAGCTCCTCAAGGCAGGCGAAAAATTTGTCTGGTCGGAAGAAGCCGATCAGGCCTTCAGGGAGCTAAAGCAGTTCCTGGTACATCCTCCGCTCCTTACAGCACCCGTAAAGGATGAAACTCTGCTTTCTCTACATCACCGCGACCAACAATGTGGTCAGCACGGCAATAGTCATTGAAAGGGATGAAGATGGTCACGTATATCCGATTTAGCGACCAGCCTATTTCATCAGCGAAGTCTTGAACGAGTCCAAAACTCATTATCCGACGGTGCAGAAGTTGATCTACGCCATCCTCATCACGTCACGCAAGCTCCGTCACCATTTTGAAGCCCATCCAATTGTAGTGGTCACCCAACATCCTCTCGGCAACATCCTTCGCAACAAATACACCAATGGCAGAATCATGAAGTGGGCCATGGAATTGGGAACTTATTCTCTGGAGTTCCACAGCCGAACGACGATCAAGTCACAGGTGCTGGCTGACTTCATCGCCGAATGGACAGAAATGCAGGAACAGTGTGGGGGTATAAGCCCGTATACCCGCATAGTCATACTTGGCTCAAGTCTATCGAACAGGCCTGAACTACCAAGGACGCGTCGCCCATACGATCTCCAGGAGATCGCGTATATTCGCCGAGTCCTTGGTGGGCAAGAAAATAGCTTTCCTAGGATCTAGCCGATTGGTTTCCCAGATCGACTAGGATTGTAATCTGTTATGTATGGCAAGATTAACTTGTAACCCTCCCCCCGGACTATATAAGGCGGGCAGGGGGTCTACTCGATTCATCTAATCTACTAGCAATACAACACAGCAACATACAGGACGTAAGGTATTACGCCTCGTGGCGGCCTGAACCTGTCTAAATCTCTGTTCCGCACGAATTGTGCTCCCTCGTTCGTCTCAGGCGCACCCTCACTGTCTCATCTACTACCGCGGGCATACCCCTCGGTAGACTATCGCCGGTATTCCGTCGACAGTTGGCGCGCCAGGTAGGGGGTGTGCCACCTGATTCCATGGCGAACAAGGTGATTTTTTTCAAGCTCCATCGAGCTCCCGACGCCGGGCCAGATCTTCACGGTGGGATCCATCACCTGGGTCGTCGGCGCGAACGGCGAAGGGGTGATTCTGGATGCAGCTCAGATCCCCTGCGTGTTGCCTCCGACGAAAAGGCTGCCACGCTACGTTCGAAAAAACATCGACAAAGACGACCTGATCGGGTCTATAGATCGGGTCACCAAGAAGCTGTTAGAGGGACTCCAAATCCTGGAGTCCGTGTCATCCACGACGCACCGCCCCTCTTTGCTGTCCCCCGACACAACACTAGTCGTCACCGTCACACCTCTCGAGCGCATCGTCGAGGAGCGACCTCGAGCGGATCGTCCTCCGAACGGCTACTTGCCGCTCGGGCTACAAAACGCAGCTTCCAGCTTCGCTCAAACGCTGCGTCAACACGCCGGCACCAGCTCCTTCATCACCCCCGATAACGTCCGCCCCGACAATGATGATCAAGAGGGTGGCCTTCCCGCCGATCTGCCCCCCATTAAGCAATTTTTTGGGGGACCGGTTCTTGCCATCAGCAACGATAGCGACCCGCCGCCCAATGAGTCCGAAGAAGCCCGAGCAGCCCGTGAGGCAAGGAACGCCGATCGCAGACGACGCCGCGAGCAGCAAGCTGAAGCGAGGAGGACTGCGGTGAAGAATCTGGAGCCCAAATTTTGCATGCTCGGGCAGTACGAGGTCTGCACGACTCCAAGCGCCAATGTCACCGTCGCGATCGCCGAGGCCAAGAGGCTACCCCAGACTCCAGAGCTCGGGCGGCTCACCGCTCTTCTCCAAGCAACTCAGGTCCAGATCAACGAAGGAAGACAAGCGCCATCTCATAGCACGGCATCGGCTACAGAGCTCGTCGGCGAAGATGGTGAGTTGTCTCGCGGTGGTCGGAGACCTCATCGGCGAGACGGCGACCAAGAGGTGAACCAATCCGACCTCCGCGCAAAGCTGAAGACCAAAGACCTATGCGGTCGCATCGAGAACAGGAGAGAAGCCAGACACTCAGCAGAGGCCGAGCGACGAAGAGAGTATGATCAGACGCACGGCTTCCCCAACGACAAGACCGCCCCGGAACTGCCATTCACGCCGGCACTCCGAGCAGTTGTCTGGCCTCCTAAATTCAAAGTTGTCGGCATCAAGACTTACGATGGAAGAGCCGATCCCAACAAATGGCTCAACGTCTACGAGATCGCCGTCCAAGCCGCCGGTGGAAACAGGGATGTGATGGCCAACTACCTCCCGGTCATGCTCAGCGCCTTCACCAACAACTGGCTTCATAGTTTGAGGCTGAACTCCATCAACACTTGGGATCAGTTGAAAGAGCAGTTCGTCAATAACTACCGCGCCACCTGCAAGCAACCGGGCACGAAGTATGATATTGAAAGACTTCGGCAAGGCTCTCGGGACTCCCTGCGAGACTACATCCGGCACTTCTCGGAAATCAGAAACGACATCCCCGACATCACAGATGCAGAAGCCATCTCCGCGTTTATGCGCAGCCTGAGGCCCGACGAGGAACTGCGGAAGAAATTATACCGCACCAGCCCGACCACCGTTGCCGAGATGCTACGCATCGCCAACAAATACGCCGATGGAAACGACGCAGCTCATCACTCCATTCACTGTCGCCTTCGCTTCCCCGACCAGTCGCGGAGCCAAGAAGAGGGCCACCGAACTGATCGGCACCAGGATGATCGAGCTCCTCGGAGAGACTACCGCCGCGATGACCGTGGCCATCGACGACGCTCAGAACACCGCCGCTACGACGAACCCGAGAGCTCCAGGGCTGGAGAGAGGCACCGCCACTACCAAGTTTACAACACCCGACCAGCCCCAAAGCGCAATTACGAGGAGGCCTACTCCAAGCTCCTCGACGCCCAGTGCCCCGTCCACAAGCACCACAAGCACACCATGAGGGAGTGCGAGGGTTTCTCCAGGATGTTCCAAGCAGAAGAGAAGAAGAAGGCTCGCATAGAGTCTGACAGGGACCGGCGCGACGACACCGACAAGCCTCCAAGCTTCACTGATGCACACCGAACCGTTTCCACCATCATAGGTGGACGCGCCGCCATCGAGTCAAAGAGGGAGCAGAAACTCGTCAATAGACGTGTCAACTCTGTTGCCAATTCCGACAGCGTGATCGCTGATCCAAGGCTTCCTCCTTGGTCCCACCAAGGCATCACCTTCAACAGGGCCGACCAATGGACCCAGATTCTGTACTTGGGTCGCTTTCCATTGATCGTCGATCCGGTCCACGACGCGTTTCCGGAAGGTGCTCATCGACGGCGGCAGCGGCCTCAACATCCTGTTCTCCGGAGCTGCCAGGGAACTCGGGCTAAAAGAAGAAGACTTGCGACCCACATCAACTCCCTTCTGGGGTATCGTCCCGGGACAGCCGTCATATCCTCGAGGGCAGATAAGCCTCCCAGTTCAGTTCGGGCACCCACAGTGCTTCCGCATCGAGCACATCGACTTCTTGGTGGTCAACTTCGACGCCGCTTATCATGCTATCCTCGGCTGACCAGCTCTGGCGAAATTCGGGGCCATCCCCAACTACACCTACCTCGTTATGAAGATGCCAGCAAAGAACGGCGTCCTTTCCATTCGCGCCGATCTCCAAGTTGCATATGCTTGCGAGCGAGAGGCCATTGCCATGGCGGAAGCTATCGAAGAATCCATACTCATGAACATCTGTGCTGCGGACGCAAAGCAAGTAGCTCCAGAAGACCAAGTCATCCCAGAGAAGACCCCATCAAGATCAGCCACCAAGAACAAGGAAACGAAGGAGGTTGCCTTGGTCCCCGGCGAGCCAAACAAGACTACTCGCATCGGGGCCGACCTCGATCCCAAATAGGAAGACGCGCTCGTCAGCTTCCTAAGGGAGCGCGTAAGCACTTTCGCATGGAAACCAGCGGATATGCCCGGTGTTCCCAGGAAGTTGATCGAGCACTCCTTGAATGTCTTGAAGACCGCCAAGCCAACCAAGCAGAAACTCCGGCGATTCTCTCCAGACAAGAAGGAGGCCATTAGGGTAGAGATAACTCAGCTCTTAGCTGCCGGCTTCATCAGAGAGGTGTATCACCCTAATTGGGTAGCCAATCCGGTGCTTGTAAGAAAAAAGAATAATGAATGGAGAATGTGCGTTGATTACACCGATCTCAACAAACACTGCCCTAAAGACCCCTTCGGTCTTCCACGAATTGACGAAGTCGTCGACTCAACAGCAGGTTGCGAGCTACTCAGCTTCCTCGACTGCTACTCCGGATACCATCAGATCGCTTTGAAGGAAGAAGACCAAGAGAAGACGTCTTTCATCACCCCTTTCGGGGCTTATTGCTACAAGACCATGTCTTTCGGATTGAAGAATGCTGGAGCAACCTACCAACGGGCGATTCAAGCTTGTCTAGACGACCTTATCCCCAAAGTCGCTGCAGCATACGTTGATGACGTTGTCATCAAGACTCGAACGGCTGAAGACCTCATCTCCAACCTCGAAGCAGTTTTCGAAAAACTGGACAAATTCCAATGGAAGCTTAATCCTGGCAAGTGTATATTCGGCGTCCGATCCGGCAACTTGCTCGGTAACATCGTCAGCAAGCAAGGCATCCTCCCCAACCCAGAAAAAATCAACGCGGTTATGAGGATGAAGCCTCCGACCAATGTCAAAGATGTCCAAAAGCTCACCGGGTGCATGGTGGCCCTTAGCCGTTTCATCTCCAGACTGGGCGAGAAAGGCCTCCCATTTTTCAAGTTACTAAAAGGCGAGAAGTTCACCTGGTCGGAAGAGGTAGATACGGCCTTCAGAGAACTCAAACGCTTCTTGACGAGTCCTCTGCTTCACACAGCTCTAAAAAAGGACGAAACATTGCTGATCTACATCGCCGCGACTAATAACGTCGTCAGCACTGCCATCGTCGTTGAACGAGAAGAAGACGGTCACGCCTATCCGGTCCAGCGACCAGTTTACTTCATCAGTGAAGTCCTCAACGAGTCCAAGACCTGTTACCCAACGGTGCAGAAATTGATATACGCTGTTCTCGTCACCTCAAGAAAGCTCCGTCACTATTTTGAAGGATATTCCATAGCAGTAATCTCTAAATACCCCCTGGGTAGCATCCTCCGAAACAAAGACGCCAACGGCCGGATCCTAAAATGGGCAGTAGAGCTGGGAACATACTCCATTGATTTCCGCAGCCGAATAACAGTCAAGTCGCAGGTACTCGCCGATTTCATAGCTGAATGGACAGAGATACAAGAGTCTTCGCATCCGGCACAGGAAGAGTATTGGACAATGTTCTTCGACAGGTCCCTCAGCATCAGCGGCGCTGGAGCCGGAGTACTCCTTATATCGCCCTCTGGTGAGCGCCTCCGTTACGTCTTGCGAATTCACTTCATGGCGTCCAACAACGCGGCCGAATACGAGGCCGCCTTGCATGGTCTCCAGATAGCCTCCGAGCTCGGCATCCGTCGCATCATGGTCTACGGGGACTCGGCCCTGGTCATCAACCAGGTTAACAAAGACTGGAACTGCAACAATGAGAAAATGGACTCCTACGTCGCCGCAATCAGAAAAATCGAAGGGAAATTCCTTGGAATAGAATTCCATCATATCATTTGAAGCGAAAATCAGGCGGCCGACGAATTGTCAAAGCTCGGATCATCCCAGTCCGACGTCCCCGCAGGCGTTTTTATCCAAGATCTGTTCAACCCCTCCATACAGACTGATGGCGATACCAGCAGCTCCGCGACCGACCAGATAGTGGCGTATATCCCAACCCTTGAAGAGGACTGGAGAACCCAGTTCATTGATTACCTACTGGAAAGCAAGGGTCCCCGAAGATAGAACAGAAGCCGAGCGCCTGGTCCAAAGATCCAAAAGCTATGTCCTGGTCGACAGCAAACTCATGCGCAAGAATACCAGGAGCGAAGTCCTACAAAAATGCGTCCCAAGGGAAGAGGGTCTCAGGATCCTTCATGAGGCTCATAGTGGCATGTGCGGCAATCACGCGGCTTCACATACTCTGGTCGGTAAGATTTTCCGAGCACGTTTCTGTTGGCCAACAGCAGTCCAGGACGCCGAGAAGATAGTCAGAGAATGCGAGGCATGCCAATTCTTTGCCAAGCAGACACATGTACCAGCCCAAGAGTTGCAGACCATCCCTGTGTCGTGGCCTTTCGCTACATGGGGACTGGACATGGTTGGTCCATTTAAAACGGCAAGATGGGGATTTCGCTCCATTTATGTCGCCATCAATAAGTTTTCCAAGTGGATCGAGTACAAGCCGTTAGTCAAGGCTACGGCAACCAAAGCAGCACAGTTCTTCAAGGACATCTCCTATCGCTTCAGGCTTCCGAACAGCATCATCACCGACCTGGGATCAACATTTACTGGAAGTGATTTTTGGGATTTCTGCGAAGAAAGATGCATATCCGTCAAATATGTGTCCGTGGCTCATCCTAGAGCCAACGGCCAGGTGGAGAGGGCAAACGGTATGCTGCTCGACGCCCTCAAGAAGCGTCTCCACGCAGTCGTGGAGAGAAGCCCAGGCAACTGGATTGACAAATTACCGGCGGTGATCTGGGGACTTCAGACTCAACCCAGCCGGAGCACAGGAGTATCGCCATATTTTATGGTGTATGGCTCGGAGGCGGTACTACCTGCAGATGTAATCTATTGACCTCCAAGGGTTGAGGTATACGAAGAAGCCCACTCCAACGAGGCCAGAGCAGACGAAGTCGACAAATTAGAGGAAGAGCGCCTGATCTCCTGTCTACGAACAGCTAAATATCTAGAAGGGATCAGGCGATATTACAATCGCAATGTCAATGGCAGAGCTTTTGCAGTCGGCGACCTCGTTCTCCGCCGAAAGCAGAGCAAGGAGGGGATGCATAAACTATCATCTCCCTGGGAGGGGCCATACATCGTCAAGGTAGTTACTCGACCAGGTGCATATAGGCTCTTCGACCTAGACAGCGTCGACATCCCCAATTCCTGGAACATCGAGCACCTGCGACGTTTCTACCCCTGATCTAGGGTTCAAAACAGATATGTGTATTTTCATTCTATTATAAATAAGGGAAATATATTGTTATTCTCGATATTTTTGCCTCCATTACATTTTGTACAGCTAAACGTCTTCAACAATGCGTACGCCCCGCCACTGCTCGGGCAGCACGTCTTCGCCTACGCATAAGTCCCGCCACTGCTCGGGCAGCACGTCTTCGCTTACGCATAAGTCCCGCCACTGCTCGGGCCGCGCGTCTTTGCCTATGCGTAAGCCCTGCCACTGCTCGGGTAGCACGTCTTCGCCTACGCATAAGTCCCACCACTGCTTGGGCAGCGCGTCTTCGCCTATGCGTAAGTCCCGCCACTGCTCGGGCCGCACGTCTTCACCTATGCGTAAGCCCCGCCACTGCTCGGGCAGCATGATTTCACCAATGTGGAACCCCCGCACCCGTCGGGCAGCATCTGGTTTGACGCCGCGTAAGCCCTAAAAATGATAGGCCACCTAACTACGACACTTCATCGACCGCCCCGATATATCGGGTAGCCTTCGCCCACGATAAGCGTAACCCCCGCCTAGCGCGGGCAGCTTCGTCACCACGTAAGCCCCGGGGACGCCTGGGCCGTTAAGTCTTCACTAACACGTAAGCCTCGAGGACGCTTGGGTAGTTTAGCAGCGTCTCCAAAAGCCCCGGCAAAAGCACGGGCGACACGTAGGGCGTGTAGGATTATTCTTCGACCATACAAGATCTCGACCATGTTCAGGCGTCTCAATTTAAATCCCTTCGGTGGGAAAAAGTTGAACATCAGCGGTCAACATTTTTGCGGCTTCCCTAGCCTCTTCTTCAAGCTGGTCTTCCTGCTCTTCGGTGGTTCCCCGAGCATACCCGGTCTGTACTCGGTCGTTCTTCACTCCCGGGTAGTGCGATCGGACGACTCCAAGCACATGGGCGGCCACATTTTCAGCAGCATCCACGCAAAAGTCTTTAAAGAATCGAAGAGCTTCGCGTCCACGTTGTACGATGTTGAGGGCACCGGGACCTTCAGCAGGCGGTACGGCGGGCGCATACTCAATGATGTCAAGCACAGGCTTAACATCACCAACCAAGGCCTCAAATCTTCCGTTGGCAGCCTCAAGGCGACCCGCAAGGTCATCGACCTGCGCACGATGCCTACGTCCCATCTCTGACAAACAAAGCAAGTCAGTCGCGCTAAAAAAAAGGAGAGGAAGGGGAAAGCCGAACACAAACAGGAAACCTGTCATCGTTTCCATGTTCTTTCGGGCGGCCTCTCGCATCAACGTCACCTCAGCTTCCAGCTCAGTGGCTGCACGTCACAAAGAATACAATCAGATCATCAAACCATGATATTTTACAAATGGCGAGACGTCGCACATACTTCGCTTCGTGGATCCATCCAGCAGCTCTTGAAGACCTACATGCCACAAAACTGGCGTTCAGAGAGCAAAAGCGGGACGAATAGCTGTCAAGAAGCACAACATTCCAACATACCTTTGTTTTCTCGCAATAGACGCTTCTCGGATTTCATAAGGTCCGAGCAGTGTAGCTCCAAGGTTTCACGCTCCTCGCGCATGCCTGCCACCACCCCCTCTAGGCGACTCACCTCGGCCTGTAGCTGCTTGTTTTTCTCTGCTACATCCCAAAGGCGGTGTAGGGTTTTTCGGCGATCTTTGGCGGTTTCATACACTGTCTGGAAGACCAAAGGAGCAACAGATTATCAAGTCATTATATCGTCTGGATAAAATACGATAGGTGTCACCTGCACACGCGACGAAAGGTTTCCCAGACGTCCGAGAAGTTTTCTCAAGTCCGCGCGAGTATCACGGATGTCATTCTTCAGTCCATCTATCTCGGCGTCAGCAAGATCTTCCTCCGTGGCGACAGCATAGGTGTTCCCTACCATCCGATAGGTGCGAATCAAAGGCACGGGCCCTGTTCGGGCGATTTCTTCGATATCCGCACCCTCTGGGGAAGCGTTTGTGGAGGGCCGAGGACATGGCCCTGTTCACGCCTTTGAGCTGGTCTCCGTTCCACGATCAGCACTCCCAGGAGGAATAGTGCTACCGTGTCTCGGCGGCGACGTCCGAGCTTCATCTTCACAGCTCGGGTCCTCGACATTCGGCCCCGGAGGAGAAGCCGGAGGCGGCGGGGTGGGCATGCGTTGCTGTTTGGGAGGAGATGGTGAGCCTTGCGCATCAGCTGTTGAGGGCCTCTCGGGCGACCTCTGGGGTGATTCATGTTCTGAAGTCCAGCCAGCGCGGAAGCCCTCTGCTACACCAGCCTCTGAAGTTGTCATCTTTTCAGCGCCGGGATTCTCAGCGTCTTCATTAGAAGGGTCCCTACATTTCCAAGATGAAATCTCAACACTGTTCGGATCAAAAAGGGAGAAATATGGAGAAAATCCTACTTACATTTCTGAGCGACGACGCTTTCGGCCGAATTTCTTTCTTTGACCGGAAGCTCCAGCGGCAGCGGCAGGAACATCACCCTTATGGTGTTTTGTGCTCGGTTCATCCTGATTCGTGCAAGGGGCGTTGGCGGTGGCTTGGGCACGGTCCTTAGAAATCTTTACCGGAGCTTCAGCAGCTCGGACGCCACTAGAAGATCCAGCCTTTTCTGACACCGGCTGTTTCTCCTGAGCAGTTCTTTGGGCCAGTGTCTCCTCATCTTCTTCGTCAAAAGACTCTCTTTCTTCTTCGGATAGTTCAGTAGAGTCGTCTTCGGCACGTCTCTGGTGATAATTGTGCATCGCGTCAACTCGGCCCGGCCAGTCAGCGGTTGGTACATCGGAGGAGTACACCTTTCGGTCCTGTCCATTTATCTTCAAGAGATCAAACAGAAGTTATGGTATAAGTACAGTATGAGCGATGGAAGTACCGGGGCAGTTCGGAACTTACCTCTGGCAGGGGATTCTTCAGATTAAAAGCCGCACTTTGGCCACGGTTGCCTATATGAGAGCCTTTTCCAAAATATTCTTCCAAGACTTCTTTAACTTGGGCTTCGAATAAATCTCCGGATGAGCACCTGGTCGGATCTTTCCGACCGGTAAATTCAGAGGCAGGATGAACTCTATCCTTGCAAGGTTGGACGCGACGAAATACAAAATTGGTAGCAACCCCAACTCCATTCAGGGTTAAACCCTTGATGATTTCCAGCAATTCGTTTACTTGTCCTAGCTCCTCTACATGCGGTTTCTCCATCCAGCTATTCTGTTTTTCTGGAATCTGATCCACGGCGCACCGGACGCTTGGTTCATGATTAGGGATATAGAACCATCTCTTGTTCCAGTCACGCACACTGGTATTCAGAGGAATCTGGAGGTAATGTGCGGACATTCCGTCACGCATTTTCAGATACACTCCACCAGCAACTCGAGAACCTGTGCCGCTCGATTTCACAAGAATGAAGAGATGGCGGAACAGATTGAAGTGCGGAAGAATGCCAAGGTATGCTTCGCAGAAGTGGATAAAGATGGAAATCAAGAGGATAGAATTGGGATTCAAGTGGCACAGGGAAATTTGGTAATAATCAAGTAACTTGCGAAGAAACGGATGGCATGGCAAACCAAATCCGCGGGTAAAATAATCAGAAAAGACTACTATTTCTCCAGAATCAGGCATTGGATATGGTTCACCTTGTGATATTCTCCAGCCTCCGGTCGCCTGGTCAGGAAGGAATCCCCAGGCCACGAGCGCATCGAGCTACGATCTTCCCAATACTGACGGTTGCCATTCGTTCGACATGCGGAATTCCCCTGGTTGTGCCTCCTTCGACGTTTTTGATTCGTGGGTGCTCTTCCTGGTGCCTGCCATAGCAGATCTGGGCGGGGGAGAGGTGGATTCGATGGTTTTTTTGTGGCGGTGGCGGAAAAAAATGAAACCCTAGACGGCGATGGAGGAATAGGTGGAGACGGATGTGTGTTTTGGGATTTGAATGCGCAAGAAGATAAACCAACTATTCGCTTTTTCTATTTATTCCTCTGTCAAACGGCATAGGGGTATTTTTGGTTTACAAATCATTTGTTGCAAAGCAAAGCACTACTCGGATACTTCGTCGTTTTCATCAAGTGTTTCCGAGCAGCAATGCTGCTCGGGGATTTCGTCGCCCGCGTCAAACGTTTCCGAGCAGCAAAGCTGCTCGGGGATTTCGTCACCTTCGTCAAGCGTTTCCGAGCAGCAAAGCTGCTCGGGGACTTCGTCGCCTTCGTCAAGCGTCTCCGAACAATAAGCACTGCTCGGGGACTCCGTCGTCTTCTTCAAGCGTTTCCGAGCAATAAGCACTGCTCGGGGACTCCGTCGTCTTCTTCAAGCATTTCTGAGCAATAAGCACTACTCGGGGACTCCGTCGTCTTCTTCAAGCATCTCCGAGCAATAAGCACTGCTCGGGGACTCCGTCGTTTTCGTCAAGTGTTTCCAAGCAGCGAAGCTGCACGGGGACTTCGTCGCCTTCGTCAAGTGTTTCCGAGCAGCAAGGCTGCTCGGGGATTCCGTCGCTTTCGTCAAGTGTTTCCAAGCAGCGAAGCTGCTCGGGGACTTCGTCGCCTTCGTCAAGTGTTTCCGAGCAGCAAGGCTGCTCGGGGACTTCGTCGCTTTCGTCAAGTGTTTCCGCGCAGTAAAGCTGCTCGTGGACTTCGTCGCCTTCGTCAAGTGTTTTTGAGCAGCAAGGCTGCTCGGGGATTTCGTCGCCTTCGTCAAGTGTTTCCGAGCAGCAAGGTTGCTCCGGAATTTCGTCGCCTTGTCAAGCGTTTTCGAGCAGCAAAGTTGCTCGGGGATTTCGTAATCTTCATCAAGTGTTTTTGAGCACTAAAGCTGCTCGGGGACTTCGTCGACACTTCACAAGATCAACAAGGATAAAGATTTTGACCCTGACACCACGTGACTGCGTCACCTACTATCAGGCTCGGGGACTAAGTGGATACACTTCACCTGCCGGTGAAGGTATTGGCTCTGTCCTGGTAAAAGTGGATACACTTCGCTAAAGGGAAACTTTTTTCAATTTTTTCTGAGCCCCTTACATCCGTCTGGTCAAGCAACGCTGAAGGTCTACACCTCTCGACGAATGCAAGGCGCTCGGGGACTAGCTGTGGGGGTATAAGCCCGTATACCCGCATAGTCATACTTGGCCCAAGTCTATCGAACAGGCCTGAACTACCAAGGACGCGTCGCCCATACGATCTCCAGGAGATCGCGTATATTCGCCGAGTCCTTGGCGGGCAAGAAAATAGCTTTCCTAGAATCTAGCCGATTGGTTTCCCAGATCGACTAGGATTGTAATCTGTTATGTATGGCAAGATTAACTTGTAACCCTCCCCCCGGACTATATAAGGCGGGCAGGGGGGTCTACTCGATTCATCTAATCTACTAGCAATACAACACAGCAACATACAGGACGTAAGGTATTACGCCTTGTGGCGGCCTGAACCTGTCTAAATCTCTGTTCCGCACGAATTGTGCTCCCTCGTTCGTCTCAGGCGCACCCTCACTGTCTCATCTACTACCGCGGGCATACCCCTCGGTAGACTATCGCCGGTATTCCGTCGACAAACAGGTACCCATCGAGCAGGAGGAACACTGGATGATGTATTTCGACGGGTCCCTCAGCATTGGAGGCGCAGGCACCGGCGTACTTCTCATATCACCTTCGGGCGAACGCCTCCGCTATGTGTTGAGAATATATTTCAAGGCATCCAACAACGCCGCCGAATACAAAGCCGCTATCCACGGCCTACAGATCGCCTCCGAGCTCGGCATCCGGCGACTGATGGTGTATGGGGACTCTGCCTTGGTTATCAATCGGGTAAATAAAGATTGGGACTGCAACAGCGAGAAGATGGACGCCTACGTCGCTGCAATCAAAAAGCTTGAAGGAAAATTCTTGGGCATTGAGTTTCATCACGTCGTTCGAGATGAAAACCAGGCAGCCGACGAGTTATCTAAGCTCGGTCATCACGAGCTGAAATCCCTCCCGGCGTCTTCGTCCAAGACTTGGTCCATTCCTCTATCCCAGAAGAAGAAGCTGAAGCACCTTCGTCCGGTTGGATAGCGGCTTGCATCTCTGATCCTGAAGAAGATTGGAGAGCACCCTTCATCGTCTATCTGCTCGAAGCCAAAGTCCCCGAAGACAAAATAGAAGTAGAGCGTCTTGTGAGACGGTCCAAGAATTACGTCCTCGTTGACAACAAGCTAATGCGTAAAAACGCCAGGAGTGAAGTATTCCAGAAGTGCATCACACGTGAAGAGGGCATCAAGATACTCCAAGAAGTGCATGGAGGCATGTGCGGTAACCACGCAGCCTCACGTACTCTGGTCGGCAAAGCTTTCCGAGCAGGATTTTACTGGCCTACCGCCGTCCAGGACGCCGAGAAGATACATGTCCCAGCACAAAAGCTACAGACTATACCTGCATCCTGGCCCTTTGCCAGTGGGGACTCGACATGATAAGTCCTTTCAAGGCGGCTAAAGGGGGCTACCGTTGCATATACGTCGCCAACGATAAATTTTCCAAATGGATTGAGTACAAGCCATTGGTGAAAGCCACAGCGGCCAAACCTGCGGGCTTCAATGACATCTCTTATCGTTTCGGCCTTCTGAACAGCATCATCATTGACCTCGGTACCACCTTCACTGGAAGCAACTTCTGGGATTTCTACGACGAAAGAAGCATAGTGGTAAAGTATGTCTCGGTGGCTCACCGTCGAGCTAACGGACAAGTTGAAAGAGCAAACGGAATGTTACTCGACGCCCTCAAGAAGCGCCTTCATGAAGTCGTCGAAAGAAGTCCAGGAAACTGGATCAACGAGTTACCAGCAGTCGTTTGGGGCTTACGGACACAGCCTAGCCGAAATACCAGCGTATCTCCATATTTTATGGTCTACGGATCGGAAGCAGTGCTATCAGACGACGTCGCTTTCTGGGCTCCTAGAGTTGAGAACTACAATGAAGAAAGGTCCGACGGCGCACGAGCAGAAGACATCGACGGACTCGAAGAAGAGCGTCTGGCCTCCTACGTACGCACAGCCAAATACCTGGAAGGGCTACGGCGATACTATAACCGGAACGTCAATGGCAGGTTCTTCGTGGTCGGCGACCTTGTCCTTCGTCGGAAGCAGAGCAAGGAGGGCATGCACAAGCTTTCTTCTCCATGGGAGGGACCATACATGGTCAGAGCCGTAACTCGGCCAGGCTCGTACAGGCCGTGTGACCTCGATGGCGTTGACATCCCCAACTCCTGGAACATCGAACACCTTCGTCGCTTCTATCCTTGATAGCGTGTCAAGGTAGATATGTGTACTTTTGTTTCATTGCTTCAATAAAAATCATAATGCTTCGATACATGTGTATGTCCACATTTGCAGATTAGCAAATCCATCGCCAATGCGTAAGACCTGCATTTGCTCGGGCAGCACAACTCCGCCAATGCGTAATCCCCGCAACTGCTCGGGGAGCACAACTTCGCCAATGCGTAAGACCCGCATCTGCTCGGGCAGCACAACTTCGCCAATGCGTAATCCCCGCAACTGCTCTGGTAGCACAACTTCGCCAATGTGTAAGACCCGCATCTGCTCGGGCAGCACAGCTTTGCCAATGCGTAAGCCCCGCAACTGCTTGGGCAGCACAACTTAGACTACGCGTAAGTCCTGCACCCGTTCGGGCGGCCTAGTCACGACGACGCATAAGCCCTGCATTGCGCAGGCCGCCCCGCTTCGCCACTACATCGACCACCCTGATAGATTTGGGAAGCCATCGCCCACGATAAGCGTAAGCCCTGCCAGGCGCAGGCAGCTTTGCCACCATGTAAGCCCTAGGGACGCCTGGGCCGTTAAGTCTTCGCTATTACGTAAGCCCCGGGGACGCTTGGGCTGTTTTAGCAGTGTCTCCAAAAGCCCCGTCGAAAGGAATGGGCACCGGTCATCGATCATTCTAATGAGCTGCACGCTCTGGCTTCCTACCGACCAACCAAAGAAAAATGCCTCGACAGCGTTCGAAGTACTCCACGGCTACTACGCACCGAAAACTCGACTAACGTTATAAGAGCAAAAGAAAATCTACATAAACTCCATCCGGAGCAGTTTTTACACAATACAACTTCCGATCACATTAACCAGTGTTTGTTGCACAAGCAATCTACAATTTCCTTGCAGGTATCTTCAAGTGTTCTCTATGGGGAACAACTGCATATCTGCTGCGGGCTTCGCCTCATCCTCTAGTTGATCCTCCTGCTGCTCGGTGGTGCCACGGGCGTAACCCCCTTCACCCTGTCGTTGTTCATGCCAGGGTAATGGGAGCGCACCAGGCCGAGTACGTGAGCTGCAGCGTTCTCCGCCACATTCAGTACAGAAGGCCTTGAAGTGCCGCAGCGCTTTGCGACTACGACGGATAATGTCAAAAGGCCCCGGTACTTCTGCAGGAGGATCGGCTGGAGCATACTCGATGATGTCCAAGACTGGATTGATACCTTCCACCATGGCGTCATAGCGGCTCTCGGCAGCTTCAAGGCGCTGCGACAGATCATTCATTTGTGCTCGGGTCCTCCAATTAGTATCTATTCATGACAAAAAGCAAAAATCAGAAGTCTTAACAAGGGCCAATGAAGCAACCTACAGGTAGACGAAACTCACCCAAGCGTGCCTCTTCGTCCCCCCGAGCAGCTTCCCGCAGCATGGACACTTCTTCTTCTAGCTCTTTAACTGTACCAAGAAAGACGACGGATCAGTATTCTCCTGAAAAAGTAAATTAGGCAAGGTTGGACATCTGAAGACGGTTGTACCTCGGCGTGCGGCTCCCTCCAACATATCAGACAGATCTACCAGTCCAAGATTTCAAAGTTTAGCAATAAGAAGGAGCTGGGATACAATAACTAGAGCCATAACGGTTTCCATACCTTTTTTATCCTGCAGAAGCTTTTGTTCGGCCTCCATCAGATCATTGCAGTGCAAATGCAACGTATCACGCTGCTCGCGGTGGTCTTCCATCGCTTTCTCCAGACGAGCATTTTCCTTCTCCAGCCTAGCGTTCTCCACCGCGAGTACAGCCGCACGTTGTAGAGATTTTTGTCGATCTTCGGCTGTATCGTGTATGGCCTAATCGGCAAAGACAGAACATGACAAAAATGCAAGCAGAGAAACCTTAAGAAAATTCAAGAAGGGTACAATTACCTGAACTCGTGAAGACAACTGCCCCAGACGGCGGAGCACATTTCTGAGATCAGAACAGGTGCTTGTGATATCTGCCTTTAAGGCCTCCAGCTCTTCGTCCGCCGCTCCTTCCTCCACGACGACGGTATATTGATCACCAACCCGCCTGAAAGTCCTGAGCACCACCGGTGAAGCCCCACCAACAGCCTGACGGGTGATCTCTTCGACGTCATGCTCCGGAGGAGCAGCGCCTACTGGTGGTTGCTCGGGGATCTCTTGGCCCTGACCCCGGTGCTCCCCCGAAAGAGGGGCTGCCGATCTACGTGTTTGCTCCCAGGTCGGAACCAGTGGGCGAGCACTGGCTTGAAGAATGGCCTCTTCCGACGTCCTCAGACTGCTGTTCTGTATCCTGCATTGAGGGTGAGGACAGTGGCGGTGGAGTCGCTTCGCGAGGCTGGTCGGATGGTGGCGCCTGCTCATGCGAGCCCAAATTCGGCTGGTGGTTTGGTGGCGTCTTCGGCGACTCTTGGTTGGAAGGCCGACTTGCGGCAACATCTCTTTCAACTTTGTCTCTAGCTGATGCACCACCACCAGCTTCTCCACTGGCCATTTTCTCGACGTCCTCGGTTGAAGGGTCCCTGGATAATAATACGGACTTCAAATAACAGAGCATACCGATCAGCAAAAGGCAGCAATAAGAAGACACGGGTACTCATAGTTTTGAGCGGCGATGTTTTCGTGCGAAGCTTATTTTTGGACCAGAAGTCCCCTCCTCATCACTGGGTTTCTTGGTCAGCGGGAATTCCCCTTTTTGACGTTTCGGCGGTGGTCCGTCGTCATCACTTGAGCTCGGGATCACCGCCTGGCGACGGGCTCGCTCCTCGGACAGCTTCACCGGCTTCTCAGGTCTCCAGACTCTGCTCGACGATCCAGCTTTATCAGGCATGGGCTGCTTACCGTGAGCTTCTCTTTGAGAAGGGGTCTGCTGGTCCTCTTCCTCTTCATCGGCTTCTGCTTCGTTATCGGAGGGCTCTGAGAAGTCGTCGTCTTCACTACCGGGTTGGTAGCGGTGTCGAGGGTCAACTCCTTCGGGCCACTCCACGCTGGGCACCTCCGAGAAGTAGGCTTTTCGATCCCGGCCATGTATCTTCAACAAATCAAATAAGATGCAAAGGATCAACATTATGCAGAGAAAGAAATCTACAAAGGCGTACCTCGGGTGGTGGATTTGCAATGTGCAGTGCCTTCTGCTGTCCTCGGTTGTTGATAGGCGCTTTGTTGTCAAACAGCTCCTTCAGCCTTATCATAGCTTCAGAGGACGACATCTAATCGGGGACCTCTCTGGTCGGGTCAGTTTCGCCAACCCATTCATACGCAGGATGAATTCTCTCTTTACAGGGTTGAACTCGGCGCCTCACGAAGTTGGTAGCAACTGCAACTCTATTCAGATTCATGCCCTTCAGAATTTCCAATAACTCGTTTACTTGATCCATCTGATCGGATGTGGGCCTCGCTGACTAGCTCGGTTTTCTCTCTGGTATCTGCTCGATGGCACACCGAACAGGAGGCTCTTGATTCGGCAAATAGAACCACCTCTTGTTCCAATCGCGAAGACTAGTGTTGAGGGGGATAGAAAGATAATGGGCGGACATGCCATCCCAGAGTTTGAGGTATACTGCCCCCGGCGATCCGAGATCCCCCGCCGCTCGGTTTCACAAGCATATACAGGTGACGAAATAGATTAAAATGAGGAAGAATTCCGGTGAAGGCTTCACAAAAGTGGATGAAAATATAGATTACAAAGATGGAGTTAGGATGCAAATGGCATAGTGAAATCTCGTAATAGTCAAGGAGTTTGCGAAGAAAGGGATGGCAAGGAACACCAAACCCATGGAGGAAGTAGTCGGCAAAGACGGTTATCTCGCCGGTGTTGGGCATGGGGTACGGCTCCCCTCCTGATGGCCTCCATCCGGCGGTAGCACGGTTTGGCAGGAGCCCTTTCGCCACCAACTTCAAAATGGCCTTTTCCGTCATGGTGGACGGTTGCCACTCGTTGTCTAGGCGGAGTTCTCTAGGCTGCGGCTCCTTCCCCTTCTTCGAGGGTACGCGCGTACTCTTCCTGGGCGCCATTTCTTCAAATTGGTTGTAGGTCTGGGCTGTTGGAAGGTTGAATTGAAGAGATTTTCGGTGGATTCGAGTCTTTGAATCAAGGATCTTTGAAACCCTAGATGACGGCGGCTAGGGCTGGATGTAACGGTTGTTTGAATGGCTATAGAGCGTCGGCGCGATAGGGAAGACGAATCGTTTCATCTGAGGCCAAGTCTTTAAAAAGGGAAGTGTGACGGTTTGGCTTCCTGCATAAGGCTCATAGGATGCTTAAGAGTTTCCGAGCACTGGATCTGTTTGGCTACTTCGTCATCTTGTCAACATTTCCGAGCACTCGCCTTTTCTCGGGGACTTCGTCATTGCTACGTCAGCGCTTCCGAGCACTGAACTACTCAGAGGTTTCGTCGCTTCACCAATATTTCCGAGCACAGGAAGTGCTCAGGGACTTCGTTGTTACTACGTTAGTGCTTCCAAGCACTGGGTCTGCTCGGGGGCTTCATCGCTTCGCCAATATTTCTGAGCACAGGAGGTGCTGGGGATTTCGTCATCGCTACGTCAGCACTTCCGAGCATTGAACTGCTCGGAAGCTTTGTCTCTTCGCCAACATTTTTGAGCACAGGAGGTGCTCGGGGACTACGTCGTTACTACGTCAGCGCTTCCGAGCACTGGGTTTGCTCAGGGGTTTCGTTGCTTCGCCAATATTTCCGAGCACAGGAAGTGCTCAGGGACTTTGTCGTTACTACGTCAGCGCTTCTGAGCACTTGGTCTGCTCGGGGGCTTCGTCGCTTCGCCAATATTTCTGAGCACAGTAGGTGCTCGGGGACTTCATCATCGCTACGTCAGCACTTCCAAGCACTGAACTGCTTGGAGGTTTCGTCGCTTCGCCAACGTTTTTTCGAGCACAAGAGGTGCTCGGGGACTTTGTCGATGCTTCACATGATCACAAAGAATAAAGACTTTGACCCTGACACTATGTGCCTGCGTCACCTACTATCAGGCTCGGGGACTAAGTGGATACACTTCACCTAACGGTGAAGGTATTGTTTCTTAAGAACCAAAAGTGGATACACTTCACCAAAGAGAAGGCTTCTCCAAATTTTTTCTGAGCTCCTTACATCCATCTGGTCAAGCAACTCTGAAGGTTTGCACCTCCCAACGAATGCAAGGTGCTCGGGGACTAGCTGTGGGGGTATAAACCCATATAACCGCATGGCACTACATGGGCCAGAACATTCGATCTGGCCCAGACTGCCAAGGACGTATCGTCTGCACGTTCTCCAGAAGATCATGCACGTCCACCGGCTTAGAAGTCTTGGCGGTCGAGGAAATAGCTTTCCTGATATCTAGCCGATTAGTTTCCTTGTTCGGCTATGATTGTAATCTGATATACATGGTAAAACCGACTTGTAACCCTGCCCCCAGACTATATAAGGTGGGCCAGGGGATCCCCTCAACTCAACTCATCTAATAGCAATACAATACAGCAACACACATGACGTAGGGTATTACGCCTCGCGGCGGCCTGAACCTGTCTAAATCGTTTGTCTCGCGCTTACTGCGCAACTCTTGCTCGTCTCAGGCGCACCTTCACCGATCAATCTACTACCTCAGGACATACCCCTCTGTAGACTACTGGCAATATCTTGTCGACAGTAGTGGATTAGCACCTTAAGTATGCCCTATGTTTAAAAACATTGAGTGCATGTCACTTAAGTAATTAATTTAATTAGTATAATACGTATATATCAGAGTATTCTGATTCCCGTTGGAACGCTCATGCATCATGACATTACAACTATTAATAAATTCCCCCGATATGAAGTATATCTACATTTTCAAAAACTAAAACTTACTTCAAAAGGTACTTTGTTAAAAATAAAATTCCTACTTTTCTTCTAAACCGATGGATCCACAAGACCCTGCTACTGGAATTGACAACTGCCTGACCATGTTCAGAACCCCTACAGGGATGTGGCAATCACTGCAGGGAGTAGGTTACTCAGGACCACTAAAGTATTTTAGTCCCACACTGTTCTCCTTGGTCGGTTGAGATTTGGAAGTGTCCCTATAGATCCTAGCCAGAGCATTAACAATGGATCAACTACAACTTTACTTTTGAAAACTTCAAAAGATTTTATAAATTAAAAATGTTTGAAGAAAGCGAATTTAAAAATGATTCGTCTAGCCTCCCTTGTGCTTGCTGAAAGATCTGGTGATGATTTCTGACAACTCAAGTCGAAGACACACAAGAGTCCCCAGCTCTTCGTTAGAGGGCCAGTGAAGAATCAAATTTCTCCAAAACTGTTCTGTATAACGTTTCTCATCCTCTCTCTGAATTAGGGTAAAGATGGTATATACACTGTTACCCTATATGTAACTAAGTTTCACTAACACTGAGAAGTCGTATAGGACGAGCGTTCATCATGACATCTATATGGAATTAAAATATTTAGATTTCCCTTACATTCAAGTACAACTGTTGTCTAGTGTGTCGGTTTTCAACATAGATGGCAACTTGATTTATTAAAACAAATACTTCCAAAAAGAGGGTATTCTCTATTCTTATAAAAAAGGGAGTGATGCCTGTTGGCGGTCGTTGGCAACATAAATATAACATCATTTTAATATTAAAACAAATAGAGAATAGGGTTTATCTAACCTTTCCACTAGTTTTGTTGTGCACCTAACTTACAGAGATAGCACGTGGAAATGCATCAAAATATCAAGGAAAGCGCACTTCCAGGAAATGCATTCAAAAAAGGCGCAAATCAAGAATAAAAGAGAAAAGCCCATCAAACCATCAAACGGGATCCATCCATAACCGCGGGGGAGGCCCAGGCCCAGAGAACAACCGACCACCCGAAGGCGGTGGCCAGTTGCCGCCTGCCAGGGACCGACCGCCCCCGGGGGCGGCCGCCCCCCAGATGGCACTTCCCGGGCCCAGTTTTTAGCCAGAGTGCTCAAGGCGGTTCCCTGATGGCGGTTTCAGCCTCCTACCATACTTAGAACGCCCAAACCGCCCTTGATCAACTATAAATAGATGTGCTTCACCCCCTCCAACACACACACACCAACATTTGGAGCACTACACCTCATATTTCTTACTTGTTCTCTAGTTTAGTAGTAGTAGTAGAGCAAGGCAAAGCAATCAAGGAGAGCTTGTCTCCTCAGAGGAATCAAGAACATATTGGTATGAATACACATCGGTTCTCCTCTATGAGCAAGCTCTTATCTTATTTATATAGCAATGCATCTGAATTAGAGTATAGTCTTGTCCATGTTATGATCATAACATGTAAACTAGTTCATAGTCTATGTGTTATGTTCTTGATATGTTCATCAAAGTTCTTCATCGTTCATCAAATTAGTATGAATAGAGGAAGAACTAAGGATGGGATAATAGTTCATTGTGCTGTCATGGTTGCTCCAAGCCGAGCCTGTCAATCCGAAGGGTTGGGGTCCCGGGGGGCTAGGAGTTGTTTCCAATTACACGGGCGTGGTGCTCGGATATGCAAGAATCAGTGGATATGTCGATACCCCACGGGCATAGGTGTAGGTGGGCAGGTGGTGACAGCCCTGTCCATCCCTAGCATTCCCCCACGTTCGGGTATTGAGTAGGAGTTCGTAAAGTCTCTATTGGCTGGCAGACCAGCTGCGGGGATCTCCCTATAATCCCAGACTTAGTCCTGATCCTACTCTTATTAATTCGATGTAATTACTATTCATTGCATAGCTGTATATGACCAATGCCTGCTCTCGCGGTTATTCTTTGTTCTTTATTTTATCTTTTATCCTTGAGGTTGCTCTGATGTGTGTGTCCACTATCTTATAAACATGTTTTAACCCCTGCCTATGCTATGCCTACCTATGCGTCCAATAAGTGATCATGTTTATACCAAAAGCTAGATGGAATACATCATGCCCTCCTACGGGAAATTATAAATACGACACCCTTGAATACTCACGGGTTGAAATGCTACAATGATAGTTCTGTGCGCTTGCAGAGTAATCTTATTCCTTATTGAGCTATCGATTGACATACCTAAGTACCATTACTTAAGGATTGTAATTCTTGTGCACCCCACGGCGCCGTGTCACAGTTTTGCATATCGTAAGTAATGATGGTTAGGAAGGCCAATCTGGCACTTCTAACTGCTATTACCAGACTGCATTACCTAGGCTGGCGCCACTAAGGGCCAAGGATTACCTTTCCGAAGTAATGGTGGTTGGGAATGCCAACAAGCATTTCTAACGCCGTTGCCGGGGATGGACTTTTAGTCTATCTTTTGTAATGACGTTAAGAAATGCCAACAATCATTTCTGGCGCCGTTGCCGGGGAGGGCAAAAAGAAAATATAAACATCTAGCTTTGGCATAAACTTTGATTACAAAATAAGCATCAGTAGCCATAGCTTATGTAGGCTAACTTTGCTGTTTTCTTCCTCTTTTTATTGGAATGAAAACAGGATAGTGTATGAGCGGTTTCAATCTGCCGGAAAACTTCGTTAAAAATCCAGAGGCCCTCCTAAGGAAGAGAAGGCCTCGTACCATCTCTTCTTCTGCTACTCAGCCGGCAAACGAACCGGATCACTTCCGCATCATCCGCTACTAACACCATGGCCAAGTCACTCCGCGAGTATTCCACCCCCGCTATTGCCAACGTGCTTGTTTGGCCCACTGCCAATATCGGGAACGGAAACTTTGAACTCCGCACTGGCCTACTCACAATGGTGCAGGCGAACCTAGTTTAGTGGTTTGCCTAAGTGAGGACGCAAACGCGCACCTGTAGAATTTCCTTGAGCTGTGCGAGACCATCATCATCAAAGATGTCGCACAGGACACCATCAAACTCCGGTTGTTTCCCTTCTCCCTTTCAGGGAAGGCAAAGCAATGGTTTTATCAAAGCAAGGAAGCAGTCAACACGTGGGACAAATGTTCCACGGCGTTCCTCGCTAAATTCTTCCCCATAAGCAAAACAAATGCTCTACGGGAAAAAATATCAAACTTCCAGCAGACTACACTCGAGTCCATTCCCGAGGCTTGGGATAGGCTTCAAGAATACAATCCAGGCCTGCCCCTACCACAGGATGGAAGACCGGCTTGTGCTCCAAAATTTTTATGAAGGCCTCACTGGCCATGTCTAAGGGGCACATAGATGCCAGCTGCTGGAGGCGCATTCCTCTCCCTCACCATCGAGAATGCCACGGCGTTAATCGAGAAGATGGTGGCCAACCAAAGCTGGGGAGAGGGACACAAAACACAAAAAGGCATGCACACCGTGAAGGAGACGGATCTGCTTGCCACAAAAATAGAATTAATAATGAAGAAACTTGAAGGACGTGCCACCGATCCTACCACCGGCACTGTCTAGGCCATGGACTCGCACATGACGTGTGAGGTCTGTGGAGATGTTGGCCATTCGGGGAACAACTGTCCCGAAACCCATGAAGAAGCTTCCTATGTTAACAATGGGTTTTGCCAACATCAACAAACAGGTAATGGGTGGAACAACCAGAATCTCCCCCAAGGTAATTCTACCAATTTTAGTTCAAATTTCAATTCCTCCCAACCTTCATTAAAAGATCTTATTATAGGACAAGCTAAAATAAATGAAAATCTTACAAACAAGCTTTCTCATAATAATAAAATATTTGAAACTATAAATACTAAGCTTGATAGCCTGTCCTCATCTGTTAAAAATCAAGTAAATTTTAATAAAAGAATTGAAATTCAAATCGCCCAACTTGCCTCTGCTGCAAAATCTGCCATTCAAATTTCTAGTTCTGTTGAGAATATAAATTCGGTGACCACGAGAGGGGGTAAGACCACTCGTGATCCCCCACATCCTAACCAAAGAACTAGGCAATACACCAAGATAGCAAGAGGAAGTATCGGTGGACTCGGCACAACCACATGAAGAATCGATGGAAGAAGAGCCGACACCGAAGGGCTATGGGGACACCACGATGTTGCCTTTTCCCACAAGGATGAGAAGAAAGAAGAAGGCCGGAGATGAACAGTTTCTCCAATTCGTGGAGATGGTCGAGAAGACACACGTCAGCAGTTCCGCTGTTGGATGTCTTGCACATACCACCATACGCTGAGTTCATCAAAGATATCATCAACAACAAGCGACCATTATCGTCCTTAGAAATTGTCAAGCTGATGGAAGAGTGTAGCGTAGCTATACTCAATCATCTACCTGAGAAGCAACAAGACCCTGGGTGCTCCACAATCACCTGCTTTATAGGCACCCAGCAATTTAACCACGCCTTATGTGATCTTGGGGCGAGTGTGAGCGTAATGCGAATATCAGTCTTTGATAGACTGAATTTCACTAACTTGAAGCCTACCAACATGACACTTCAGTTGGCCGACTCCTCAATTCAGTACCCAGCAGGGATTGCACAAGACATCCCTGTAAAAATTAGAGGGTATTATGTTCCGGTGGATTTTGTGGTACTCAACATGGAACTCACCAAAGAAACACCACTCATCCTCGGAAGGCCATTCTTGAGCACGGCAGGAGCACAAATTGATGTTGGAAGCTGGAGAAATCCGTTTCAATATCAATGGACAAGAAGAGAAGTTCGAGTTCAGGCCTCGCCGTCGAGAAGAATGCAACATGATACGCATTCGATATGGGCCGAATCCCCAAGGCATCAAGGAGGTAGAGATTCAGCCTCAGCTTTTGAAAATATATTAAAAATCTCAAAAGAATCAAAGAAAAAGCTAGAGCCAAAAGAAAAGGCGGCTCCCAAACAAAATATAAAGGAGCAGAAAAACAAAATGGCTTCTAAAACGAGGGAAGAAATCCCCAAGCCTTCACCAAAGAAGACGGTGTGGAAACCTAAGGTAAAACTTGACAATACTACCACACCGCTCAAAACTACTAGCAAAGTATGGAGGCCCAAGCAAGCGCAGCCGTCTACCTCTCCCAAGACGGATGCACCATCATCAAGAAAACAATGGAGGGAGAAAAGTCCTGCTCAACGGACTTAAAAAGCTGAGCCCTTACCGAAGGTAAATCGGTAAGTTATCCAGTAATATTTACCTTAAATATTTCAAAATTTATTTTCAATAAATGCTTAATTGATTCCTCTAATAAAATAAAATAAATAATAATAATAAAAAATTATATATATAGTAATATTTCAAATTAAATATATGAATGCTTGATGATAATGTTGCATTTATGTTTTGACTAAAATAACCTTATGTTTAAACATGAATCTTTGAGATCATAGGGATATTCCTTCATAAATGCATGATAGTGTGATCTTAAACAAATTTTCAAAAATTTCAATCAAATCAACTTCCACATCTTACACATGATCACACTAATCTACTTCGCATCAAGCCTGATCGTAACTGGGATAAGATTCTACATAGTCAGCTTAACACGTGGCCAAAAGACAGAGGCTGGCTGGCGGGCCCAGGGGACCGACCGCCCCCAGGACCGACCGCCCCCCTGTCTAGGCCAATCTATTCCAATCTTTTTCGTACCTCACTTTGATCTCTTCAGCATCACATCCCTGGTTACGATCAAGTTGTTTCCTTGCCAAAGACCTCGATAGCACCTATTTAAACTTCTAAAGGTCTCTCTTTTCCTTACACCAACCTTGTTCTTCTCCCTCTAGCAAAGCTTGCTTAGCTCTCTCATCTTTTAGTGTCAACCATGTCTAGCTATGCTCTCTCGCTGATCAACGCTCCAAAGGCCATAGCAAACCTAGACATAGCACCCTATCAAGAGAGTTCTTTAGCGAGGGAAGAAGTCCGTGTTGTGAAGGAAAAGCCTCTAGCGATCTTGCTAGCACGCTCTTATGCACCCGAAGGTGGCGCCAAGAAGAAAACCACTGCTGCCCATCCTACTAGCACTCTAGGCCTCAAGAGAAAAACACCTAGCGGTAGTAGGCCTAGCAAGCACGTTGAAGAAAAGTCTGCTAGCAAGCCCGCGTTTTCGGCCAAGGAGGCAGAATCATCTAGCACTCTTCCTAGGATTAGAAGGCATCTACCTCGGCCTCCCATCAAACGTCGTGCAGGGCAGTACGAAAGCAGTGAAGATGAAGACGACTCTAAGATCCTCGCTGACCTTAGAGCTAAACATGCCAACTTGCGTACTCTTCTAAGGGCTTTAGAAGAAGACTTAGAAACCAAGAATATAGAGATTAAAAACCTTAGCGATGACATCAATAGCTTCCGCTTCAAGTCCAATTCCAAGCTAAGGAAAGTCGCTATAGCCCTAGGTGTTGCGCATCATCTTGAGTATCTTTAGGCTGCACCTGCTACACGAATAATCAGGCACACATTTTTACCTTCAACTATCAATGCAAATGTGCCTATTTGAGTTCATCAATAAAATAAGGTTTTATGTTGAGCACTTGTTTTCGCCATATATATATTGTGACTAACCAAGATAGGGAAGAAAACAAGTGTAGGGGAGGATTCTCCAAGACGATTGCACAATAAAAATCAAAATTCGGTTTGTGCAACCCTTACCCCTCTCTCATTCTAAAAAGCTTTTAAGATAAAATTTAAAATGATGTTTCCTACATACTCCATCAAATATGTCTTCCAACATTCGAAATGTTTGCTACTTTTTATTCCCTGCTAAAATTCCTATAGATTTATGAACACTGTTTAGGGACCCCATTTCGATCTAAGTAATTGACGGATGAGATATAGTAGGATGACATGATACTTGCTCGTTCTTGCAAAAGTACTTGGGATTTATCTTACAAAAACAAAAACTCAATAGCATGCTCCTTGAATGATTGACAAATACCTACCAAGGCCATATATGATTCTATTTGATGAAACCTTCTACATATGCCGCTTATTCTGTGTTGAGTTTGGTCAAATTCCTGACCGTTGTTGAGAGATGTTTCATGCTCCCAAGATCAGAATTCACTTGCACCCACCAAATAAAGCCAATTCTCACCTTGAGAGTTGCGCAAAACATGCATCCATCCACCAAATAAAATTGTCGGTTCTCATCCTAAGAACCGTGCATTCCTTCTACAAAATTTTACTCCATCATGATATCTCCTTAGTTTTTCATATGCCAACAAAAGATATGAGGCTATGATATAAAAAAAGAAAAGAGATCATGCCAAGGGGCATAAGAAAATAACGGGAAAGAAAAAGTTTAAATACCCGTTCAAAAAATGAATAAGATAAAATAAAGATCCTATAGCCCATATCTTCTTAAAGTTTTATCCAAGGAGAATCATGATGCATGGAGTACCAAAAAGATTTAGAATTAGGTTTCCACCTTCATTCTCTCCACACACATGCACATTCTGATCTAAGAGTATGACGCACTCCCTCCGGTATGGTCTGGGGTTTGACTCGACAACATATGCAAGGTAAGTGTGCCTCATCATTTCTCATTCCTACCTAAAACTCCAAATAAGCCTTCTTAGAGGTAGGATGATCAAAGTGAAGGCATCACCTTTTCATGCCTTGGTGAGGAACCACTTACAAAAAAAATGAGCGACTTGAGAGAATCATTCAAGGAACATAAGCTATCTTTATGTTTTCAAAATCTTGCAAAAACCCAAGCATCTACACAAGGACAAGAGTAAGAAGATTTGATTCCAAGCTATTCCATTTTTTAATTACTCAAGGAGACATGGTAGACACTTTAAAGTTCATAAATCTAGGTGAAGCTTGGAATATCCTGTATGCAGATTTCTTTTGACAAGGAAGATTAACCCATTTGGTCCTTAGCACTTTACTCGAGGACGAGTAAAGGACCAAGTGTGGGGGAGTTGTTGGCGGTCCTTAGAAACATAAATATAACATCATTTTAATACTAAAAAAATAGAGAATAGAGCTTTATCTAACCTTTCCACGAGTTTTGTTGTGCGCCTAACTTACAGAGATAGCACGTGGAAATGCATCAAAATATCAAGGAAAGCGCACTTCCAGGAAACGCATTCAGAAAAGGCGCAAATCAAGAATAAAAGAGAAAAGCCCATCAAAGCATCAAACGGGATCCATCCGTAACCGTGGGGGAGGCCCAGGCCCAGATAACAACCGACCACCCGAAGGCGGTGGCCAGTTGCCGCCTGCCAGGGACCGACTACCCCCGGGGGCGGCCGCCCCCAAGATGGCACTTCCCGGGCCCAGTTTTCAGCCAGAGTGCTCAAGGCGGTTCCCTGATGGCGGTTTCACCTCCTACCATACTTACAACGCCCAAACCGCCCTTGATCAACTATAAATAGATGTGCTTCACCCCCTCCAACACACACACCAACATTTGGAGCACTACACCTCATATTTCTTACTTGTTCTCTAGTTTAGTAGTAGTATTAGAGCAAGCCAAAGCTATCAAGGAGAGCTTGTCTCCTTGGAGGAATCAAGAACATCTTGGTATGAATACACATCGGTTCTCCTCTATGAGCAAGCTCTTATCTTATTTATATAGCAATGCATTTAAATTAGAGTATAGTCTTGTCCATATTATGATCATAACATGTAAACTAGTTCATAGTCTATGTGTTATGTTCTTGATATGTTCATCAAAGTTCTTCATCGTTCATCAAAATAGTATGAATAGAGGAAGAACTAAGGATGGGATAATAGTTCGTTGTGCTGTCATGGTTGCTCCTAGCCGAGCCTGTCAATCCGAAGGGTTGGGGTCCCGGGGGGCTAGGAGTTGTTTCCAATTACACGGGCGTGGTGCTCGGGTATGCGGGAATCAGCGGATATGTTGATACCCCACGGGAAAAGGGGTAGGTGGGCAGGTGGTGACAGCCCTGTCCATCCCTAGCATTCCCCCACGTTCGGGTATTGAGTAGGAGTTCGTAAAGTCTCTATCGGCTGGCAGACCAGCTGCGGGGATCTCCCTATAATCCCAGACTTAGTCCTGATCCTACTCTTATTAATTCGATGTAATTACTATTTGTTGCATAGCTGTAGATGACCAATGCCTGCTATCGCAGTTATTCTTTGTTCTTGTTTTATCTTTTATCCTTGAGGTTGCTCCGATGTGTGTGTCCACTATCTTATAAACATGTTTTAACCCCTGCCTATGCTATGCCTACCTATGCATCCAATAAGTGGTCATGTTTATACCAAAAGCTAGATGGAATACATCATGCCCTCCTACGGGAAATTATAAATATGACACCCTTGAATACTCACGGGTTGAAATGCTACAATGATAGTTCTGTGCGCTTGCAGAGTAATCTTATTCCTTATTGGGCTATCGATTGGCATACCTAAGTACCATTACTTAAGGATTGTAATTCTTGTGTACCCCACGGTGCCGTGTCACAGTTTTGCATATTGTAAGTAATGACGGTTAGGAAGGCCAATCCGGCACTTCTAACTGCTATTACCAGACTGCATTACCTAGGCCGGCGCCACTAAGGGCCAAGGATTACCTTTCTGAAGTAATGGTGGTTGGGAATGCCAACAAGCATTTCTAGCGCCGTTGCCAGGGATGGACTTTTAGTCTATCTTTTGTAATGACATTAAGAAATGCCAACAATGCCTTGATTCAAAAACTGAACCATTCGAACCAAGTTTCAAAAATTGTTTCTGAAAGTAAGACATTCAAAAGGGTTTTGTTTTCAAAACTCGTATTGATTTTAAAATTATTTTCAAACTGTTACGATTCTAAAACCTCACAAAAACGCTTCCCAATTCCCAAATAAGGTTTCAATTAAATCATCTTGAAAGGTTTTTGGCAATTGTACAACGTTTTCTGCAAAATGTTTACAACTCCGCATACCACCATTTTATAAACACTTTTGACCAAAAGTCCATTGCAAAAAGATTATGAAACGACTCAATTTCTAAAATTCTTCTTTCAAAAGTCGCCAATACCTTGGGATTTCAAAAGAACAATCTTCTAAACCATTTAAAAATAATTTTTCAAAAGGCTCTTTTTCCTCCTCTTGCTTGAAATATCAAACTGATGCTACTACCTCGATGGGATAAGTCAGTTCCCGACCTACGGCACCGCTATGAAAACTTGGGGCCCCATGTGGGATGCATCCACATGGCTCGCCATGGAGCATATGCATGGTATCGTGGTATGATTGCGACCTGCCCTCAAATGGTACTGGGCACAACTGAATTTCCAAGTTAGACTCTGTTAGAAAAAATCTTGTTACGAAGGAAAAATCGAGTGCATTGAAAAGTTACACGTTGCATATCAAGCTTTTGTCTATCTTTAGTAATCTTCGTTCCATAGGTTCCTAGTCCTTGGGGAACTTCTGGATGTACTCATTTACTATGCCAACTCCCTACAAAACTTTGGCTAATCCTTGATTTCTTAAACCCATTCATGTGTAAATTTTTATCTTCTACTCTCAAGACACTGCTATTTTCCTCAAAGCTATTGTAGTTGTAGTCTATGGGATATCATGATCCATGACCGTGATGCAGTGTCGAAATCTGGGGTCTCTTATGGCTCGCAACCATAAGTAATTATTGCCTGGACGCTCGCTGTTATCAGGGTTAATGGTCATGATCCTAGCCTGCAATTAATGTGCTTTCGCTATCTTTCAAATGTCTCTTAGAAAATTCAAATCCATATTTCTCCCTGAATTTATAAAATTCTTTTACTATTAGTAACAATCTTCAAATCTACTTTGAGAATTCACATCCGATCCCTCCGAATTCCCTAAAATTCTTTGTCCTTGCAATCGTCATAATCTCATCTGATAAAAGAACGGGAACCGATTTGGAAATGATACCTAAGATCCAATCACTTAGAAATGGTATCTGCGATCCGCTGAGGATTCCCTATTGTTTTATGGATTTCTGGTTATTTATAAATGCCTTGAGATCTTTTTGAAAATTCATTTCTTCGAAAGCTTTAGGACGCACTTAAATTCGCCCACAGACTTAGTACAAAAACCTAGCACTAGACCATGACTTTTTATCTGCATACGTGTCATGCCTCGATCCGACACGTACCTGCTCACTCAAACTCAACAGGTTATTCCAAAATCGTTATGGTTGTGCCTATAGTGGTGCCATGACCTATGACCACGGTGTCGCATCGAAACCTAGGGTTCTTGGCGTGCCATGGCCGCACAGAGATTCCACTAGGCATAGTGCAGGTATTGAGGTTTAGGGTTGTGACATATTATAGCTTCACAATTAATAAAATTTCTTTGTTCGCACTTTATGTGGAAACAAATCCATCTCGCTACTATATAACATTATCTACGGCTGCGATACAATATGGCAACCTGGGATCTCCTGTAAATCACAATCACATGAGATTCTGAAGGGTATATGCTCGTATCAAGGTCTGTGGTCATTTTACATCATAGCCACAATCGATATACTTTCTCTCTCTTTTTACTGAGGTTACTTTAGTTGTGTTCTATGATGGTGTCTCAACCCGTGACTATGGTGCTGTGTCAAAACTTGGGATCTTCTGGGAACTGCAGCCACATAAGATCTTACCATGGTACGCACTGGTGTCATAGTCGGTGCTCCTGAACCATTATAGCTCGCAATTAATGTGTCCTCATTCTCCTTGCAACCGCCCTTAAAAGATATTCCTCGTAAAGGTTGTATTTCGAAGAAATAAGTCTTCAAGTTTTAGTGTTGAGAGACAACTGATTAGGTCAAATAAGAATCTTCATTATAACAGATAGGAAGAGAAGTGTGGGCTAGTAGTTTAACAACCCAAGTGTCTGAACACTTGTCAGCTGCGCAGGATGTATTTCATGTATCACCACTTAAGAAGAGCTTCAAGTGCCAGATCGAGTTATGGACTTGGTAGGAGTTTAATTGGAACTAGATCTGACACACTCCGAGTATCCAGTGTGAGTCATAAACCAAAAAGAGATCGTGTAACTCAAAGGACTTCAACAGGATGATGCACAAGTACTTTGGAATCAGTCTTCAGGAGAAGAAGCTACCCGAGAAATCAGAGAATTTCGCATCTGAAGACTTTCCTAAGTCCCTTGCTGCCATTCGAAAACAATTTATCCCTTTCAAGTCTTACAAAATGTGAAACTCCTATTTGCCCTATAGTCAAGTTTGAAAAATGTTTCTTTTCCATTACTAAAACTAAGGCTTTAGCCATAACTGAAATCTCGTGACGAGATTTATTTTAAGGGGGGAAGGATGTAACACCCCTGGTGTTACTATAACTAAAACTGCCATGTCATCATGATTACATGTAAATCATCCCGTACAAACCCATTACTACTATGCATTACTAAAATAATTTTTATTTCCACATGTGGTTGTGCATAGGTGATTTAGAGTGATTTGGTGATATCAATGCTTGTTTGCGTATATAAGATTAAATCAAATTAGAGATTTAAACCGAAATCAATTATAAAACCCTAATCGGACCCAAAACCCTAATTTAAAAACTAAGAGGAATTGGATGTTGGGTCTTAAACAAAAGATTGTAAACCCTTAAAAGTTGAGCAACTTCTATTTGGGGCAATTTTGAAGTTATTAAAAAGAATTTCAAATAAAACCTTAATCTATGTTTTAAAGTTTAAACATGAAATACAAATCTAAAAACTAGCAAGAATCTGATAATGGTACTTTAATAAAAGTTATAGCCCTTTTAAAATAGAACAACTTTTATCTTGGGTAATTTTGAAGTTATTGTATGAAAATTTAAATTAAACCCTAATTAGTATTTTGTAATTTAGAATTGAAATCCAATTTCAAAAATTATCAAGAATCTGACAAACTCTTTTAATGAAAGTTGTAAAGCTTAACAAATAGAACAACTTTTATTTTTGAAAATTTTCAAGTTGTTCAAAAACTTTGGAGAATTTGGTTGAATTTGAAATGGATTTCAAATTGAACTTTTACCCCCTTTTCCACAACTTCAAATCTGTTCAAAATTTGAATTTAGTTCAAAAACCAAAGTTGTTCAGAATTTAATTTGCCACAGCTCTTATTAAGGGAATTTTTCAAGTTGCTACAGAAAACAAAGAGTAATTACAAAAAAAAGGAGCTAGGGGCCTAAATTGGCTACAATAGTCAACTCTTGGGGGGGGGGGGGGTCCGGCTGTGCTGTGCGTGCGCGCACCGCACGCCGGCGACGCCCGGGACCGGCCGGGCCTGGTCAATAGCGCGCCGTGCGCGTGGGGGCCCCGGCTGCGCCAAGCGCCCATCCACTTGCCCTATAAAGCGCCAAGACGTCGGTGTTCTTTCCGTTTTTCTCCTCTCGGTCACCGCCGGCTAGCTCCCGATGTTGAGTGAAATTGGCCACCGTTAGTCTATCTTACTACAATTCCGCAAGTCACCAAACTCGTATCATCCTTGTGCATAGCTCGAATCAAGTTGTGCCATACTTTGCCACCAGGACCGCTTGGACGCCGTCTTCTTCTTCCTCGCGACCGGCTGGGCGTCGCCGTCCTCGGTCCGTCGTGGCCGCGTCATTTTGGTGGGATATACTCCAATTCCTTGCGTGTTCTAGCTTCTTTGTAACCTTGTGAACCTCACGCGCTCGCTGGTGTTCTCCTTGATGCCCAGAAAGCTCTGGAACGGGGTCCTTGCCACCAGAGCTTGCCGTCGTCAACGCCCGCATGTTGCGCACCTCGTACCAGCCCTTCTCCAGCCTCGCCAATGCGATCACCGTCGCCATGGTGAGTTTCTGGACCTCTCTCTGCCTTCGGTTTGGTCTGCACCGTTCCGTAGCGGTCGAACCGCGAGCTCATCGGAGCTCTGTGTTGCCAGCGCCGCCGTGCGCATAGCCATGTAGGCTGGAATGCGTTTTCAGTTCGATTAATTAGACAAACGCGTCCGCTTGTGGGTTCTTGTATTGTAGCTTAATTAATAAGTGAAGCTTCTATGATTTTTGTAGGTCAATATATTTATCCAAAAATCATGAAAATTGTTTTGATACTGTTTTAGGCTAAGATATAGCAGTAAAAAAGTTTGGGCTCGGTTGGAGATAGTTTAATTATTTATTATTTTATGCCCTATTAATTAATTAATTAATTAATTAATTAATAAAATGGATAGAAACACTAATCCCTTTAGGATTTTGTGACTTTTGGATTGTTTGTCAACCTTGGTTCATTCACCATAGTGATCCTCGGCACCTATATGTTAGTGGCTAAGGTTTTCATAAACTTCTTTAGTAATAATCGTAGAGTTGTGCGGCGGCTTTCTATGACTGTTAAAATGGTCAATAAATCAATTATGCAACCACCACCGTGTTTAGTAAGGTTTGCTTGCAACTTTATCGTGAAGAAAAGTTGTACTCAACTTTATTTGATTAATTAATTAACATAATGCACTTGTATGTTTCTCATCATGCATCATGATCACTGCATTACATCATGTTAAAGCATGCATCATTCATATGCATGTAGTGCATACGCGAGTGAAAAGGCTTACGTCGATCAAGTTCGGAGGAAGTCCATCGATCAAATGGTGGTGATGTCAACATCGTGATCTCTGCGAGACTAACCAACCCTACAACACAGGCAAGTCCCGGTGCATTCAGCCCCTCTCCTTGTGATTTGTAAAACGTTTATAACTTGATTAATCTATTGTATTAGTTTGATAGGAGTTGATTGACAACCTAATTGATGCATTACCAACTTTGACCACTGAAATACCTTGAAACCATTTTAAAAATAAAATATTTAAGAATGCTTAGCCCTGCTTGAATAATTTAGATTCGCACAAAAATGCTATTTTTGAGCTATTGTGATATATGATTGAGTAATTAATGAAAAAGGGAATTGGTAATATTCTCGTTCGGTGGCTGTGCACCTGATCAATACATCATCATCGACGAGAGGGAATTTTTCTGTTCGGTGGTTGTATCTCTTGGGTTAGAGTCCCAAGGTTTGACCACCGATGGAAAAGGGAAATGTTTCGCTCGATTGATGTGCACATGGGGCAGTGTTTCCCATGTCTTATCGCCGGCAGGCATGGATTTGGAAACCGTTGGGTAACTGTGTACTTGGGTTAGAGTCCCAATGCATGGTCACCGACGGAAAAAGATTAGGGACCATTCGTTGTAGGCCTGCTGGATCGAGACTTTTGCAACTAGCCACATACTTCGGGAAGCCCTTTCTCTGGTGGCTCTACGACTTGAACCGACAACGACGCACTGGGAGTGGCGAGATGGCGAGAGTAGCGTGTACCCTCGTTACCGCCGTGCCTAGAAACGAGAGGAGTACTGTAACACCTGGAAATTTTCAATTTTTGAAATAGGAATTTAATTTGATTTATTTATGCAATTGATTGAGCATTTAATATATAGAATAATATTTTTTTTGTGAATTAAAATAAACCCTTGGGCATAGAAACATGATTTGTTGCATCCATGCTGCTCAAAGATATTTTGTTTGATTTGCACTTTATTGAGATTTGAAAATATACAAATGTATTTGGAAACCTATTTGAAAATGAGTTGAAAAAAAGGGGAAACAGAAACCCCACCCCTCCTCTCTTTCGGCCCAGTCGAGGCCCAACTCCTTCGCGCTGCAGCCCAGCTCGGAGCCCATTTCCTCCTCCTCCTCCTTTCTCTCCCGCTTGGGCCAGGGCCCAAACTTGGCGAGCCAGCCGCGTAGCGCCATCCCTCTCCTTCTGTGACCGACACGCGGGGCCCACAAGTCATCTTCCTCCTCCTCCTGCTCGTGTTCGAAGCGGACATGGCCGCGCCGTAACCACCCCGGCCTCCTCTCTTGGCGTGGCCGAGTCCATCCCGTGCATGCCTCCACTGGCCCGTAAAAGGAAGCCGCGACCCTCTTCCCCCGTCGCTGACGCGTAGGGCCCGCTGCCCCGCGCCATCCCCTTCCTCCAGTCGGAGTCTGAGCGGAGCACGAGCGCCGCCTCCGACAGAAGGCAACCGCCGGATTTTTCGGCCGAGTCCGTCCCAAGTACGCCTCCCTCGCGCCCCTATATAGGTCGGCCGAGCCCTGCCGTCCCTCCCCACAAGTTCCCGAGCAAGCCACGCCCTCCAATCTTGCCCTAGCCGCCGCCCCGAGCTCCGCCGTCGCCCCGAGCTCCGCCGCCGCCGTCGATTTCTCCTCGGGAGGACTTCTCCGTCGAAATTGGTTGTTCTCCAAGCTTCGCAGCAAGGTCAGGGACCTTCCCGACCCCTTCTCCCTCAGTTTTGTGCACTATAGCCATGATGCCGAGCTTCGCCACCGCCATAGTTCCGCCACCTAGCTCGCCGCATCCTCCCCGAGCTACCTCTGTGGCAACCGAAACCATAGATAGGTTCGGCTTGAGCTCTTCTTGCTTCCCGACCAGATCCCGAGGTGTGCCGAGCTTCCTAGCCCCGAAAACGCCGTCCCCGGCCATCTTCCGGTGAGGAATCGGCCGGGCGCCGCCCGACTCCGGCGACCAGAGCCCTACCTCTTTTCCCGAGCTACCTGCGCCGTCCACGGCCGATCCAACGGCTCACAATGAGAGATACCTTTTCGACCGGCACTTTTGCAAAAGAGCCCCTGAGCTTTTTAATGTTCTAACCCGCGGTCCTTTGGCGTATTTCTCAGATTACGCTTTCCTATTTAGAAAACGTATTTCCTCGGTTTTAAATCAAAAGGCGTTTTCAATATTTACAGATTTGCCACTCAGTTTATTTCGGCCATATTTTATTCGTTTTAGCTCTGATTTGATCCGTTCAAGTCTCGTTAGATTCGTAATTTCATAATCTACCTAATGATGCTATTGTTACTCATGTTTTCAACTTTTAAAATTTGAGATTAGATTTAATCTATTATTTTATTAAAGTAAAACTTGTTTATTTCATAACTTTCCTGTTTGAACTCCGATTTTCGTGATCTTTATATCGTTGGCATCGTAGCGACGTGTAGATTATTTTTATACACTTTTCAATCTGTTTTTCCACTGTTGGTGTACTGTTTCTAATATAGATCTTGTTTGCTTCGTGTATGATTGCCTCGATGACTGTGTGGTGATTTTATGATCGAGTTCAGACGGTGAGCAATACATTGGTGATCAAGAGTACACGGAGGATCCAAGTTCTCCAGAGCACTTTGATCAAGGCAAGTATAGCATGGACCATCCTTGTTGCCTATTCACCTTAATCACTAAATTCATGATGCATGTGTCTACCTTGGCAACCATAGTGTTTATTCCTAGTTTTGATGACTTGATCCTTGTTACCTATGAGATTGCATTTGAGTAGTGATGCTAGTGCTTGATGATGCCATGATCTTATGAACTTGATTAATTAATTATGAGATAAAGATTAAAAGATGCTTTTTAGCAACATGGACTAAGGACTTATCTGTAAGTATGACACCGGGACTTACAGCGCAACCATGGGGGCTATATGGCTCTGGCTTTAGTCAAGTATGGAGTTACTTTCTACCATGCTATTAATCTTGAAAGGTTCCTTGCCGAGCTGGTTGTTTTGCGGCTCCTGTCCTTGTGTGTACTGCTGCGTGTGTGTGCCACTTGGAAGGAGGGCTCTACCGCCCCTTGCCATTGCGCCCGGATTGATTAGTGACATGTTAGCGAGGCTTTTGAAAGACTTCATAGTGAACCCCGCCAATCTACCTTGGTAGTGGATCGAGAGGCTGATCACCTCGAGAAAAAGGGTAAATCATGACTCATGGTGAAAGTGTGCAACCTCTGCAGAGTGTAAAACTGATATATCAGCCGTGCTCACGGTCACGAGCGGCCTTGGACGTCTTACAGGAATCTAACTAATTGAATATTGATTTATTTGAAGTTTCTATTGATGTTTATTCCATATTAATTATCATGTTTATATGATCATGTGACCTTGTCCCTTGGTTTATTCCATTTGGTGCTACTCAATTGTTAAAATGTGATCAATTAAAAGCAACCGCTGTCAACCAGTGTCTTGCCTTATTTGAGCCTCATAAACCCATGTTATTCTTGTTGAGTACGACATGTACTTACGCTTGCTTTATTTTTCATATTTGGATAAAAATCCCGGATGGGTAACAGATGGCTATGAGGATTCTTCTGAGGATTATTAGGATTGTGTTCACCAGTCAACTATTCCCTGTGGAATGGAGATTCTACGAGAGAGTTATCTATATTATTCCGCTGTTATTAATGTAAAGACTCTGTGATATTATTCGTTATATATTGAACCTTGTGATGGTACTATGTAATTTGTCGCTTATGTGTGTGATTGATCTCTGGGCGCACATAAGTTGGTTCATTCAATTTTATCCTTAAAATTGGGTGTGACAAGTACTATGCTCTCGGGTGGCGCAGGACCGGTTCAGGGATAGAAAAGCCGTGGTAGACGGGGTTGGTATATGCAAGCTTAGGTGCTACATATACAGTGTGGTTAGGGATCCCCAGCTGGGTATTAATCGATTTGAATCGTCGTTGCTCCTCGGTTAATGGAGACTTGATCCACTGACTTACCCCGAAAAGTGGTTCGGAACTAGGATGTTTTTGAGAATGAATAAGTAATTGGAATTGAAGGGTATATGTTAAAGAACTGAGAACTATTGATATTGATTATAATAATATTGAGTAAAATACTGAAAGAAGGATTAATAATGCTTTTTCTGCAAAATACTTTGACTCTTACTAAAGCCTTACCTTGACTCCCCTCAACCTGTATTCTTGAGTCTCATTCCTTTTTCTTAGTCAGGTAAGTCTTGCGGAGTACCCCAGTACTTAGGGTTTGTTAACCCCCCTGTTGCAAGTGAATTAAGTGTACAGTTCTGCGTGGGATCGTGCCGGTTCACGGATCGTGCATGGACGGAGGTGTGTATATGATACAAACCCTTGGGCAGGGTGTCTGGTTGTATGATGCTACTCCACTACGAAACTCTGGTTTGGGATAATGTCATTTATATTTGTAAACCTATGTTTATGTAATACTTCCACACTCCTCACTCTGATTTATATTATTTATGTAAACTATTGTAATACTTGCAAGGTCTTTACAATGATATCCTTGGGTGAATTTGGGTTTCCGAGGGAACACGGCTGGTCACCTAGGTCAAGGGAAACTCGTGCGTACTGATCGTGGGTCCTTAGGGACGATGACGGTGCACGTGGGCCCTATGATTAAGGAGGTTCTGTCACAAGTGGTATCAGAGCAATTCATTGTAAAGTACTTGCAGTATTACTTTACAAAAACTTCAAAATGATTTCAAATGAATAAAATTAATGGGGTAGTTTGGTCTGATTTGTTTCTAAACTTTCCTCATTCATTCTATGCAATCTTTCCTTGAGTATTCCTATAGATCTCTAGTCAGGCTTTGAGCTTAGTAGTTGTGGGGGTATAAACCCATATACCCGCATGGCACTACATGGGCCAGAACATCCGATCTGGCCCAGATTGCCAAGGATGCGTCGTCTGCACGTTCTCCAGAAGATCACGCAAGTCCGTCGGCTTAGAAGTCTTGGCGGTCAAGGAAATAGCTTTCCTGATATCTTGCCGATTAGTTTCCTTGTTCGGCTAGGATTGTAATCTGATATACATGGTAAAACCGACTTGTAACCCTGCCCCCCAGACTGTATAAGGCGGGCAGGGGATCTCCTCAACTCAACTCATCTAATAGCAATACAATACAGCAACACACAGGACGTAGGCAGTTCTGTCACACAACCATTCACCACAAAAAGTCAAAACCGCCAGCAGTTGCCTTCAGGCTCTCACAAATTAATATGCAACTGTAGATTGTAAGATAACATAAGTCCTGATCTCAGTCCTTGTCCAAATAATTCCACACAACATCCCAATAGCAATCCTACAAAATTGAACTGAAATTTGAAAAATATTTCAACAAAAAGTGTAAGAAGGTAAAATGTTCAGACGATACTAACTCCTAAAATTGTTGGTAAGGTTAATTTCTAACCGAGTGAACACAAAGGAAAAGAAGTGACAAGATTACAGAGCTAACACGAGAGAAATTTAACATGCATCCCACATAGGAAGCTGAATTACATGCCACATAGCAGATTATTATCGAGCAACAACTACCACTACCAGCAACCAAGCCTAAATGCACGCACACCACACCAGAAAGCGAGCATAGGAATCGGCCAATTCCAAATCTGCATTGCAGGGGATACGCTTTAATAAATATGAGAAGAACTTTTATAATTACACATTAAAGAAATATGAGAAGAACTTTAATAAATATTGGTGGTGCCCATGCCAAAGGAGTCTCAATTGCTTGGCCATTGATGTTTGTATGTTCAAACTACCCTTTTTAAGTTTACATCATATACATATGTGACCTAATTTGTAATGTTACAATTTACATTTTCTTTGTAGGTTGAAATGATTAATGGTTGAATTCCCACATCGATGTGTACAGAGATGGAAGAAGCAATGGACTTTATGAATCCTATCTAGTTCTTAGAATTTTTCTTTCTAATATGGACTATTTGTGTTTGGTCTCTAGAGCCATATCGTTATGTACATATACTATGATTTTGTCTGAACAAGCACAATGTTTGAAATCATCCTATGATATGTGGATCTTGCTATGATTATTGAAATATGTGGATTATGTGATTTTGCAAAGTTTCATGTTTATGTGATTCAATAATAATCCATGTGCCACATGTAGCGGCGAAATGAATATTTGTTTCATATAATATGAATATGTTACAATAGTTATAAACAAGTGTTACAAACAATGTGTTCCTGTGTCTCATATCGTGCTCTACCCTAATGTAGAAGTGTTACTATAAGTAAAAAATGTCTTACAAAAGACAATCATTGTAACACTTGGTAAGTGATCCGATAGATAAATAAATGTGTTGCAAACTAGATTTTCTGCCATAATGTAATGTTACTAAAGAAAAGAAAGTGTTACAACAAAAACCATTGTAACACTAAACAAATGTTCCTATAAACATGTAAATGTGTTACAATAAAATAGCCTATTGTAACATGGGCAATTGGAGATCTAGTAACACTTTTTCTAACCTATAGTAACACAAGTTGGTGTTACTATATCCCTGCGCTGTAGTAGTGAGCGGGGCCCGATTGGCAGTGTGGGGAGGTCGGCCGACCCACTACCCAGGTCGGCCGACCTATCAGAGTGCCTCCTCCGTGTGCGCTTCGACGTGGACCCACATCCTAAAATTTCACGCAATCTCCACCGCCCGTCGAAGTCGGTGTGATCCAAGGGCCACGGTTCATCCCAACGGCCTATATAAGGACACCCTGTAACACCCAGATTTGCGAAGAAATCCGAAGGAAAGTATATGTGGACCCAGGAAGTTCAAAACCACATATACCACAAATTGAACATCATTATGCACGAACAACGAGTAATAACTTATTACATCACGGGAATTCACATCATTGCCAACGGCATTGTCTTATTACAGCGGATATGTAGAAAGATAAAAGCTTCCACCCACGGGGACACCAACTGGGGCACGCCATCTCCATCAATCCTGGATATCCTCCGGGAAGTCTTCAAAGTCTCCATCATCTGGTACCCATCCGAGATTTTTGTATTGGTGACAACCACAAGTGTCAGCTCACCCAGCTCAGCAAGTATACTTATGGGAGATGCAAGGCTCAAAAGGTTGACACAGGCTACAACAGCTTGCTTTTAGTTGGTCAAGTTTTACTTAGAGTCTACTTTTACTAATTTAATGAATTACCTAGATCCCAAGTAAATCATGTTTATCTTTGAACATCATCTTAAACAAAACTCCTCAACACTTCCATAGGTATCAACTGATATAAAAAGGATTCTAGGCTACCCATGTTTGTGAGCACGGCTGATATATCAGATTGGAAGAATTCTATAGAATTTGTATAGCTTTAACCCCGAGTCGTAATTCCCATATGCCCGGGATAGCTAGTCCCATAACACTGCCAAGGTGAGGGGGCAGGGAACCACTACGAAGCTTTTCACTAATCACCCTAACAAGTTAGTAGTCGTGAGGTTTCAGCAGCAAGGCGAATGGAGGCCCCCTTCAAGAATGGCACACCATGTCACCGCAGCCCAGCACACATCTTGACAGGCTCGGAACTCATTCTAGAACCCAGGCCCCCCTTGCGCCTTTTGGTAACCACTAACGAGCTAGAGAAAAACTAGTTACTTGGCTAAGATCAGAGCCCATTGATTCTCGTGGATGTACGGGTTTCCTGGGAGGTCAACTTTCAATGGAAGTCCTAACGGAGGGCAACTAGAGTACAAAAACCCATACTCCAGTGCCCTTCGAGCTTTGATGATAAAAACATATTTTATCCCACATTTCATAATTCTTAAGTCAGGATTCCATAATAGCATTGTTAAGCATAGCAGCTAGTAACTCTAATATGCATAAAAACCGCCATAGGTAACAAGGTGATTGGTCGGTAAAACCTAAATGGGTATATATGTAGCTAGGGTTTACAAGATTAGACACATGCATATGAATGTATTACTTAATAGTTGCTAGGTAACAAGGAAAACCATAGGTTATACTTGCCTTCGAAGTTGTCCTGCTCCTGAAACTGCTCAAGGTCTTGGTCTTCGAACACGTCATCCTCTAAATGCGAGATTCCAATCAACAAGCATTTCACACAGTCATTGCATGCAAGAGATAATATCACAATTAGAACAATACATCATAATCAATAACATAGAATGGAGAAAATAAATAGATAAATAAAATCCACACGTTTCTAGGAATGCATGAGCGTAAGAATCACTTAAATTGGACCTAAAATGGAAAAGATATGAGCAAAACCATTTTCAGGGGCATTTCTGTAAATAAAAACATTTTACTAAGGGTCTACAACTAATACCGAGGCCTATACTGTGAGGAAATTAAAAACAGAGGGGTTTCAAAGTATAAAAATAGGCTCTGGTCCTTAAATAAAAGAACCAGAGAAGATCGGGGTTTAAACTACAAGAAAATAGGGCCTAAATCAAATGTTTTTGAACTGCACTGGGTTGCGGGTCAATTTCAGGAAATCAGAGGGGCCGGACTGCAAAACTGGCTGGGGCTATCGGCCTTCGGCCGACCGGGTGCCACGTGGCACGCGGGGGTTGGCGGGTTCACCGGCGCCGCGGTGGACCGGGTGCGCGGCGCGGCTTCCTCGGTCCACTATGGACCGAGCGCGTGGGGAGGCAGAGACGCGGCTGCCTCGGGCGGGATGCCTCTGACACGGCAGCACCACAGGCGGCGCGGTGAGGTTCGCTGGCGAGCGGCGGAGCGGCGCTGCACGGCTCGGGGGATGACGCGGAGGGCTCCGACACAAAACGGGAGCGGTGGTGAGCTCGAAGGGGAGGGTCGCGGCAGCTTCCGGTGACTCGGAGCACAGTGGCGCCATGGCCGGAGGCCACGGCTCTCGTGGCTACGGTGATGCCGAGCACTAGAACAAAAACCGAGGGCATAGGAAGGAAGAGGATTATACCGCGTGTCCGACGGAGTGCTCAGCGGCGACAAGGAAGGCTCCGAGGGCTTGGCGACAAGCGGCGGTGCTCTAGAAAAGGAGAAGCCCGCCGATGAGCTCGGAAACAAGGTGAAACATGATCAAAGGGAAGAATTGGAGTGACCCTCGGGCGCAGAACAGCCCGACGAAGCTTCGACACCACTCACCGTTGATGATTGATGGCCCAAACGGACGAATCGAGCTCGGCGGCGAGCTCGCGTCGGCGAGAGGTGGCGAAATGGGAAAGAGGGCCTGGGGGGTCCACGGTCTTGCCTTTATAGGCCTGGTGGGTTGTGCCGAAGGGGCGCGGCCCTTTGGCTGGCTCCAGTGGGGGTACGATGTGGCCATCATGGCCAATCAAGGCGGCGGCTCGCGGTGGCGAGGAGAAACGGCCGTCGTGCCATTTTGGTTTGGAGGAAGGAGAAGGGGTGGGAGAGGGTGACAGGTGGGCCCGGATAGTCAGCGGGAGAGAGAGACGAGCGGGCTGCGGCAGCAGCCGCGCGGGCGATTTGGGCCGCAAGCCAGGTCGCGGCCTGCTCGGCTGGCGCGCATGCACGCGGGGAGGGGGAGGTTGGAGCTGGGCTGTGCTGCTGCTGTGGGCCGAAAACAGAGAGGAGGAAAGGAGGGAAAAAGAAAGCCCATATCATTTTCTATTCTCACAAATCCAAATTTATTTGAATTCAAATTTGAGAAAAACAACAATCAAGCTATCCTCCACAGCAATTAAAATATTATGCATCGGCATGTATGCAACAAACAATTATAAAGGTCATTTTTTCCCAATTAACATTTATTAAAAGGAAATATTACTTGTTCATTCTAGGTTTGGAAAAATAAATACATGTGATATCTCAATTTTAAATTCCTATTTCAAAAGGAAATTCTTAGGATGTTACAAACCTACCCCACTTAAAATGAATCTCGCCCTCGAGATTCGAAAGATTCAAATAGATGAGGGTAAGTTGTTTTAAGATCTTCTTCACTTTCCCATGTTGCCTCATCTTCAGAATGCCTATTCCACTGAACCTTGCACATTCTGATGATCTTACTCCTAGTGATCCTTTCTGCATGTCCAAAATTTTGATGGGGACTTCTTCATAAGTGAGATTCTCTTTGAGTTTTATTTCTTCCATGGGTAACTGTTCCTCGGGTACACGCAAACACTTTTTAAGTTGTGACACATGGAACACATCATGAACTTCCGAAAGACTTTCTAGCAATTCAAGCTGATAAGCCACTTCTCCTCGTCTTGTAAGAATTTTAAAAGGACCCACATATCTTGGTGATAATTTTCCCTTGACGTTGAATCTCTTGACTCCTTTCATAGTTGTAACCTTGAGATACACGTAATCTCCTATTTTGAACTCCAAATCCCTCCTTCTTACATCTGCATAACTTTTCTGCCTAGCTTGTGCCACCTTTAAATTCTGTGTAATAACCTGTACTTGTCTTTCTGCCTCTTTTAAGATGTCAGGTCCAAACACTTGTCGTTCTTCGGCTGATTCCAGAACAATGGTGTTCTACACTTCCGGCCATACAATGCCTCCAACGGTGACATATTCAAACTTTTCTGATAACTATTGTTGTAAGAGAATTCTGCGTATGCCAGGCTTTTATCCCAACTGTTACCATATTGTAGTGCACATGCTCTCAACATGTCTTCAGGATTTGATTAGTTCTCTCTGTTTGCCCATCGGTCTGCGGATGGTAAGCTGGAGCTAAAATTCAGTTTTGTGTCCATCGACTCAAGAAGTTTCCAACAAAATTGTGACGTAAACTGAGTTCCTCTATCAGAAACTATCTTCTTAGGAACTCCATGCAAACAAACTATCCTCTTCATATACAGTTCTGCTAGCTGTTCACCAGTGTAAGTTGTTTTGACAGGAATAAAGTGTGCCACTTTGGTCAATCGATCAATGATAACCCAGATAGAATCGTATCCTCCTTGTGTACGTCGGCAATCCTACTATAAAATCCATACCAACTTCTTCCCATTTCCATTCAGGTATTTTCATGGGTTGAAGCAGTCCAGTAGGTCGTTGATGTTCTGCTTTAACTCGTTGGCACGTATCACATATGGCCACATATTCTGCTATATCTCAGTTTCATACCACACCACCAATACCTTTCTCTAAGGTCAAGGTACATCTTCGTACTCCCTGGATGGATGGAGTAAGCTGAGTCATGAGCACCTCTTAGTATCATGTCCTTGATGTCCTTAGAGTCCAGTCCACAGATCCTATTTCCACACCATACTGTCCCTTGGTCATCCATACGAAATCTAGGGGCCTTGCCGACTATAATGTTTTTGGCAATTTCCTTGATCTTTTCATCTTCTAACTGTCCTTTTCGGATCTCACGTTCCAGAAGTAGGTTCAACCTCTAGCTCCATAGTGTGAGTCACCACTGCCATATTCAACCTTGCAAAATCTTCACACAATTCTTTCGGTAGTTGAGACGCATAAGTCGTATTAGCATAACTCTTACGACTGAGAGCATCAGCTACCACGTTTGCCTTTCTAGGATGATAATGTACCTCAAGATCATAATCTTTAATTAACTCAAGCCACCTGCTGCTGTCTTCAGGTTTAGATCCGACTAAGTGAATATATATTTTAAACTTTTGTGATCAGTATAAATTTCACACTTGTGACCAATTAGATAGTGTCTCCATATTTTTAATGCATGGATCACAGCTGCCAATTCTAAATCATGTGTTGTATAATTTAACTCATGTTTCCGTAGCTGCCTTGAAGCATATGCAACTACTCTGCCTTCCTGCATAAGAACACAGCTTAAGCCTTGTCTTGATGCATCACAATATATGGAAAAACTCTTGGCGATATCAGGCAAAACTAGCACTGGGGCAGTGGTTAATCTCTTTTCAATTCTTCAAAACTGGCTTGGCATTTTTCTGAACATATGAATTTTGCACCTTTTTCTAGCAGAGCTGTCATGGGCTTTGCAAGTTTTGAGAATCCCTCTATGAACCTCAGATAGTAACCAGCCATACCAAGGAAACTCCGGATTTCACTAACATCTTTCGGGGGATTCCAATTCACCACATCTCGTACTTTCTTTGGATCAACTGCCACTCCGTCATTGGAAATAATATGTCCAAGAAAAGACACTTCTTTTAGCCAGAATTCACACTTACTCAGTTTGGCATATAGCTGATGTTCCCTCAGTTTCTGTAGCACTAACCTCAAGTGTTGCTCATGTTCTTCTTCATTTCTAGAATATATGAGGATGTCATCTATGAATAGCACTGCAAACTTGTCAAGGTATTCCATAAAGACATTGTTCATCAAATACATGAAGTATGCTGGAGCATTTGTCAATCCGAAGGACATAACTGTAAACTCATAGAGCCCATACTGCGTAGTGAAGGTGGTCTTTGGAATGTCGGATGCCCGTATCCTCTAGCTGATGATATCCGGATCTCAGGTCAATCTTCGAGAACACACATGCACCTTTTAACTGATCAAACAAATCATCGATTCTTGGCAGTGGGTACATGTTTTTGACAGTTACTTCATTCAAGGATCGGTAATCTATACACATCCTCTGTGAACCATCTTTCTTTTCCACAAACAGAATGGGAGCACCCCAAGGTGAGGAACTAGGACGTATATAACCCTTTTCCTGCAATTCCCCTAACTGTTTCTTAAGCTCTTCTAATTCATTCACACCCATTCTATAAGGTCTTTTTGCTATTGGTGCAGGTGCCAAGGTAAAAGTTCAATTATGAATTCAACATCTCAGTTCAGGTGGCATACCTGGCAGATCGTCGAGGAACACGTCCTGAGAATTCATTTATGATGTGAATATACTCTATAGCGGCATCCTTCATATGATTCAGCTGGCAATCATCTTATGCAAGTGCCGTACTTAACAAAATGGTTCTGACGGAACACCTAATCACCACGTCGTGTGCTGACAACCAATCCATCCCAAGGATCACATCTATTTCAGTAGAATTTAATACCACAAGCTCTGCCGTGAAGTCTACCCCACTTATATTAAGCCTAACTTTAGGACACTTAAGGGTTGCCTTCCATTTCACCCCCAGGGTGAACTAACCATCATATTTCTTTGCATAGGTTGCATAAGCATAGCATGTTTCTTCACAAATTGAGCAGAGATAAAAGAATGCGATGCTCCAGAATCAAACAAAACTTGAGGCAGGATGAGAGTTGACTGAAAACGTACCGATTACTACACTAGGTGCCTCCTGTGCAGACTCGGAAGTCACATGGTTCACTTTGCCTCGAGCATAATTCTGCTGGCCTTGCTTGCTTGGGGTGTGAACACCCAGCTTCTGATTGTTGGGAGCAGTTGGTGGACCTTGATTTGTCCTCTTCGGACAATTATAGGAGATGTTCCCTGTCTCACCACACACATAGCACTTGTTGTTGTTGTTGGGGTTGTAAGCATTTGAGGTGTTGGTCTTCACGGGCGTATTTCCACCTTGATTCAGTCGGGCGCCCTGAGTACGGAACTGAGACTGTTGGGCAGAGTTCTTGGACTGAAACGGTGTACTGGGCAGCTCCCGAGTGCTGACCCTGGTACCTCTGCTGATTGTTCTGGGATTGGTTGAAACGAGGTTGGCTGTTGCTGCCAGATTGCCTATCCTTGATCTTGCGCCTCCTTATTACTTCAATGTCACGCCTCCTGCTCTCAATCACAAGAGCCTTATCTACTAGCTATTGGAAGCTATCAAAGGTATGCGAGAGCAATTGGAACTGTAAACTATCATTCAACCCTTCCATGAAGAGTTCCTGCTTGTCTTGGTCATCTGCTATGTCATTTGGGGAATAACGAGAAAGCTAGATAAACTTATCCCTGTACTCACTGACAGACATGCTGCCCATTTTTAAAGAGAGGAACTCCTTCCTTTTGAGCCTCATAATGCCAGCTGGCACATGATGCGAGCGAAAGCCATCTCGAAATTCCTGCCATGTAATCTGATTGGCATTGGCATGGCCATCCTGAAAAGCTTCCCACCAATCAAGAGTGGCTCCTTGAAGCTGCCCTGAAGCATAGAGAACCCTCTCACGATCATTGCATTGAGCTATCTCGAGCTTGGCGCTCCACTGCACGGAGCCAATCATCCGCTTCAAGCGGGTCAGGGGAACTTTTGAAAACCGGCGGGCGACCTTTCAGAAATTTGCCCCACTTATTACGAACATTGTTGAGGGGCCTGAGGTGGAGGGTTGTTTTGAATGTTCTGCCTAGCCTGTGTCATTTGCTGCATAAGCTGCGTTTGCATGGCCATGAGTTGCTCCATCGACACGGGCGGTGGCGGTGGTGGTGGGTTCCTGTTGCCACCCACACTCCTTGTGTCCACCATCTGTGACAAGTACATACCTTGGATGAGTTCTTTGTTGTAGGGGGTCAATAATACTCAGGTAAGATCAGCATGATAAATGATTAGATGCACAACTTGGTTACATATGAAATGACATACAATCTGAATTTTTCAGGCAATAGACAAAGTCAGCAGTGCAGTAATCTGATCATAATTTATTCTCTGAAAACAATCTGAATAGATGGGCTATATCGCTGGAAAGGTTGAAAAATTTTCTACAACTCTTATGTAGATCAATTTTGCTGATTCAGTGGTGAAAATGGGTAAAAACTGCAATCATTCAGATCTGTTCGAAATTTCCTGACAGCAGACAGTGATAACTTCGAACAGCCATAAATCTCAAACTGTGATGGCTATGAACGCGAAACCAGTTGCAAATGGTAGGCGGAGAAGTCCAGATGTGCTCATAAAATTTTCACAGCCATAGGATAAGCAAATTTTGAGTTATGATCCAAATATTGCAGGGTGCTCAGGTAAAAACAGATTGAGAAAATTTTTGAAACACAAACCCAACCACTATTATTTAAAGATTAAGACCAAAGAGTATTAAGATGATGGTTGTGGACAAGCCCCACACTCATCACAATCATCGAAAAATCCAAATCATCCATTTGCATCATAACAAGCATGCAAAAACATTATTAAGACAAGTTCTCATTGACTCGACATCGAAATATAAAAGACTCAACCGACTCGATCAAGCAACTCGCATTATTCGTGACTCGATAGCATGAGAAGAGCTCCTAGTGGTCCATGGTCATGCGGGAGCAGGTGCAGCCTGGGTGGTGCCTCTTGCGCTGAAGAGACGATGGCCGGGTCGTGCGCCATAGAACATGGTAGTCTTCCTGGCTGTTCTCCCTGCTGCTGACGCTCCAGGTCGTCGACCCTGTCCTGCAGCCTCTCAAGCTCCAGCCTCATGGTCCTCTGGCCCTTAGAGCTCGGTCTAGGGCGCTATTGAGCAGTGACCACCAGTGGCACTGTGGCCTGCCAGCCTAGGCACTCTAGCCCTCCTGTAGCGCAGCAACCCTGCAACCAGACTCGGTCCGGCGGCGTCGAGGGAAGTAGCGGTCGTCGTCCTCCCGGATTGTGGGGTACACCATCTCCTGGTGCACGTAGAGAGCCTGCCTCGCCGATGTCCTCAACCCCAAACTCACGGGTGTAAGTAGGGGTCAGGGCGCGTGTGATAGAGCGGATCCTCCAGGCCCTCTCATCGTCACACCAAGTCTGCTCGAAGGCCTTCGTGACCCAGTAGTCGGCGTGGTCGGGGTGGAAGAACCTCCTGCTCCTATACTCCACCACGACAGAGAGAGTGGCATACTGCCTCTGCAAGAGTCCCAAGAGCTTGGGATGGTAGAACTCGTCTCCATCCGGGGCAGTGTAGGTCTCACGAATCCAGCTCGGACGCGGCTCCTCATCCTCGTCGTCGTCCTCGGGCGGCGGGTCGTCACCTCCCCCTCTGGACCTCATCCTCACCCTGGTCCTGTTCCTCCTCGAAGTGGGAGCGGATGTCAGAGTGGTCAGGAGGACTCGTCGTCGCTGGAGTCCCCTGAGTCAGTCGCTCGGGTCTCCTGCAGCCACCTGCTCAGCGAGGTCCTGCTGCGGGATGAACTAGCTGAGGTACTCCGCTCGGGTAGGTGCACGTCCTCCAGTGCTCTTGCGGGCAGTTTGCTTGCTGCGCGCCATCGACCTATTTTTAAATATGAGTTAGATCAGAGGGTTTTTACAAAGAATAAGAGTAGTGTACCAGAAAATTTGTAGTAAATTAGTAAAAGCAATAAAGTTTCCAAGTATTCCTAGAGGTGTATCCAGTTCTACCTAAAGAGGGCGTCCTACAGTCAGTTCGGCTCTGATACCAATTTGTAACACCCGGATTTGTGAAGAAATCCGAGGGAAAGTATATGTGGACCCAGGAAGTCCAAAACCACATATACCACAAATTGAACATCATTATGCACGAACAATGAGTAATAACTTATTACATCACAGGAATTCACATCATTGCCAACGGCATTGTCTTATTACAGCGGATACGTAGAAAGATAAAAGCTTCCACCCACGGGGACACCAACTGGGGGTACGCCATCTCCATCAATCCTGGATATCCTCCGGGAAGTCTTCAAAGTCTCCGTCATCTGGTACCCATCCAGGGATTTTTGTATTGGTGACAACCACAAGTGTCAGCTCACCTAGCTCAGCAAGTATACTTATGGGGGATGCAAGGCTCAAAAGGTTGATGTTGACGGTGGATAACGTCAACTTTTATTAGAACTTTATACACCAAAGGATACATCAATACACACTAGTCTAGGGTTTTAAATGACAATTTTCACGAGTTTTGCATGTTCTATATTTTCCAGGGGCTATTCCAGAAAAGCATAAAAGAAGGGTTAAAGAGCATAATTACTGTTGGCGCTTCTTAGCGTCAGCAGAAAAGTCCGCAAGCGTACGGAAGTACCGTTGTAGCCTTCACCCGGAAGGATTCAGGGTATCGTAATTTCCAGAGGAACGGTCTTTGTACTTAGTCTCTTAAACTAGTTTACTCAGAAGAGATAGAAGGTATAGCTTGGGTAGAGAGGTTCTTCTAAGGTCAAACGCATATAAGTGATGGTAACTTCCCCACAACTTCTCTGCTTCAGGCCCACTGACGCAGCTGGTCTACCAGCCGATACCAGTATCAGCGCTACTCCGCGGCCGAACGTGGGGGAATTCAGATACGAGTGGACAGGGTTGTCACCACCTGCCACCTACCCCCTACCCGTGGGCACGCGCAACATACGAAGGTAGACCCCGACTTAGACACCACGTCTACGACGGCGACTACTACTCTAGCAGCGTACAGGAACATCCGTCTCTATCAGGAGTCCTCTTACTAGAGCTTCCGTCAAAAGGACGAACGACGATCCCACAAACATGTAGCTTTATGGAAGTAACATGCTTAATGAATCAAACCAAAGTTGAACACGAACTTCTTACTTCAACTAGCAAGACGATCGTAGAAGTACAAGTTGGATCGAGAGCCGACTAGCCCGGCACTTCGTCCATCCGGAGGCAGAACTGTTTCGACTCCGCTCTTTCTCCAGCTCTTGTCCCTCTCTCACTCCCTATACTAAATTAGCTAGAAGCGAATGGAATGGAGCATGCTCTTCCTCTCTACATTGTGACCTCTTGTGTTGGTGAATGAATTGATTCCTTCTTCAATAGGTGTAGAGAGAAGGCCTCCTTTTATAGCTTGAGAGGAGGGGGTTCTATGCAAAAAGATCATCCTCACTTGGAAAGATTCAAACCGACCTCTAAAGGGCGGTTTTCACTTTCCATCTGTATTGATCGTAGGTGGGACCGTCCTTGGGGAACCGCCCTACAACCGCCAGAGAAAACTGGGCCCGAGAGGCCCCACCAGGGGGCGGCCGCCCCCGGGACCCGTCGGTCCCCTGGTAGGCCCGTTTGGCCACCGCCTTCGCATGGTTGGTTCTTCTCTGGGCCTAGACCTCTCCTATGGTTACGAATGGGCCCAGATTTGTAATAAAAGTGGGCTTCTTTGTTATTCTTTGTTGCGCATTCTCTGAATTCACATTTGTCCTTTGCGCTTTCCAATTGGTGTTATGCACTTCCACTTGTTTCACCATAAATCCTGTAAAAACATAAACACTAGGGGAACAAGTGGAACTCTATTAATAGCATATGTCTATGTGTTAAAGTATGATAGTTTCTCTCCCTTTAGGCATAAATTGGCAGTTAAAAATGATCTATAAGGACCGCCAACAAGACCCCCAAGCTTAACCTTTGCTTATCCCGAGCAAATAGCTAAGTATGGTTGTTGATCAGGAGTTGCTACAATGTCGATCATATTTCAAATGTACCAAGTTTATAACAAAGTTTTCCACTGTAATTTGAATAAATCAGCATGCTATCCACCCTGCTATTATCTTGAAACAAATGGGGCCTTTTAGCCATCTCAAGTCTTGGGTGATTGCAAAACCGAACAGATTCATAGACATTGCTTATCATTCATCCCAAGATGAACCATCTTTCCAGAGGTTTTTTGAAAATTTTTGCAAGGAAATGTAAGTTCCTCAAATGAATCTCTCGATCGCTCAAAGTCTATGAATACCTCACCAAAGGCATCGTAATGTTGCCTTTCATATCCTACCACTAAGGCTTATGAGTGGAGTTTTTGGGCAGGTATAAAGGTGGGCATACTTGCATCACATATATTGCTAAGTCAAAAACTGAACCACAAGGAGATACAAGTCATATACTTTGATTGAGATGTGCAAGTGTGTGGAGTATGAAGATGGTGGAATCCTAATTTCTAAATATTTTGGCACTCCATGCATCATGAATTTCTCCTTTATTGGATGGAATGAAACTTTTTTGAGGGATATGGGCTATAAGATCATATATCCATATTATTTTTTTTCTTCTTCTCTCTTTTTTTTGAACGGGTACTTGGAACTTTTTTTTCCTGTTTGTTATTGCATGCCCCTTGGCATGTTTTTTTTAAGCATAGCCCATATCTCTTGTTAGTATTTGAAGAACTTTGGCTGGAGAGATGTCATAATGGAATGCGAGGAGTAATTATATGGTGAAAAATGAATGCGCGGCTTCTCAGGGTAAGAGTCGGCATTTTTATTTGGTGGATAACAAATGCCCGGCTCTCAAGGTAAGAGTTGGCATTTTTATTTGGTTGAAGAGTGCGCAACACTCAGGGTAAGAGTTGGCATATTTTTGGTGGATGGATGGGTGCATGTTATGCGTAACTCTCAGGGTGAGAGTTGGCTTTATTTGGTGGGTGCATGTGAATCTCAATCATGGGTGCATGACCATAATCTCACTTAGGTCACAACAATTTGACCTAACTCAATGTTCCACAAGCAGCATATGACTAAAAGGTTTGCATAATTGAAATATGTCATATGGTCTTGGTAGGTATTTCATAATCATTGAGGAACTTTTGTTTTTGAAAGTTTTTGAAAATAAAACACTGGATGTCAAGTTTCTCTCAGAACAAAGTCATAGCGCAGCCCATGTCACCATATCATATCAGGCAATAACTTAGACAAGATTAAGCATGTGCAACCCATTAGCCCAAGTTTTTAGGATGAGACATTTTTAGCTGATAATCCCAAACCTTAGAGAAAGCTCAATTATAAAATGGGTACAGGTGAAACATAAGACAGAGCAACTGTTCATCATTTCAACAAGGGTCGAAACTAACATATCTTAACACATATGAGAGAGGAGAACATATCTCACCATTTTTTTAAGTTGGAGAATTTTAAAAAGAAATATGAGATACAAGTTACCTTTGTGGGAGCCCTCCCCAGCTTGCTCTTGACTTACCAATGTGATTCAGCTGGGGGTGCCGCTAATTGGTGCTGCCTCAGCTTGATGTGCAGTTCGTGGCCTCTCTTGAGCGTGCTAGGAAGCTCCCCCCAAGCTTGTTTTTATCGTGGTATTGAGATAACAAGACAACAAAGCTTGGGGTTGAAAGATAAATTACTCTTTTTCTTCAAGATTTTATTTATCATTATATTTTTTCTTTTCAAGGTTCACTTAAGAAATTCTTGTCTCTGCTGTCATCTCAAAGACTTACCCTCATGGAGTTGATAAATTTCTGCAAGGGCTTAGTCCATAAGATTAACCAAAATCTATACTAGCAGCTTTGGTTCCAAGATCAAACTAGACACCACGTCTAATTTGTCAAGGTAGGCTTAAAAATCTAAGCACCATGCTTACATTAAAAATCCTATAGAGGCATGATCTCACATCCCAGCTTCAAACTAAAAACCGTGCTTAGTTAAAAAGATTTAGGACCAACACTTCCAAACCAAAACTTACTAGCATAGAGAAAGGAAATATGACAAGATAACCAAGAATCATTCAACGGAGACAGATTTTTAAACAAAGGAATCTAGTCTGAAGTTTGCTCAGCCAATCTATTCAAACTCAAACAAGGCTAGGATAAGAGAGCAAAGAAAGACATGCCTTGCTTCATCTCCAACATGAATTTCTTTCATTATTCATGATAACAACTCAAAGTTCATTAACCAAAATGCAACACCATGTCACAATTTTGATTAAAGAAGGCTAGTTTAACCTAAGCACCATGCTTAAATTAAAAAGCCTATGGATGTACCACAAGTGTACTCATGTGAATACACCCAAACTCAGAGCATATGGCATGAACAGAGGAAGAGCATGATATTATATTTTCATGGAGACAAATATGAGTGAATGAGTTGGTCAACATTACCTTGACATACCTGAATGTGTGTACCGACAGCATGTATGGATGAAGCATCAGAGTTGTCGCTGCGGTGGCTCGGTTTCCATCTTAGGTGACTACCAAGGCGTGGGTTGGAGTCCATCACTTTTGGTGGCATGTCGTCGTGTAGCAAGTCGTTTATTGGTAACTCCTACCTATTAGTGACTCGCATACATGACAAATGCAGGAGGAACAACTCATGCAAGCTTCTAACTAAAACGAATATTGCGACCATGACTCCCCTTTGTTGTGTTTTTTTTTAAAATCTTTAAACAAAGTGTGATGCATGGAGTCATGGTTGGTCAAAGGAGTGAGAGATGTGTTGCACAAACCATCGGTGTAGAAGAAGGAGTTCATGGAAGTCATGTGTCTTGTCTCTCTATATGACGGTCTGCTTGATGTTTGTGCAACATCCAGGGGAGATCTTGAAGGGCGTGTTCGTTGTACTTAAGAGATCTCCCTCACAATTTTTTACCTGTTTTTAATTTTAACAGTGAACAAGCAAGGGCTCTACTAGGTTGAACCCTAGAGAGCCTAAAGCTTATTATGATTTTTTTATTTATTAACTATTTTTTATTATATAAATTTTTATTTGTTCATCCAACTCGCATAACTCAACCAATGCCAAACTTAAGATGCAATGTAAAAAAGACCTTGGCTTGTCTCCATATCAGATTATCTCCATTGTTTATGATGCCATAAAGAAGCATGAATGATCAAGCTATGGAGACAAGTATGAGCAAAAGAGTTGGGGAGCATTACCTTTGCATACCTGAGTGTAGTTACCGGCAGCATGGATGGATGAAACATCAGAGTTGTTACTGCGGTTCGCATGATGACTTTTCTCAGGTGAATCACCAGGCCAGGCCATTCTCATGGCTTAGTGTGTGTGGGCCATGGCCCTGATGATAGTAGCAAAGGCTTTGGGTGAGCCCTTCTTGGTTAGGCAAAATAATGATGGGCAGAGTCAGGCAACCCCTAAGTGTTCCTCTTCTAACATGTGGGGCCAGCCTGCTCCTTCTCTCTCCTTCAATATTATATATTTTTTACTATTCCCTTTTTTTAACAATCTCTTCTCTTGTTTTTTTTCTTTTCACTTCCCATTTTTTTAAGCAAGGTAGAGCCAACATCTCTTTTTCTTTTGAACCAAGGTGATCTTGAGGTGAGACTCACACCGTCCTCCCCCACACTTGGACTTTGTTGAAAGTCAAGTGTGCAAGGTCAGGGTCTCCTTTTGAGTTTGTTCCATCACCAAAGATCATCAATGTGTGTTGTTGATGTTACTCTCATGTTCTCAAGCTTCGTATGTCCTTTCTTTGTTAACCTGAAATGGTTAGTGACAAGAATACCCGAAGGTGCATACTAACTTGACAACATGTGCTTACATTTATTAAAAAAGGATTTTTTTTATTATTTTTTTCATTTCTTTTTTTTGCAAGGTAACAAAAGGATATGAGAGGGATAGAGATACATGTTACCTTGTTATGGTCCTCCCCCAAGCTAACTCAAAGCCAAAGGTTCAGGGTTGCACCCAACATTTCTGGTTTTCCTGCATGGTTATGATTTGGTAGATCGCAAGGGCTCTTACCTTTCCCTTATGATCACCGAATTGGAAAAGATATGCAGGAAGCAAATTGAGCTAGTTGGTTTTTTCCAAAAATTTATCGAAACATTATTATGCAAGGGAGGACGTTATTAACAAATTTCTTTTAATGAAGATTCATTTTTATTCTGTAAGAACAAAAAAAGAACTTATTTTAAAGATAAGTTTTTAAGTTTTAGATTTTCAAATATCTCTTTATTATTTTTTTAACCATTTTATAGAATATTTTCATTGATAAATAAAATAACTCAATTTTTTTATTTAAAGCCTACACCCATCAGTTTTGGAACAATGATTAGACATGTCGTTTAATCAAGGTAGGCAATTTTAACCTAAGCTCCATGCTTAAATTAAAATGCTTATGAAGATATGATGATCAATCATACTTCAAACCAAAACATGCTGTATGTAAAACTATGAAAGCAAACTAGCATTTATTAAAAACATTTTAGCAAAAATTTATTTATATTTAAGAGGACAACAACTTATAAATAATTTTAATATATATATATATATTTAAAAATCCGGGGTATCTCCCGGTAGTGCTTTCTTTATGGTCATAAGCTTGACCGCCAAAGCTAGGGCAAAGATTGAAGCCAGAAGCTATGGTTGGCTTCGATGGTGGCTACAAGGACTCGTCCTTAGGAGAAATATTTTGATTTTGAATTTTGAAAGGGCATTACTGTAGAAAGAGAGAACAAGAATAATAAAACTATTTATTTTTTTAAAATGCTTTTTGAAAATAAGAGAAGATGATACGAGAGTGAATAGAAATCTTTTTGTCCATATGCAAAAATTTGAACATGCAATTTTAAAAATAATAATGCCCTTTTTCTTTTTGAAAGATAGGCTTCATGAAGGAGGGTCATGAACATAGAAGAAATAATTTTTTTGATAAGACACAAGGACACACCAGTGAACTAGGTTCGGAGATAGATATGACAACCGTTCCCCGGCAACGGCGCCAGAAAGCTTGTTGGCGCTTCTTAGCGTCAGCAGAAAACTCCACAAGCGCACGGAAGTACCGTTGTAGCCTTCACCCGGAAGTATTCAGGGTATCGTAATTTCCTAGAGGAACGGTCTTTGTACTTAGTCTCTTAAACTAGTTTACTTAGAAGAGATGGAAGGGATAGCTTGGGTAGAGAGGTTCTTCTAAGGTCAAACGCATATAAGCGATGGTAACTTCCCCACTACTTTTCTGCTTCAGGCCCACTGACGCAGCTGGTCTGCCAGCCGATACCAGTATCAGCGCTACTCCGCGGCCGAACATGGGGGAATTCAGATACGAGTGGACAGGGCTGTCACCGCCTGCCACCTACCCCTCTGCCCGTGGGCATGCGCAACATACGAAGGTAGACACCGACTTAGACACCACGTCTACGACGGCGACTACTACTCTAGCAGCGTACAAGAATATCCGTCTCTATCAGGAGTCCTCTTACTAGAGCTTCCGTCAAAAGGACGAACGACGATCCCACAAACAAGTAGCTTTATGGAAGTAACATGTTTAATGAATCAAACCAAAGTTGAACACAAACTTCTTACTTCAAGTAGCAAGACGATCGTAGAGGTACAAGTTGGATCGAGAGCCGACAAGCCCGGCACTTCGTTCACCCGGAGGCAGAACTGCTTCGACTCCGCTCTTTCTCCAGCTCTTGTCCCTCTCTCACTCCCTATACTAAAATTAGCTAGAAGCGAATGGAATGGAGCATGCTCTTCCTCTCTACATTGTGACCTCTTGTGTTGGTGAATGAATTGATTCCTTCTTCAATAGGTGTAGAGAGGAGGCCTCCTTTTATAGCTTGAGAGGAGGGGTTCTATGCAAAAGGTTCATCCCCACATGGAAAGACCCAAACCGACCTCCAAAGGGCGGTTTCCACTTTCCATCTATGTGGATCATAGGTGGGACCGTCCTTGGGGAACCGTCCTACAACCGCCAGAGAAAACTGGGCCCGAGAGGCCCCACCAGGGGGGGCAGCCGCCCCCGTGACCCGTCGGTCCCTTGGTGGGCCCATTTGGCCACCGCCTTCGCGTGGTTGGTTTTCCTCTGGGCCTAGACCTCTCCTATGGTTACGAATGGGCCCAGATTTGTAATAAAGGTGGGCTTCTTTGTTATTCTTGGTCGCGCATTCTCTGAATTCACATTTGTCCTTTGCGCTTTCCAATTGGTGTTATGCACTTCCACTTGTTTCACCATAAATCCTGTAAAAACATAAACACTAGGGGTACAAGTGGAACTCTGTTAATAGCATATGTCTATGTGTTAAAGTATGATAGTTTCTCTCCCTTTAGGCATAAATTGGCGGTTAAAATGATCTATAAGGACCGCTAACAATTACCACGAAACTTAACCGCCAAGGAAAGATCATCACGAAGACCCTGGAAGAGTCCAGAACATAGCCGAAGCGACCGGGGGCCCGAAACCCTACTAGGTGGGGCCGGCCAGCGCCAGGGTGGGACCGGCCGGCGCCCTCCTAGGGTTTTGGGCCACCTTCTGGAGTCTTCTTCCGCCGCCTTTGTGGAGTCATCTGCACCCTTGTTTTAAGTCGGTTTGATCCTACGGCATACGTGCATCCCACCGGGCTATAAATAGAGGGGCAGACCTCCATGCATCAATCAATCCATCGTTCATTCAAGGCATCAAGTCCTCAAGCCATCAAGATCTTCCTAGTTCATCAAGAGCCACCTAGTTCATAGTTCTAGTCTAGTTAGATTAGAAGTAAAGGAGTTCTAGTTCTTCGGCGGATCTGGAGCCCCGGCGTCTGTCTGGAGCACGGAGTTCGGTATAGTTCAAATTCTTTCTCTATTATTGTATTTTTCATTATGATTAGGGAAACATTATTCTTAATAGTTCATATGTTCTTGATTACAATAGTCTTTGTCTACTTTGATTATATGTCTAGTATAGTCGGTTTGATCTTCTTGAATTCATGTAATTGCTCGTATAGCGTTTATTCATGCGGACGATGGATAGATGATGAACAATATGTAGACGTGGTGTCTAGGAATTTCGTTTATCTATGAGTGCACCCTGATGTGCCGCGTCGTGTGGCAGATCGCGTAGGTGACAGCTGTGTTGAATCCTCTGAAGTCCACCCCCCGTATGTAGGCCAGCAGGCATGGTCGCGAAGTTGGATGATGACTCTGTTTCACATCCTTCCTAGATGATGTCCTTTGCATGTGATTATGATATAGGATTAGTCTAACAATGATTGCCAGATGTAATTGCACTAATTAGAGTTATTCATTGATGTAGTTATAGAATTACCTTTGATATTAATTCCTTAGTTTATCCATTGGCTAGCTGTTACTATGACTAGAGAGTGCTCTGATGATTATCTTTTATTTATGATGCTTGATCATACTTATCACCTTTATCTTTATTTATCTTGTGACCTCTACCTGTTATGAGTAGAGTAAATGACATCGGTAATGTCACTTATCCATTGTATACCATCACTATCAATATAATAGATTAAAGTTTATCCTAGTCCTTCCCAGTGGTATAAATATAAATCGACAACCTGGTAGAACTCCTAGGTAAAATGGTACAATGGTATAATTATCTGTCCGACTTGCAGAACTGATCTTATTTTATATTTATATTTATTTCTGCCTAGTCACATAGACTAATATATAAAACCTTTATTTATTCTTAGCATTATTAATTAGGGATAGGTTCTTGCATAAGAATGTTGGTAATAGAAAGTGGCTAGTTGCTAATGACAAGTTAATTAATTACCATTCGTCTACCTAATCTCGCCTCTCAGCATTAAAAGTTATATAGTTATATTTGGCGACGTTAGTAGATGTCAAAAGTTGACATAGGGTAGAGCAGTTGCTTTTAGTTGGTCAAGTTTTACTTAGAGTCTACTTTTACTAATTTAATGAATTACCCAGATCCCAAGTAAATCATGTTTATCTTTGAACATCATCTTAAACAAAACTCCTCAACACTTCCATAGGTATCAACTGATACAAAAAGGATTTCAGGCTGCTCGTGTCCGTGAGCACGGCTGATATATCAGATTAGAAGAATTCTGCAGAATTTATACAGCTTTAACCCCGAGTCGTAATTCCCATATGCCCGGGATAGCTAGTCCCATAACACTGCCAAGGTGAGTGGGCAGGGAACCACTACTGAAGCTTTTCACTAATCACCCTAACAAGTTAGTAGCTACAAGGTTTCAGCAGCAAGGCGAATGGAGTCCCCCTTCAAGAATGGTACACCATGTGACCTGCAGCCCTAGCACACATCTTGACAGGCTTAGAACCCATTCTAGAACCGAGGCCCCCCTCTTGCGCCTTTCAATAACCATTAACGAGCTAGAGGAAAAACTAGTTACTTGGCTAAGATTAGAGCCCATTGATTCTAGTGGATGTACGGGTTTTCAGGGAGGTCAACTTTCAATGGAAGTCCTGACGGAGGGCAACTAGTGTACAAAAACCCATACTCCAGTGCCCTTCGAGCTTTGATGATAAAAACATATTTTATCCCACATTTCATAATTCTTAAGTCAGGATTCCATAATAGCATTGTTGAGCATAGCAGCTAGTAACTCTAATATGCATAAAAACCCCCACACATAACAAGGTGATTGGTCGATAAAACCTAGACAGGGTAAATATGTAGCTAGGGTTTACAAGAGTAGACACATGCATATGAATGTATTATTTAATAACTGCTAGGTAACAAGGAAAACCATAGGTTATACTTGCCTACGAAGTTGTCCTGCTCCTGAAACTGCTCAAGGTCTTGGTCTTCGAACACGTCGTCCTCTAAACGCGAGATTCCAATCAACAAGCATTTCACACAGTCATTGCATGCAAGAGATAATATCACAATTAGAACGATACACCATAATCAATAACACAGAATGGAGAAAATAAATAGATAAATAAAATCTACACGTCTCTAGGAACGCATGAGCGCAAGAATCACTTAAATCGGACCTAAAATGGAAAAGATATGAGCAAAACCATTTTCAGGGGCATTTCTATAAATAAAAACATTTTACTAAGGATCTACAACTAATACTGAGGCCTATACTGCGAGGAAATTAAAAACAGAGGGTTTCAAAGTATAAAAATAGGCTCTGGTCCTTAAATAAAAGAACCAGAGAAGATCGGGGTTTAAACTACAGGAAAACAGGGCCTAAATCAAATGTTTTTGAACTGCTCTGGGTTGTAGGGTCAATTTCAGGAAATCAGAGGGGCCGGACTGCAAAACTGGCCGGGGCTATCGGCCTTCGGCCGGCCGGGTGCCATGTGGCATGCGGGGGTTGGCGGGTTCACCAGCGCCGCGGTGGACCGGGTGCGCGGTGCGGCATCCTCAGTCCACTATGGACCGAGCACGTGGGGAGGCAGAGACGCTGCTGCCCCGGGCGGGATGCCTCTGACACGGCGGCGCCACGGGCGGCGCGGTGAGGTTCACCGGCGAAAGGCGGAGCGACGCTACACGGCTCGGGGGATGACGCGGAGGGCTCCGACACAAAACGGGAGCGGTGGTCAGCTCGAAGGAGAGGGTCGCGGCGGCTTCCGGCGACTCGGAGCACGGCGGTGCCATGGCCGAAGGCCACGGCTCTCGTGGCTACCTTGATGCCGAGCACTAGAACAAAAACCGAGGGCATATGAAGGAAGAGGATTATACCGCGTGTCCGACGGAGTGCTCAGCGGCGACCAGGAAGGCTCCGAGGGCTTGGCGACAAGCGGCGGCGCTCTAGAAAAGGAGAAGCCCGCCGGTGAGCTCCGGAAACAATGTGAAACATGATCAAAGGGAAGAATTGGAGTGGCCCTCGAGCGGGAAACTACCCGACTGAAGCTCCGACACCCCTCACCGTCGATGATTGATGGCCCGAACAGGAGGAATCGAGCTCGGCGGCGAGAGGTGGCGAAATAGGAAAGGGGGCCTCAGGGGTCCATAGTCTCGCCTTTATAGGCCTGCTGGGGTGCGATGAAGGGGCGCAGCCCTTTGGCTGGCTCCAGTGGGGGTGCGATGTGGCCATCATGGCCAATCAAGGCGGCGGCTCGCGGTGGCGAGGAGAAACGGCCACCGTGCCATTTCGGTTTGGAGGAAGGAGAAGGGGTGGGAGAGGGTGACAGGTGGGCCCGGATAGTCAGTGGGAGAGAGAGACGAGCGGGCTGCGGCAACAGCCGCGCGGGCGAGTTAGGCCGCAAGCCGGGCCTCGGCCTGTTCGGCTGGCGGGCGCGCACGCGGGGAGAGGGGAGGTGGGAGCTGGGCTGTGCTGCTGCTGTGGGCCGAAAACAGAGCGGAGGAAGGGAGGGAAAAAGAAAGCCCTTATCATTTTCTATTCTCACAAATCTAAATTTATTTGAATTCAAATTTGAGAAAAACAACAATCAAGCTATCCTCGACAGCAATGAAAATATTAGGCATTGGCTTGTATGCAACAAACAATTACAAAGCTCATTTTTTCCCAATTAACATTTATTAAAAGGAAAATATTACTTGTTCATTCTAGGTTTGGGAAAAATAAATACATGTGATATCTCAATTTTAAATTCCTATTTCAAAAGGAAATATTTAGGATGTTACGCCCCCAGACCCCCCAGGGTTTCAGATGAGTCATATCATCAATCAGTCAGATCCAGTTGTAGAGAGCTAGAAACCCTAGAATCATTAAAGCTTCACCATCTAGAGCATAGCTACATAGGTTAGAAGTAGAAGGAGGCAAGTTCTACTTGAGTTCCGAATCTTGTCTGGAGCTAGAGGTTCCTAAAGCCATTGTAAGCTCTCTCTTGTATATTAAACCTCTCTTGAGTTCTTGAGATAAAGTTGATTGACATTGTTCTATTATTGATTATGTTCTCAATTATGCTAGTCATTGCTTATCTAGATTGTATACTTTGCATAGTTAGGATGCATTCATATTCATACATAAGTTTGTATAGCGCTCATTCATTGATATCATGGGTGGGATGATGAACAGCATGTAAGCATGGTGCTTAGATGTGTGTCTGCAAATGCGCCTTATATTCTGGGTTCTGTGGTAGATCGCGGATGTGACACTCCCGTTGAGTCCTTTGTAGTCCACACTCCAAATGTAGGGAGAGTAGGAAGTTATTATTACTTTAGAAGGCTGGCTATGATCTTGATCTTCCTTAGTAATATTCCCTTAAGTATGAATATGAAGTGTCTTCGCCATGATTGCTAGTATAATTGCACCAATCTAATATGTCTTTGATAGTATAGTTAGAATGATTTAGGATATTCTTATGCTTCAACCTAATCTATGCTAGTGCCTGGATAGGAAGTGCTCTAAGTGATTATTATCATATATACATTGATTGATTAGTTGATTGATCATTATGCTTATCATATATGTCATTATTATTGTGACATAACCCCTGTTCTGAGTAAGTAGATCAAGCATGGTTATCTCCATATTTGCATATGAATATGACATCTATCGACCTGCATCCCATTTATTGCCAACCCTTCCCAGTGGTAAAATATAAATGACAACCCGGAATACTCTTGGGTAAAATGCTACAATGGTGTATATTTATCTGTGCACTTATGGATACAATATAATATATTTTTAGTAACTTGCTGGAAGGATAGATCTTTTGAAATCATACTAGGGATGATAACCTAGTTACTTCTAAGAGATAGAGGATGAGAGTTCAAGTGATCTGTAAACTAATCAGGTGGCACATTAATCTATACCTCCCATCATTTTTAGCGCCATTACTGAGAGTAGAGTCTAACTCTATTTTTAGTGGTGACGTTAGAAATGCCAACAAGCATTTTTGGCGCCATTGCCGGGGAAGGAGTTTGGCATACATAAGATGTAGATAGATCATATGCATAACACCAAATATGTGGAGAAACCATATAAACCTTACTCAAACAGGCTCACCCTGTCCTTGTTTATTCTTTGTGTAGCTTATGCAGGGTGATGTATGAACGGATTTAACCTTCCGCAGAATTTTGTTGAAGATCCAGAAGCTTTGATCAGGAAGACCCGAGCCAAGCTCAGGAAGACCCCAGATCCTCAGCTAGAAGGCATCCGTACAAGAAGAAGTTTGACACCAGAGTTTGAAGCTATGGCTAACAAGAGCCTTTACGAGTTCTCTGCCCCAACCACCGCTAACATTCGAACAGGACAACCCACTAATGTTGGAGACAATGGATTCGAGCTCATGCCTATGCTCATCAACATGGTGCAAGCTAGTCAGTAGTGTGGAAAGGCGCATGAAGATACGAGTGCCCATCTCCAACACTTTTTGGAGATATGCAGCAATTTCACCATCAAGGGAGTAACAAGAGATGCAATCCTGCTCTGCCTGTTTCCATTCTCACTGTTGGGAAGTGCAAAACAGTGGTTCTACGCAAACAAAGACAAGAACACTACATGTGATCTCTGCTCCACTGCCTTCCTAGCAAAGTTCTTCCCTGTGGGCAAGACTAATGCTCTCAGAGGAAAGATCACAAGCTTTCAGCAACAGCACGATGAATCTATCCTGAAAGCATGGGAACGCTTCCAAGACTACATTTCAGAATCTCCTCACCATGGGATGGAGAATTGGTTGCTTATGCAAACCTTCTACCATGGGTTGACTGTTGACGGTAGATATGACACAAATTTACACCTTCAAAACACCGTCAACGGCCTCGGTTTGGAAGGAACATAGGCACATAATAAATATATTTTATCCAATAATAAGTTCCACATGTCCATAAAGTATTTGATGCAGACATACAGGAAATAGAGACAAATGGGTCAGTGGGACCCACCTAGTGGGGTCGCCCGACCCCCCCTATGTGGCTCACTAGCCTCCCAAACTGTCCATGATCCGTGGGAAACACTCTAGAGTTGTTCTCCACCCTTGGATGGAGTGTGTGTTTCCTCTCAACGGCTCATATTCAGCTCACATGGATCCATGGGCCCACAAAGGAAGCAAACCGACCAACCCAAGACCAAACCAAGCTCCACCACACTCTATGACAGGTGGGCCATGCTTCTAGAAGGAGGGAGGCCCCACCTGCCATAGGGGGGTCAGCCGACCCTTGCATGGTTGCCTAGGGGCGTCCTCCCTCCTCCACCTCCATTTGCATGCCTCCATGCAAAGAAGCACATGCTGAATTATTCTCCACCATTGATCTAAAGGAGGTTACAATCCAAGGGCTCTCATCCATCATCACGTGGATCGATGACGTGGCGGTGGAGTAGCCCCTTCTCCATCTCTCTACTATAAATAACCCCTCACTTACTCTCATTCAAGACGCCACAAGGAGGAGCCCTCCACTCTCTCTCTCAAGATGTAGCACTAGTAGTAATGTTAGTGTTGTTAGGAGTTAGAGTGAGCCTCTGGTCTTCAGCTCTAGTCTTCCAGGAGGTCTGGTATTGTTCTAGTATTCCTTCTCTCTTTGTAAGACTTGAGTTATTATTATAGTTATCTTCTCTACTTTGCCTTAGTACTTTACTTTATTGCAACATGACTAGTTATGTTGTATTGGTTGTTAGTATAGTCATAGTTGTTTGATAGTAAGATAATGGTAGTATACCTTTACACTCGTTCACCGCCCTTAACCTGGTGCTCTAATCAATTTCACTGGATATCGGATTAGAGTAGTGAGATATAGTGTAGACGTGGTGTCTAGACTATACACTTGCCTGTGTCTGTGGCTTGTCCAACGGTTTGTTTGTGGTACCTAGTAGGGGTGACAGACCTATCTAGGCTTTGATCCCACCATGTTTGGGCTAGTTCTTAAAGAGTAGGCCTTATTGTGCTAGGCGGCTTAGTACCCTTCTCATCCCTTTCTGTTGCTAAGTGGTTTAGTGGCCCAAAGTGCAATTGTGTATGAACATTGACTTGCTTGATATGACTTGTCTTGCTAAGTTAGAACCACACAAATAGAGATAGATAATTGGAAACCTTATGCTCGCTTGTTGTCCTCCTCGCTCACTAACCTACTCTTTTATCATTGGAACTTCTCCTGTGTGTGTCGCTACACTTATCATATATATCATTTACCCCCACTCTATTTTAGTTGGTATAATAGTCAGTAGATCATTATGGTTAGCTATTATATTCTTTAACCATTGCTTCCCTGAGGATAAATACGATACCCTAGAATACTCTTGGGTGAAATGCTACAACGGTATTTCTGTGTGCTTGAGGAATATTCTACATGAGCATAGCATCCGTACAAGAAGAAGTTTGACACCAGAGTTTGAAGCTATGGCTAACAAGAGCCTTTACGAGTTCTCTACTCTAACCACAGCTAACATTCGTACAGGACAACCCACTAATGTTGGAGACAATGGATTTGAGCTCAAGCCTATGCTCATCAACATGGTGCAAGCTAGTCAGTTGTGTGGAAAGGCGAATGAAGATGCGAGTGACCATCTCCAACACTTTTTGGAGATATGCAGCAATTTCACCATCAAGGGAGTAACAAGTGATGCAATCCTGCTCCGCCTGTTTCCATTCTCACTGTTGGGAAGTGCAAAACAGTGGTTCTACGCAAACAAAGACAAGAACACTACATGTGATCTCTGCTCCACTGCCTTCCTAGCAAAGTTCTTCGATGTGGGCAAGACTAATGCTCTCAGAGGAAAGATCACAAGCTTTTAGCAACAGCACGATGAATCTATCCTGAAAGCATGGGAACGCTTCCAAGACTACATTTCAGAATCTCCTCACCATGGGATGGAGAATTGGTTGCTTATGCAAACCTTCTACCATGGGTTGACTACCAGCACCCGTGAGACGATGGATGTTGCTGCTAGAGGAGCTTTTCTGTCAGTCACCATTGAGAAAGCCACCACCCTTGTGGAGAAGATGGCATCCAACCAGAGTTGGAATGAAGAACAAGCCCCGGCTCGCAAGAGAGGAGGAATGCACCAGCTCAAGGAGACCGACATGATTTTCCGCCAAGTTGGTCCTGCTAATGAATAAGCTTGATGACTGAGTCAATGTTAAGTGAGAGGTCAACCACATCCACGATGCCTACATGACTTGTGAAGAGTGTGGAGGCACTGGCCACTCAGGTCACAGCTGTCTAGAGATTCAGGAGGATGTGAACTATGTGAACAACAACAACTACCGTCCCCAGAATCAGAATTGGAACCAGAACCAAGGTTGGAAATCAGCTACAGAGGCCCAACTACCAAGGTAATTACTCCGGTAGTTACCAAGGTAACAACTTCAACACACCGTTGAGAGATCTAGTCTCTAGCCAAACTAAACTGCTAGATCAAATTTCTAGGAAGCTAGTCTCCAATGACAAGTTGCTAGAAACCATCAACAACAGGATGGATGGTTTTGCCTCTGCTATCAAGAACCAGCTCAGCTTTAATAAAATGCTAGAATCTCAAATAACTCAGCTTGCAGCGTCCTATCCATCCGACCAATTAAGGAAAGATCCCAGGCCAACCAGAAGAACTAGAAACTGCAAATCTGGTGGATATCTTCAATTCGAGATCGTACTATGCAGAGCATCGGTCCAAGGGATGGAACAATGATTCTCTGCCAGAGAAGAACGGAGGCCTAGGAAGACCCATCATACCAATAGCCATTGGACAACACGCCTTCGAGGAAGCAATCTGCGACTTTGGCGCAAGCGTCAACATTATGCCTAAGGTGATCTACGAGAAGATCCATGGAGATGCACTCCTATACATCAACATGTGCTTGCAACTAGCAGACTAGTCACTCTGCTATCCTGAAGGGGATCCTGGAAGATGTCTGTGTACAAGTTGGACACTCGTATCTACCTTCTAACTTCATGGTAGTTGAGACAGGAGGGCATGAGAAGTCACCAATCATTTTGGGATGACCATTCCTTAGCACCGCCAAGGCTATCATCTATGCTGACAACACCAAGATCTGTTTCACTATCAGGGGAAGCAAAGAAAAATTCAGCTTCAAGAAACGAGACACTGGAAAGTCCAATCCCATCCACAGAAGCCGTACATCTATGAAGATAAGCCTGCGCAGAAGAAGACAAGCAGAAGAAAGGAACAAGGCTAGGCAGACTCACACTGAAGCTGTGAGGATGATCAACTCAGTCTGAGCTGGGTACGATCACCTTCTGATTTCACCACACATGCCCAAGCTAGACGATCCAGGAGTACCGTCGATCGACTGCACAATCAATCAGAAGATCTTCTACAAGACCTTCTGCGGCACAGGCTCGAGTGTCAACATAATGGCCAATGTAACTTATGACTTTCTATTTGGCAAGACTACCCTTGTACTCTACATACACGCAGCTGCAGATGGTGGACCAGTCATTCAGATTTCTAGAGGGGATTGCTAAGGACGTTATGGTAAAGATTCAAGATCACTATGTCTCCCACTGACTTCTTGGTCCTGGATATGGGAGAAGAAGAGTACGACCCACCGCTCGTACTTGGAAGAATGTTCCTTAACACTACAAGAGCAATTATCTATATGAGATCAGGGGAGGTCCACTTCTAGTTCCACAAGGAGAAGGTCCGCTGCTTCTTCAACAGTTACACAACTTATGAGCAGCCAAGGAAGAACAGGTCAAGGAGGAGACGCCGTTCCTCTCAACACCTGAAGACCCAACCATTCAATGGATAGTTGGGAAGATTATAAAGAAGAACTCGAAAAAAATAAGTCCAAAGGAAAGAAGGAAGAAGAGAACTATGAAGGATGAGCTACCTAGCTTCAACCTCACCAGCAACATCCACTTCACCAACCAGAAAGGAATGGAGGAAGAAGGAGTCACATTCCAGCTCATCATCAGAAGTGCAGCCAGGGTCATCTCAACCTGACGATGCACCTAACAAGGAATGAACAGACAAGGAGTCCTGTTCGGAGGACTATAAACCACCGAGCCTTCATCAAAAGGTAAAACTGGTACTTATCCACATTTACTTTCAGCATTGCATTAGTATCTTAGTAGTTGCACGTTTACTTTCCTGCATTTAGAAGAAAATAAAAATATCTGTTGTTTAGCATAATAAAATCTAAAAGCCCCATGTGACTAATCTTGTGGCATAGCTCAGAAAGAATATTCACCGTGGTGGCACAAAAATAATTTTGCATTTAAGATAGACATCTGCATTATATTTAATTCCTGCAATGATAAACTTGAAAATACCAAAAAATATGTGGGCACATGAAGGTCCACACTTTTCAGAAAAACCCCAAAATATGTGGGCACATGAAGGTCCACCCAATTAGGAAACTTCCTGCTAGAATTATAAAATTAATCACTTACCATGGAGTGGTATTTACCTAACCCCTCTCCATGAGATTTGGTATTCTTGTTGGCGAATGAGTTTTATAGGACAATACAAGATCAAAGAGCTAGTCAACCTGGTGCCCTTACGCTGCTGGTACACCTGCTCCCAGAAGGATCACTCAATTTGCAACATCAAAGACCCTGTCAAACATCCAGCTTGGGGGAGGGCACCCTCCACTAGAATCCAGCTAAGTATAAGTTTCCCACCTTATTATTGTACCATACTTGCTTTTCGCATGAGTTAGCTAGTGAGATAAAAATTTGAAAACCAAATAAATAGTGTTTAGGTTAGTTAGTGTGTCTGAATAAAATAAAAAGAGAGTTCTTACAATAATTTTGCTCAGACTAGATGGAAACCATGCTCAGGAATTTAATAATTAGCAACCCACCATGATTCCTCATAACACTTAGTTTTCAACCTTGAATCATCCCAAGTTTTAGACATAACCATTTTAACATGAAGATTTACTTTGAACCTGAAACTTGTGGGTAGCAATTGCACCATGATTCCTCATAAGACTTAGTTTTCAACCTTGAATCATCCCAAATTTTAGACATAACCATTTTAACTTGAAGATTTACTTTGAACCTGAAACTTGTGGGTAGCAATTGCTTGATCTAAGTCTAAGTAATTGAGGGATATGATATGCAAAGTTTAAAGCTGCTATTTATCTTGTTCCTAGTGATACTTGAATTCTGGAGATTTATTTTGAAAAATCCTTAAAACCACATGATGAGTTCCTATATTACAAGAGCTTTACATTCCTACCACAGCCATACATGCTAGAATAGGAAAACACACATCATATTATGCTACTTGTATTGTTTGAGTTTAGTCAAGCTTTATTGATACCTTAGGAACTTGTCATGCTTTTACAATCAGATCACTTGCACTCCACCCATAATGCACTACTCAATTCCTGAGTAGGCGCATCCACATTCCATACATTCCATCTATTCCACCCAAAATATACCCCATTGGTTACACCAGTCAATGCTCCAAAGCACTTGTTGCTATCTATCAAAAGAAAAAGAAAAAAAGAAAAAGGAAAGTACTGCTGCAGAGAAGAGGCATGTGGCTATGCAAAAGAGTGAGATGAGAGAAAACAATGGGTACAAAGATGCCCGCCTGAGAGGTAAAAATGGACAAGTGTCCGATTTATCAAAACAATGGGTACTCTGATGCCCGCCTGAAAAAGAGAGAGAGAGAAAGGAAAGATAGCCCATGTTGTCCTGCAGCACAATTCTCTATGTGCTGAAAAAGAAAAAGAGAAAGATGTTTTCAGGGAGCAAAAGAGTAGAATTAGGATTAGCCACCATAAATATCCACCTAGCACCTCACATCAACACACATGCACATCTTGATTCAATTGTATGACTTGTTCCTTTGGATCCATTGTTTGACTTTACAATATATTCATTGCAAGTATGTATGAGCTATCTCCTTACCCATGAGCTCCACATAAGCCATTAGTTATAGGGTGAGAGAGAGCGAAGGCATGCATCACTATTGCCTTGGTAAGGATCCACAAATACCACATATTGAGAGACTTGACAGAGTCATACACAGGAGACTCTGAGTTTTATTTTGAAAACTTGCAAAAGCTCCAGGATAAGAGTTGAACAACAGAGCTTGAGACATAGTGCTTAATTTAGACATTCTGTCCTTCAATTACCCAAGACCCAAGAGAAAGCTACATGCTCCATGGTCAAAGGTAATAAAGGTAAGTCTGAAGGTTAGCTTGGTCTACTCTAATCCTTGAGTACTTCTTGGTTTAAAACTGAATACTTGTGAGGGGATAGCTATAACTTATATTATCTGCTGAAGTTTGGCTTTGCTAAGGGACTAGTAAAGGTTAAGCTTGGGGGAGCTTGTTGACGGTAATTATTGTATGATTTTACCCGTCAACTAACTATGAAATAAGGGTATAAAGGCAAACACCACCATAGAATAGGGCTTTAACTGACAGAATTCCACAGTTTTGGTGGATCAGTGTTTTGCAGGGGGTTATTCAGAAAAGAATCAAGGGAGACCCACATGTCAGATTAAAACAACGAAGTCCGCCGCACAAGGAGATCAAGAATATTCCAGAGAACACCAGAGACACGCCTGACGAAGCGGGGCCCGATTGGCAGTGAAGGGAGGTCGGCTGACCCACTGCCCAGGTCGGCCGACCTGTCAGAGTGCCTCCTCTACGTGCGCTTCGATGTGGACCCACGTCCCAAAATTTCATGCAATCTCCACTGCCCATCGAAGTCAGTTTGATCAAAGGGCTACGGTTCATCCCACCGGCCGATATAAGGACCCCAGACCCCTAGGGTTTCAAATGAGTCATATCATCAATCAGTCAGATCCAGTTGTAGAGAGCTAGAAACCCTAGAATCATTAGAGCTTCACCATCTAGAGCATAGCTACATAGGTTAGAAGTAGAAGGAGGCAAGTTCTACTTGAGTTCCGGATCTTGTCTGGAGCTGGAGGTTCCTGAAGCTAATGTAAGCTCTCTCTTGTATCTTAAACCTCTCTTGAGTTCTTGAGACAAAGTTGATTGACATTGTTCTATTATTGATTATGTTCTCAATTATGCTATTCATTGCTTATCTAGATTGTATACTTTGCATAGTTAGGATGCATTCATATTCATACATAGGTTTGTATAGCGCTCATTCATTGATATCGTGGGTGGGTGATGAACAGCATGTAAGCATGGTGCTTAGATGTGGTTTGTCTACAAATGCATCTTATATTCTGGGTTCCGTGGTAGATCGCGGATGTGACTCGCACATCAGGGTGCATCTATCAACCTGCATCCCATTTATTGCCAACCCTTCCCAGTGGTAAAATATAAATGACAACCTGGAATACTCTTGGGTAAAATGCTATAATGGTGTATATTTTATCTGTGCACTTGTGGATACAATATAATATATTTTCAGTCACTTGCTGAAAGGAGAGATCTTTTGAAATCATACTAGGGATGACAACCTAATTACTTCTAAGAGATAGAGGATGAGAGTTCAAGTGATCTGTAAACTAATTAGGTGGCACATTAATCTATACCTCCCATCATTTTTAGCGCCATTGCTGAGAGTAGAGTCTAACTCTATTTTCAGTGGTGACGTTAGAAATTCCAACAACAGCCGGCCACACACTCCTATAAATAGCCCTCAAGCCAAAGGAGCCGTTACCAACTCAAACGCACCGTCGGATGCTCGCACACGAGACTGTCGGAGTATTGTCCAACGTCCAACACCCTAGATTTGCGCCATGTGTCACTAGCCATTTGAATCCGACTGTTACCGCGCTCTAACGGCTCTCTGTGAGCGTCGAACGGAGCGTCAGACACTACCGTCAGACCATTGCTTAGCATCCGGTGGTGCACAGAGGAGTTCCCGAGAGCAAAATAGCGTCGGACGCTACCGTCGGACGTTCCCGGGCTAGGTGTCGGACTAATACTCCAACGTCCGACGATTAAACCCCTTCGAATGGCTATTTTTTGAGCGTCGGACGCTACCGTCGGACGGTCCGATGCTAGCGTCGGACTAATGTTCTCAGCGTCCAACGCCTGCCCTCGTTCGATAAAACAGTGATAACTCTTAGCTCCGAACTCCGATTTTGATGATCTTGGAAATTTTAGAAAGCTTATTCAGAGGGCTACACAACCCACATGATTGCTTGATCGAAAACTCAAAGGATAAAAGCAGTTTATCCATCCAAGATCCGACCAAGCTTGCCACGAGCTCGAAACTTTAACCCTTTTGCAAATGTGCCAACTGCAAATTGTTCCATAACCTTGTGCATGTGACTTAGCATTTTCACAATCATTTTTCAAAGGGTTTTTCACTCTTTTCACCACATCACTCGATCCTATCAATGCATGCAAGTTAGGTCACTCAAGTGGCACTAGATGACCGATATGCAAACAAGTTTGCCCCTCTTGATAGTACGGCCATCTATCCTAAATCCGGTCAAGCACTTCTCTACTCAACCTTAGACCGATGAAATGGAAAAGCCCTATTGTTATACCTTTGTCTTGCGTGTTCCTTTCCGATCACCGTCTTCATCTCCTTCTCCATCTCTAACTCGATCGATGCCGGTGCAACACATGCACCAACACCTTATGAATGATATGATCCACTTTATATCATCACGTGGCTTTTGGCTCATCCATCCTCGACATGCTTGCTCTTCACCATTGCGTTGGTCCATCAGCGCCAAGTTGTAACACCCTAAAAATCATCTTTTGAAAAATAGAATTAAAATGGTTAATTATTTGCATTTGTTCTCTTGCTCAAATAGGATAAAAGATTTTCTTTTCAATATTAAATGGGAGCAAATAAACTTTTTAGTTTCTTGTTGCATTCATGCTGGTGCATTTTTATTTTTGTATGAATGCAGGGTAGGTGTTGACATCTACTAACATCGCCAAATATAACTATATAACTTTTAATGCGAGAGGCGAGATTAGAAGATGAATGGTAATTAATTAACTTGTCATTAGCATCTAGCCACTTTTCTATTACCAACATTCTTATGCAAGAACTATGTTGTCATCCCTAATTAATAATGCTAAGAATAAATAAAGGTTTTATATATTAATCTATGTGACTAGGCAGAAATAAATATAAATAATATAAACTAAGATCAGTTCTGCAAGCGGACAGATAATTATACCATTGTAGCATTTTACCTAGGGAGTTCTACCAGGTTGTCGATTTATATTTATACCACTGGGAAGGACTAAGATAAACCTTAATCTATTATATTGATAGTGATAGTATACAATGGATAAGTGACATTACCTATGTCATTTACTCTACTCATAACAGGTAGAGGTCACAACGTAAATAAGATAAAGGTGATAAGTATGAACAAGCATCATAAATAAAAGATAATCATCAGAGCACTTCTCTAGTCATAGTAATAGCTAGCCAATGGATAAACTAAGAAATTAATACCAAAGATAATTCTATAACTACATCAATGAATAATTCTAATTAGTGCAATTACATCTAGCAATCATTGTTAGACTAATCCTATATCATAATCACATGCAAAAGGCATCATCTAGGAAAGGTGTGAAACAGAGTCATCACCCAACTTCCCGACCGTGCCTGCTGGCCTACATACGGGGGGTGGACTACAGAGGACTCAATGCAGCTGTCACCTACGCGATCTACCACACGACCCGGCACATCAGGGTGCACTCGCAGATGATCAAAATACCTAGACACCACATCTACATATCGTTCATCATCTATCCATCATACGCATGAATTAACGTTATACGAGCAATTACATGAATTCAATAAGATTAAACCAACTATACTAGACATATAATCAAAGTAGACAAAGACTATTGTAATCAAGAACATATGAACTATTAAGAACAATGTTTCTCTAATCATAATGAAGAATACAATAATATAGAAAGAACTAAAATTATACCGAACTCCGTGCTCCAGACAGACGCCAGGGCTCCAGATCCGCCGAAGAACTAGAACTCCTCTACTCTTTAATCTAACTAGGCTAGAACTATGAACTAGGAGGCTCTCGATGAACTAGGAGGCTCTTGATGGCTTGAGGACTTGAGGACTTGAATGAATGATGGGTTTATTCCTCAAGGGGGTCTGCCCCTTTATCTATAGCCCGGTGGGATGCACGTGCGCCGTAGGATCAAACCGACTTGAAACAAGGGCTGAGATGACTCCACAACCGCGGCGGAAGAAGACTCCAGAAGGTGGGCTGAAACCCTGGTAGGGGGGCGCCGGTCGGCCCCTACCCTGGCACCGGTCCGGCCCCACCCTGGGGGGTCTCGGGTCCCGGTGCCTCGGGTGTGTTCCAGATGCTTCTAGTGTTCTCGTGATGATGTTTCCTTGGTGGTTAAGTTACGTGGTAATCATGCTCTTTAACCCTTCTTTTATGCTTTTCTGGAATAGCCCCTGGAAAATACAGAACATGCAAAACTCGTGGAAACTGTCAGTTAAAACCCTAGACTAGTATGTATTCATGTATCCTTTGGTGTCTAAAGCTTCTAATAAAGTTGACGTTATCCACCGTCAACAACACCCCCAAGCTTACCTGTTTGCCAGTTCTTTGGCAAACGAACTAAGCCTAACTTACTAATGTAATTGGATTAGGAGTTGCTACAATGCTTTCATACTTCCCAAGTGCACATGCTGCCAACATAGATTCTCCTCCGAATTAGACAAAACTGCTCTAACTTTTAAACGTTACCCATTTTACCTTTAACTATAGGGCTTTACAGCTCTTGCTTCAGTCTTGAGTAATTGAAAGAAAGAACAATCAGGTCTTGCACTATGTAGCAAATTCTTCACAGTACCAATATTCCGGAGTTTTGCAAGTTTTCAAAATAAAACTCAGAGCTATAATTGTATGACACCCTCAAGTCTCTAAGTATATATGGTATTTGTGGATTTCACTTAAGGCATTAATGTTACGCTTTCTTATAACTAAGGATTTATAGTGGAGCTTACAGGAGTGGCAATAACAAGGTTTACGCATACTTGCAATTCATACGTTGTAAAGTCAAACAATGGATCCATAGAGAATCGAGGCATACAATCAAACCAAGATGTGCATGTGTATGGAATATGTGGTATTTAGTGGCTATTCCTAATTCTACTTTTGCTCTTTGAAAATGATTCACTCTCCTTTGTAACTTGGAGGAACACATGGGCTATCTTTATTCTTTCTCTTTTCTCTCTTTTCTTCTTTTTTTAATCATTCGGGAGGCGGGCATCTAGTACCCATTGTTTTAATGCTGGGACACTTGTGCATCTTTTACTCCCTTTTTATATTTTTGCATAGCCACATGTATCCTTTGAATATGAATAACTGGAGAGATAATAATAATAAGAACTTAGAGCAATTATAACAGGGCTGTCCTATGGGGTTTATATATTTTTGGTGTTCACTCCTAGTGTAGGAGAAAACATTTTCATGATGAACATTGATGAAAGTGGAAATGGTTGCGATTACTCTCAGGGCAGGAATAATGCATATGTGCTGAAGTGTGTACGTGATCTTGGTTTTAAAAGCATGACAAGACTCTCATATGGTATTCAATAAAAGTTGACTGAACTCAATATAAAACAAGCAGCATGAATGTGCAAAAGGTTTTCTATCTAGATGTATCATATATATGGCTTTGGTAGGAATTCACATTTTGTCATACAAGAGCTCATCATGTAAATTTTAAGTTTTCAAAAATCAATCTCCAGAACTTAGTAATGCTAGGAATAAGATAAATAGTAGCTCAACTTTCATGAATCATATCAATCAATTACCTAGGCTTAGCTCAAACATGTGCCTCCACAAGTTTCAGGTTCAAAGTAAATTCTTAAGTTAAAACAGCAATATCTTAAACTCAGGAGAATTTAAGTTTGACAACTAGGCATTGAAAAGTATTGTGACAGAGCAACTATTCATCATTTCCAAGACAAAGTTTTAATGTTCATTAATTTTTAATTTATTCTAGTCTAGACTGACTCTAAACAAACTCTAATATATAGATAGATATTTATTTGGTTTTTAAATTTTATCTTACTAGCTAACTCACGCGAAAAACCGATATAGTAATAATGATAGATAGGATAGGAAACTTATACTTAGCAGGATTTTAATTGGAGGGTGCTCTCCCCCAAGCTTGACGTTTGATAGGGATCTTTGATGTTGCAGATTGAGTGATCCTTCTGAGCAGTGTATCGGCAGTGTAAGGACGTCGGGTTGACTAGCTCCTTGATCTTGTATTTTCCTATGAAACTCAATTGCCAATAAAAATACCAAATCTTATGGAGAAGGGTTAGGTTTAATACCACTCCATGATAAGTAATTGATTTTATATTTCCAGCAGAAGTTTCCTAAGTGGGCCTTCATGTGCCCACATATTTTTGGTATTTTTGTGAAAGGTGTAAAGTAGACTTTAATAAGCGCATAGATAAAGTTACCAGGTAACTAGGGGATGCTTCTCCCCCAAGCTTGATGTCTGCAATACTTGGTGCTTGAATGATCTTCAGAGCGAGTTGGTTAGCAACAGTCCTGATAGGTGCCACTAATAGACTCTCTCCTTAGTCATAATATTATTCCTGCATAGTTATACTCCAACAAGAAAACCAAAACTTGAGGCTCTAATTATCAAGGGGTTAGCGGTAAGCCAATGAGAACTTTGATTATTCTTTGAGTTCATTTTAATTAACAGATTTTAGCAGGATTCTAACAGGATTCTCTTTTTAGGATTTTCTAATTTTCTTATGCAGAAATCAAATATGTATGCATGCTATATATTAATTTTTATGCCACCACAGGGAATATTTATTTCCATGGGGCTCAGGATTTTCGTAATGCAACAAAGCAACTATAAATACTACTACCATCTATAAATCATTTTTTTATGCCACCACAGTAAATATGCATACAGGGTTACCATAGGTTTATTCACATGGGGCTTTGATATTTATGATGCAGTAAATAAAGCAGTAAATATTTTTGTTGGTTTTATTATTTTAATATGCAAAAAATGATTGTACTAATAAAGGTGCTAAGCAAAATTACTAATGAATGCTAAATTAATTAGATAACTACCATTCTAACCTTATGGCTTAGGGTACTGGAATTTAAAGTCTACCTAGAGAGAAGTACTTACTCAGTAGGTTCATTGTCTGAGGTTGCCTCAGTCAATTCCCCATTTTGCGGTGGTGTAGCAGGTGCTTCTTCTTTCTCCTTCCATCTCTTTTCTGTCTGCTTCTCTCTTTTCTAGCTCCAGCTCTTCCTTGTAAGCTTCTCTTGATTCTTCATCTCTCTTTATCCATTCTTCTACTTGTGCCTAGATCTCTTCTTTCTCTGCTTTAGCAATCTGATCCATCCTCTCAGCTTCCGCTTCCCACTCACTCCTGCGTGGTGCTTGTACGGCTTCTTCTTGCTCCTTGTAGCAGTCTTTGTACTTCACAATCTTACTAGAGAACTCCTACCATCCACAGTGAGGCTGGGTAGCCTGACGGCGTGCTTGGCGTTTCCTTCGGTTGCGTTGCTTCCTGATCTGCTCATGGTTAAGATGTGTTTTGAATTGACAGCGTACCTTTCCGGTGGGTAGGTTGAAGTGGATTTGTCGAGACCCGATGTAGATGATAGCATTGGCGGTGTAGAGGAACGGTCTTCCCAAAAGAATAGGCGATTCATCGTCTCCCTGCGTGTCAAGAACTAGAAAATCTGCGGGTATATATTTATTTTGAATTCTTACCATGACGTCCTTGAACTGCGCCTTCAGCGAATCTAAGTGATTGGTCTGCCATCTGCAACTGAATATATGTTGTGTATAATGGTAAATCATCAAATAATTCATCATATACCTTTTTGGACATTACTGTTGATGCCTGATCCAGTGTCACAGATGGTGTCAGGAAAAGTGATGTCTCTAATTGTGCATTCGATGATTGGTACACCTGGGTCACTTTTCTTCGTTGGAAATGGTTTTGGGAGCATATGATCATTTTCTGTGTTAATAGCATTGATTAGCTGAGCGGTTCCTTTAGGTACATGCTGGGGACTTGTTCTTCCTCCATCTTCTATTGTTCTTCTTCTTGGGTGCTGGTTGTTGTTGTTGCTCTTCTTGTTGATGGAATTGCTTTGGGACTGCTGGATTCTTGAGGATGCGGTTCTTGAACGAGAATCTCTCGTTCTTGTCTTTGATGGAGAGGACAATCTTGGCGTGTTCCGCATAGATGATGGCTTTGGTTGTGCATAAGAATGGTAGTCCCATGATAATGGGTGCCTTCTCATCTCCTCCGGTATCCATGATCACAAAGTCAATTGGGACATATGATTGCCCCACTCTGATAACAGCTTCTTCTAGTACTCCCTCGGGGTAGCAAATGGATTGATCTGCAAGCTGCAAACGCATATCTGTGTACAACAAAAGATCACCTAAAATTCTCTCATAGATTACCTTGGGCATTATGTTGACACTTGCTGCCGAAATCGTAGATAGCCTCTGGAAAGTTGTGGCATCCTATGGAGATAGGAATCACAGGTCTTCTAGGGTCTCCCATCTTCTTAGGTAGTGAGTGATCTATCCACTAGTATATCTGCAGGCTCAATTTGGTATTGTGTTGCATTGTGAATATCAACAAGGTTAGCAGTTTCCAAATCTTTCCGGCTAGCCTGGAATCTTACCTTTCTCAAATAGAGGGACAGCAGTAGCAAGCTGAGCTAATTGTGGTTCTAACATTTTATTAAAGCTGTGCTGATTCTTTATAGCCAAAGCAAAGGTATCCATTCCTAGTATTTATATTTTCTAAAGCTTTGTCGTTAGAGGCTACCTTACTAGACATTTGATCTAACAATTTAGATTGACCAGCAACTAAATCTCTTAAAGGTGGAAGATTGTAATTATTATAATTATTACCTTGGTTGTTACCTTGGTAATTACCTTGTCGAGGTTGCTGATTCCATCCTTAGTTTGGTTGGTTCCATCCTTGATTTTGCTGAGGACGATAGTAGGTGTTGTTGTTGATGAAGTTCACATCCGCTTGCAACGTAGGGCAGTTGACAGCTGAATGCCCGTAATCTCCACATTCTTCATAGGTCATGCGAGAATCATTGATATGCATGACTTCCTTCTTCTCTATGTCGAGCTTCTTCATGATGAGGTCTAGCTTGGCAGTGACCATGTCAGAGTTTCCTTCCGATGATGGATGCATCCTCCTCTCTTGCGAGGTTGAGTATGTTCTTCATTACAGCTTGAATTTGAGGCCATCTTCTCAACGAGTGCTTGAGCTTCTGGAAGCTTAAGTGACAGGAAAGCTCCTATAGCTGCAGGATCTATGGACTCACGAGTGCTTGATAAGCCCGTGGTAGAAGGTCTGCAATAGTAGCCAATCCTCTATCCCATGATGAGGACAATCTTCAATGTAATCTTGGAATCTCTCCCATGCTTCAGTGAATGATTCATCATGTTGCTTGTTGAAAATTTGAGATTTTCCCACGCAGAGCATTTGTCATGCCTGTAGGAAAGAATTTTGCTAGGAAAGCAGTTGAGCATCGGTCCCATGTAGTGTTCTTGTCTTTGTTGGCGTAGAACCACTACTTGGCTTTCCCCAAAAGTGAAAATAGGGAAAAGACGGAGTAAAATAGCATCTCTTGGTACTCCTCTAATCGTGAATGGTGCTACAAATCTCTAAAAAGTGTTGTAAGTGTGCACTTGCATCTTCATGAGCTTTTTCCACAAAACTTGGCTGGCTTGAACCATGGTGATAAGAGCAGGCTTGAGCTCGAATCCATTCTCCCCCGTATTGACGGCTGGTCCAGTCCGGATGTTTTCTGTTGTTGGGGCATAGAACTCGCGCAGCGTCTTCTCAGCCATGTCTTCAAACACAGGAGATAAATCTTCTCCTAAGTGTTCTTCTTCCGATATTGGAGCTGGCTCCTTTGATAAACTAGCTCGAGAAACGATGGGTGTTTTTGATAGTGATTAGGGATCTTCCCTCGTCTCTACAAACTTCTTTCTTCTCAGGAGTTTCTCTAGGATCGTCAATATAATTATTTGAAGAGAAAAACCATTCATTCATCACCCTGCATAAGATAAGCAAATGATAAAAAAACAAGAGTGTACCTGTTTGAGTTAGAGATCAATCGGTAATACAATCTTATCCATTATGTATACATATGCTATCAATATTTCCTAAGTTTAATGTGCCTTCCCTGGCAACGGCGCCAAAAATGCTTGATGACATCTATAACGTCGCCAAATATAACTATATAACTTTTAATGCGACAGGTGAGATTAGAAGATGAATGGTAATTAATTAACATGTCATTAGCATCTAGCCACTTTTCTATTACCAACATTCTTATGTAAGAACTAGGTTGTCATCACTAATTAATAATACTAAGAATAAATAAAAGTTTTATATATTAATCTATGTGACTAGGCAGAAATAAATATAAATAATATAAACTCAGATCAGTTCTGCAAGCGGACAGATAATTATACCATTGTAACATTTTACCTAGGGAGTTCTACCAGGTTGTCGATTTATATTTATACCACTAGGAAGGACTAAGATAAACTTTAATCTATTATATTGATAGTGATGGTATACAATGGATAAGTGACATTACCGATGTCATTTACTCTACTCATAACAGGCAGAGGTCACAAGGTAAATAAGATAAAGGTGATAAGTATGATCAAGCATCATAAATAAAAGATAATCATCAGAGCACTTCTCTACTAATAGTAATAGCTACCCAATGGATAAACTAAGGAATTAATATCAAAGGGAATTCTATAACTACATCAATGAATAACTCTAATTAGTGCAATTACATCTAGCAATCATTGTTAAACTAATCCTATATCATAATCACATGCAAAGGGCATCATCTAGGAAAGGTGTGAAACAGAGTCATCACCCAACTTCGCGACCGTGCCTGCTGGCCTACGTACCGGGGGTGGAATACAGAGGACTCAACGCAGCTGTCACCTACGCGATCTACCACACGACCCAGCACATCAGGGTGCACTCGCAGATAAACAAAATACCTAGACACCACGTCTAAATATCGTTCATCGTCTATCCATCGTACGCATGAATAAACACTATACGAGCAATTACATGAATTCAATAAGATCAGACCAACTATACTAGACATAATCAAAGTAGACAAAGACTATTGTAATCAAGAACATATGAACTATTAAGAACAATGTTTTCCCTAATCATAATGAAGAATACAATAATAGAGAAAGAACTAGAATTATACCGAACTCCGTGCTCCAGACAGACGCCGGGGCTCCAGATCTGCTGAAGAACTAGAACTCCTCTACTCTCTAATCTAGGAGGCTCTTGATGGCTTGAGGACTTGATGCCTTGAATGAATGATGGGTTTATTGCTCCAGGGGGTCTGCCCCTTTATTTATAGCCCGGTGGGATGCACGTGTGCCGTAGGATCAAACCGACTTGAAACAAAGGCTGAGATGACTCCACAAAAGCGGCGGAAGAAGACTCTAGAAGGTGGGCCAAAACCCTAGCAGGGGGGCGCCGGTCGGCCCCACCCTGGGGGGTCTCGGGTCCCGGTGCCTCGGCTGTGTTCCAGATGCTTCTAGTGTTCTCGTGATGATGTTTCCTTGGCGGTTAAGTTACGTGGTAATCATGCTCTTTAACCCTTCCTTTATGCTTTTCTGGAATAGCCCATTGAAAATACAGAACATGCAAAACTCATAGAAACTATCAGTTAAAACTCTAGACTAGTGTGTATTCATGTATCCTTTGGTGTCTAAAGTTCTAATAAAAGTTGATGTTATCCACCGTCACCAGTAGGTTGTTTGAAAAAAATTTGAAACTCAAATTCAAAATGTGCTTGTTTGAAAATTTTCAGAAAAAGAAAAGCCCTTTTCTTTTCTCTCCCTCCCTTCTCTCCCTTTTCGGCCCAGAGAAGAAGCCGGCCCAGCTTTTCCCCCTTCTTCCCCACCGCGCGCACTGGCGCATTGGGCCGCACCCCGGCCTAGTTCGCTCGTCCGCAGGCAGCTGCGCGCCCCCTGCTTGTTCTCTATACTAGCCCGGCCCCGCCTGGCAGTCGCGTGCCTCTCGCTGACCGGTCGGGCCTACTCGTCAGTGGCCCGCATCCTTTCCCCTACCTCCAGCCGAAGTGCCGCGCCGCCGCCGCTTCACCACCCGAAACCGCCGCCGCGGTGGCTTTGATGGCCCCTCCGGCCGTTCCTTCCGAGTGGTGGCGCACTCGCGACTCCTCACAACCCCCTCGGTGGCCCAAAAGGGCAGGGCTGAGCCGCTCTTCTCCCCTTTCGAACCAGCGCACCACCATCACCTTTGCCGAGCACCGGAGCTCGCTGCCGGCTGTCCTAGTCGTACTACTACGTCGTTTCGCCGACCGAGGTAAGCGCCGTGCTCATCCGAGCCCTTCCTCGTGCTTCTTTCGTCTGATTGTGTGTTGCCGCAAGTTCACCGGAGCCGCCGCTCCTTACAGGTCACCACCGCCGTCGTTCCTCGCCACGCTGAGCCTCTCTGGCGGGGCCGAGCCCTCTCTTGGGTTCGCCGTGACCCCCTCGTCATCCCCGACCCTTCCCCTTGCGTTTTGGCGGCCCCATCTCCGTTTTGTGCATGCGCCACTGAGCTCCGAGAGCTCACGGCCATGGCGCCGCCGTGCCGGAGCACCACGGGGGCCCTTCCCGAACCCCTGTCCATGCTTGCCTTCGCCCATGCATCACCCCAGTGCCTTCCGCGTCCAAAACCGAGCACCAAAGCGCTTCAACCGACGTCGCCGACGAGCTCGGGCTCGCCGTCGGTGGCGTGCCGCCGCGCCGGAGGGGCCCGATGGCCGCACCCCCGCTCACCCCGCGCGCTCGGTCCATGGTGGACCGAGGCAGCCGCGCCGCGCACCTAGGCCACCGCAGTGGCCGTGGACCCGCCAGCCGCAGCCCGTCACGTGGCGCTCGGCCGGCCCAAAGCCGACAGCCGCTGCCGCTTTTGCAATTTGGCCCCTCTGGTTTCCTAATATAAACCCGCAGTCCTCACCAGTTCAAAAGTAATTGCATAGAGGCCCTGTTTTTAGCAGTTTAGCCCCTGTTTTTAGCAGTTTAGCAGTCCTTACCATAGCCTGTGTTTTTACTTTGGAACCCCTCTGTTTTAGGTTTATTTGCGATAACACATCGGATTAAATAAAAAGAATTTTCGCAGCACTATCTTATTTATAGATTAGTCCCTAAAACTTGTTTTGCTCATAACTTTCCCATTTTAACTCCGTTTTCAGTGATCCACATATCCATGTGATCGTAGAAACATGTAGAATAGTCTCATCTATTTATTTTCTATCTTTTGATGCATGGTGTAATGTCCTAATTGTATTTTATATGTTTCTATGCATGTAATGACTGGTATGATGCTTGATTGGTGCTGTTCGTGGTATTAGAGGACGAGTTCTTCGAGGAGAACGATTGTGATCAGTTCCTAGGACCAAGCGGATTTTCAAGGCAAGTGTATATATGGTCTCCTTGTTACCTATCAAAGATGCAATCATTTAAATTCATATGCATGAGTCCAATTTGATAAACCCTAAGTTTTACCTAGGATTACTTATACTTTATTCCTTGTCGCCTATGGGGGTTTTGCATTAGGATATTGTGCTATGCTTCGCTCAACAAAGGCCTATGTTAATTTTGATTAAATACTACTATTGCAACATGAGATAAAATGAGCTTTTTAGCAACATGGTTTAGGAGACTGAAGCAAAGAACATTTTGAGCTCTAGTCATTCTCCATAAGGGTTTTACTTAAAGCGGCCACCCAGGTTTTTACGTACAACCTTGAGGATTACATGGCTCTGATCTTAGACAAGTAACTAGATCTTCTCTAGCTCGTTAGTAGTTACCGAAAAGGCACCAGAAGGCGGCCTCGGTTTAAGAATGGGTTCCGAGCCTGTCAAGATGTGTGCTGGGCTGCGGTCACATGGTGTGCCATACTTGAAGGGGGCCTCCATTCGCCTAGCTGCTGAAACCTCACGTCTACTAACTTGTTAGAGTGACTAGTGAAAATCTTCGTAGTGTTTCCCTGCCCGCTCACCTTGGCAGTGTTTGTGGGTCGACGGGCCCCGGGCATTTGGGAATTCATGACTCACGGGTAAAGTTGTACAAGCTCTGCAGAGTTAATTCTATCTGATATATCAGCCGTGCTCATGGACACGAGCGGCCTAGATCCTTTTTGTTCAAACCTGTATTTTGGGGAAACCATGATCTGGAGAACTTGGAGAATTTGGAGATGTTTAAAATTGAATTAAGAATTATTCATCTCTTGGGTTGGGCTATTCACTAAGTTAGTATTCAGGTTATTTAATAAAACTTGACCAACTAAAAGCAAACTGCAGCTAAGCAAAATACAGCCTTTGAGCCTTGCATCCGCCATTATATACTTGCTGAGCGTGGCAAGCTGACGCTTGTCGTTGTTTACCAAATCATCAAAATCCCGAATGGGCTATCAGATGATGAAGAGTTTGTCGACTTCCCAGAGGATATCCAGGACTGATGAAGATGGCGTGCCCCCAGTCGGTGTCCCCATGGGCGAGGGTTTTACCTTTCTTCGTATTCCGCTGTAATAACGGCCGTTGGCCATGATGTGAACACCATGTGATGTAATAAGTTTATACTCGTTCGTGCATAATGATAAACCATTTGTGGTATATGTGGTTTTGGACTTCCTGGGTCCACAGTATACTCTCGATCGGATTTCTTCGTAAATTCGGGTGTTACAAATTGGTATCAGAGCCGAACTGACTGTAGGACGGCCTCTTTAGGTAGAACTGGACACCCTCTAGGAATATTTGCAAAATTTTATTGCTTTTGTCAATTTACTAAAAATTTTTCTGGTACTCTACCTTTATTCTCTACAAAATTTTTCTGGTCTAACTCATATTTAAAAACAGGTCGATGGAGCACACTAAGCAAACCGCCCGCAAGAGCACTGGAGGACGTGCACCCACCCGAGCAGAGTACCTCAGCTAGTTCATCCCGCAGCAGGACCTCGCCGAGCAGGTAGGCTGCAGGAGACCCGAGCGACGACTCGGGGGAGTCCGGCGACGATGAGTCCTCCGACCACTCGGACAGCCAGCTCCCGCTCTGACGAGGAGCAGGACCAGGGCGAGGACGAGGTCCTGGGCAGGGGGAGGTGATGACCCGCCGCCCGAGGACGACGACAAGGACGAGGAGCCATGCCCTGGTTGGACTCACTGGACCTACACCGCCCTGGATGGAGGCGAGTTCTACCATCCCAAGCTCTTGGGACTCGTGCAGAGGTAGTACGCCACTCTCTCCATCGCTATGGAGTACAGGAGCAGGAGGTTCTTTGACCCCAAGCACGCCGACTACTGGGTCACGAAGGTCTTCGTGCAGACTTGGTGTGACAACGAGAGGGCCTGGAGGATCCACTCCGTCACACGTGCCCTGACTCCTACTTACACCCTGTGAGTTTGGGGTCGAGGACGCAGGGAGGCAGGCTCTCTACGTGCACCGGGAGATAGTGTACCCCACCATCCGGGAGGATGACAACCGCTACTTCCCCCTGACGCCGCCTGACCGAGTCCGGTTGCAGGGCTGCTGCGCTACAGGACGGTGAGAGTGCCAGGCTGGCAGGCCACAGTGCCACTGGTGGTCTCGCTCAACAACGCCCTAGACTGAGCTATGATGGACCAGAGGACCATGAGGCTAGAGCTTGAGAGGCTGCAGGATAGGGTTGACGAGCTAGAGCGTCAGCAGCAGGGAGGACAGCCAAGAGGACTACCACCTTCCCTGGCGCACGACCCGACCATCTTCTCTCAGCGCAAGAGGCACCACCCAGGCTGTACCTGCTCCCGCAAGACCGTGGACCACTAGGAGCTCTTCTCATGCTATCGAGTCACAAATAATGCGAGTTGCTTGGTCGAGTCAGTTGAGTCTTTTTATATTTTGATGTCGAGTCAGTGAGAACTTGTCTAAACAAGTGTGCTTGCATGCTTGTTATGATGCAAGATGGATGATTTGGATCTTTGATATGATTGTGATGAGTGTGGGGCTTGTCCACAACCATCAAACATAATACTTTTGGTTAATGTTTATCTAAATAAGTGATTGGGTTTATGCTTCAAAATTTTCGCAATCATGTTTTTACCTGAGCACCCTGCAATATTTGGATCATATCTCAAAATTTGGTTATCCTATGGCTGTGAAAATTTTATGAGAACATCTGGACTTCTCTACCTACCATTTGCAACATGGTTTCGTATTCATAGCCATCACGGTTTGAGATTTATGGCCGTTCGAAGTTGTCACTGTCTGCTGTCAGGAATTATCGAACAGGTCTGAATTTTAGCAGTTTTTGCCAATTTTGCACCTTTGAATCAATCAAAAGTGTTCTACATAAGAGTTGTAGGAAATTTAACAATATTTCCAATGGTATGGCCCAGTGTATTCAGATTGTATTCAGAGAATAAATTATGATCAGATTAATACACTGCTGATTTTGTCTATCGCCTGAAAAATTCAGATTGTGTATCATTCCTTATGCAACCAAGTTGTACATCTATTTTACTGTACTATTCTGATACTACCTGAGTATTATTGACCCCTACAAAAAAGAACTCATCCAAGGTATGTACTTGTCACAGATGGTGGACACAAGGAGTGCGGGTGGTAACAGGAACCCACCACCGCCGCCACCACCCGTGTCGATGGAGCAACTTATGGCAATGCAAACTCAACTTATGGAACAAATGACACAAGCCATGCAGAATATTCAAAAGAACCCTCCACCATAGGCCCCTCAACAAGTTCGTGATAAGCGGGAGCGAATTTCTGAAAGGTCGCCCGCCGGTTTTCAACAGCTCTCCTGACCCGCTTGAAGCGGACGACTAGCTCCGTGCAGTGGAGCGTCAGCTTGATATAGCTCAATGCAATGATCGCGAGAGGGTTCTCTATGCTTCAGGGGCAGCTTCAAGGAGCCGCTCTTGATTGGTGGGAAACTTTCCAGAATGGTCATGCAAATGCAAATCAACTCACTTGGCAAGAGTTTAGGGAGAGTTTCCGCTCTCATCATGTCCTGGCTGGCATTCATGAGGCTTAAGAGAAAGGAGTTCCTCTCCTTAAAAATGGGCAGTATGTCTGTATGTGAGTACAGGGATAAGTTTATCCAGCTCTCCCGTTATGCTCCACATGATGTTGAAGACGATCAAGACAAGGAAGAACTCTTCATGGAAGGGTTGAATGATAGTCTGCAGTATCAATTTCTCTCCCATACTTTTGAGAATTTTCAGAAATTAGTTGACAAAGCTCTTGTGATTGAGAGCAAGAAACGTGACATTGAAGTGAAGAAACTCAAGTTTCAAGAGAGGAAGTCTGGCAGCAACAGCCGTCCCCGTTTCAACCAGCCCCAAAACAATCAGCAAAGGTACCAGGGTCAGCACTCTGGAGCTACCCGTACACAGTTTTCAGTCCAAGAACTCTTCCCAGCAGTCTCAGTTCCATACTCAGGGCTGCCCGCCCGAATCAAGGTGGAAATCCGCCCGTGAAGACTAACACCTCAAATGCTTACAACCCCAACAACAACAACAACAACAACAACAACAAGTGCTATGTGTGTGGTCAGACAGGGCACATTTCTAATAATTGCCCGCAGAGGGCAAATCAAGGCCCCCTTACTGCTCCTAACAATCAAAATCTGGGTACTCACACCCCAAGCAAGCAAGGCCAGCAGAATTATGCTCGAGGCAAAGTGAACCATTTGACTTCCGAGTCCGCACAGGAGGCGTCTGATGTAGTAATCGGTACATTCTCAGTCAACTCTCATCCTGCCTCAGTTTTGTTTGATTCTAGAGCATCGCATTCTTTTGTCTTTGCTCAATTTGTGAAGAAACACGCTATGCTTATGCAACCTATGCAAAGAAATATGATGATTAGTTCACCCAGGGGTGAAATGAAGGCATCCCTTAAGTGTCCTAAAGTTAGGCTTAATATAAGTGGGGTAGACTTCACAAGCAGAACTTGTGGTATTAAATTCTACCGGAATAGATGTGATCCTTAGGATGGATTGGTTGACAGCACACGATGCGGTGATTAAGTGTTCCGCCAGAACCATTTTGTTGAGGACAGAGTCTGGAGAAAGAACTAAGTTTCGAGTAACAGCACTAGCACAAGGTGATTGCCAGCTGAATCATAGGAAGGATGTTGTTATCGAGGATATCCACATTTTAAATGAATTTCCTGATGTATTCCCCGATGATCTGCCAGGTATGCCACCTGAACTGAGATGTTGAATTTATAATAGAACTTTTACCTGGCACTGCACCAATAGTAAAAAGATCTTATAGAATGGGTGTGAATGAAACAGCTAAGAGAGTTGCAGGACAAAGGTTATATACGTCCTAGTTCCTCACCTTGGGTGCTCCTATTCTGTTTGTGGAAAAGAAAGATGGTTCGCAGAGAATGTGTATAGACTATAGATCCTTCAATAAAGTCACGATCAAAAATAAGTACCCGCTGCCAAGAATCGATGATTTGTTTGATCAACTGAAGGGTGCTTGTGTATTTTCCAAGATTGACTTGAGGTCTGGTTACCATCAATTGAGAATTCGTGCATCTGACATACCAAAGACTGCCTTTACAACTCGATATGGGTTGTATGAATTCACAGTGATGTCCTTCGGGTTAACGAACACCCCTGCATTCTTCATGTACTTGATGAATAATGTTTTTATGGAATACCTTGACAAGTTTGTAGTGGTATTCATAGATGACATCTTAGTTTATTCAAAGAATGAAAAAGAGCACTGAGGAACACATGAGAATGGTATTACAGAAACTGAGAGATCACCAACTATATGCAAAACTGAGCAAATGTGAATTTTGGCTTAAGGAAGTGTCTTTCCTTGGTCATATTATCTCTAATGGTGGAGTGACAATAGATCCAAACAAGGTGAAGGATGTAGTGAATTGGAATTCCTCCCAAGAATGTGAGTGAAATTCGAAGTTTCTTGGGTATGGCCAGGATATTATCGGAGATTCATAGAAGGGTTTTCGAATGCTAGCAAAACCAATGACATCTCTGCTTGAAAAGGATGCAAAATTTGTCTGGTCAGGATAAGTGTCAAGCAAGTTTTGAAGAGTTGAAGAAAAGACTAACCACTGCTCCAGTGTTGGTATTGCCGGATCTTTCCAAGAGTTTTTCTATATACTGTGATGCATCAAGACAAGGATTAGGCTATGTTCTTATGTAGGAAGGAAGGGTGGTTGCTTATGCCTCGAGATAGTTGAGAAAACATGAGTTGAACTATCCGACCCATGACTTGGAGTTGGCTGCCATGGTTCATGCACTGAAAAATATGGAGGCATTATTTGATTGGGCATAAGTGCGAAATCTTCACCGACCATAAAAGCCTGAAATACATATTTACTCAGGCAGATCTGAATTTGAGGCAATGCAGGTGGCTAGAATTGATTAAAGATTATGACCTTGAGGTACACTACCACCCCTGGGAAGGCGAATGTAGTAGCTGATGCTCTTAGTCGAAAGAGCTATGTGAATATGGTCTATACTCCTCAGCTGCCAAAGGAATTAAGCGAAAGAGTTTGCTCACTTAAACCTTGTTATGGTGGCTAACACTATGGAACTTACGGTGGAGCCTATGCTCGAGAATGAAATCCATAAAGGACAATTGGAAGATGAGGATATAAAAGATATAGCCGAACGTATAATAACAAGGCAAAGCACCGGGATTTAGTTTAGATGATCAAGGAACAGTTTGGTTCGGAAAAAAGAATCTGTGTACCTGACATAAAAGAAATAAAAGAGATGATTCTGAATGAGGCTCATAACTCAGCATACTCGATACATCCGGGAAGCACAAAAATGTACCTTGACCTCAGGGAGAAATACTGGTGGCTACGGTTTACAAAGAGATGTGGCAGAATATGTAGCCATATGTGGACACATGTCAAAGAGTTAAAGCAGAACATCAAAGGCTAGCCGGATTACTTCAACCTATGAAAATTCCAGAGTGGAAGTGGGAAGAAGTAGGAATGGATTTTATAGTGGGCCTTACCTCGTACACAACGAGGATATGATTCGATATGGGTAATCGTGGATCGATTAACGAAAGTGGCACATTTCCTTCCAATTAAAACAACCTACACAGGGGCAAGATTGGCTGAAACTGTACATGGAAAGAATTGTATGCTTGCATGGAATACCTAAAAAGATAGTGTCAGACAGATGGCACTCAGTTTACATCTCAATTCTGGGAAAAAGTTCACTGGTTCCTTGGGTACTAAGTTAACCTTCAGTTCCGCTTACCATCCGCAAGCAGATGGACAGACAGAAAGGACTAACCAGATTCTAGAAGATATGTTGAGAGCATGTGCGTTGCAATACGGAGTTGGTTGGGATCAAAGTTTACCATATGCGGAATTTCCATATAATAATAGCAATCAGAAGAGCTTGAAAATGTCACCCATTGAAGCACTATATGGCAGAAAATGCAGAACACCGTTATTCTGGAATCAGACAGGAGAAACCCAAGTGTTTGGACCTGAAGTGTTTAGATAGGCAGAAGAACAAGTTCAAACAATCCGCCCAAACCTCAGAGTTGCTCAATCAAGGTAGAAAAGCTATGTAGATACAAGAAGAAGAGATTTGGAATTTAAAATTGGAGATTTTGTTTATCTCAAGGTGTCACCTATGAGGGGAGTTAAACGATTTCATGCAAAAGGAAAGTTGTCTCCAAGGTACGTGAGACCATTTAAGATTTTATCGAGAAAAGGAGAAGTGGCTTATCAGCTTGAACCGCCAGAGAGTTTGTCAGGGGTGCATGATGTGTTTCATGTGTCCCAACTGAAAAAGCGCTTACGTGTACCTGAGGAGGGAATTCCCTTGGAGGATCTGAAACTAAAGGAATATCTCACCTATACAGAGTACCCTCTCAAAATTTTGGAAACAGCGGAAAGGATTACTCGGAGTAAGAATATTAAAATGTGTAAGGTGCAGTGGAATCGACACTCTGGGGATGAGGCCACATGGGAGAGAGAAGAAGATCTCAGGAAAGCGTATCCTCAACTTTTTGAATCTGTCGAATCTTGAGGGCGAGATTCATTTTAAGTGGGGTAGGTTTGTAACACCATAAAAATCATCTTTTGAAAAATAGAATTAAAATGGTTAATTATTTGCATTTGTTCTCTTGCTCAAATACGAGAAAAGATTTTCTTTTAGATATTAAATAGGAGCAAATAAACTTTTTAGTTTCTTGTTGCATTCATGCTGGTGCATTTTTATTTTTGTATGAATGTAGGGTAGGTTGTTTGAAAAATATTTGAAACTCAAATTCAAAATGTGCTTTGTTTGAAAATTTTCAGAAAAAGAAAAGGGCTTTTCTTTTCTCTCCCTCCCTTCTCTCCCTTTCCGGCCCAGAGAAGAAGCCGGCCTAGCTTTTCCCACCTTCTCCCCCCCCGCGCGTGCGCTGGCGCATTGGGCCGCGCCCCGGCCCAGTTCGCTCGCCCGCAGGTAGCCGCGCGCCCCCGCTTCCTCTCTCTGCCAGCCCGGCCCCGCCTGGCAGTCACGCGCCTCTCGTTGACCGGTTGGGCCCACCTGTCAGTGGCCCACGTCCTTCCCCTACCTCCAGCCGAAGCGCCGCTTAGCCACCTGAAACCGTCGCTGTGGTGGCTTTGATGGCCCCTCCGGCCGTTCCTTCTGAGTGGTGGCGCACTCGCGACTCCTCGCGACCCCCTCGGTGGCCTATAAAGGGCAGGGCCGAGCCCTTCTTCTCCCCTTTCGAACCCGCGCGCCACCATCTCCTTTGCCGAGCATCGGAGCTCGCCGTCGGTCATCCTAGTCGCACTGCAACATCGTTTCACCACCGGGGTAAGCGCCGTGCTCATCCGAGCCCTTCCCTGTGCTTCTTTCATCTGATTGTGTGTTGCCGCAAGTTCACCGGAGCCGCCGCTCCTTACAGGTCATCGCCGTCGTCGTTCCTCTCCACGGTGAGCCTCTCTGGCGAGGCCGAGCCCTCTGTTGGGTTCACCGTGACCCCCTCGTCATCCCCTGACCCTTCCCCATGTGTTTTGGTGGCCCCATCTCCGTTCTGTGCATGCGCCGCCGAGCTCCGAGAGCTCACGGTCATGGCGCCGCCGTGGCGGAGCACCACGGGGGCCCTTCCTGAACCCCTGTCCATGCTCGCCTGCGCCCATGCATCACCCCAGTGCCTTCCGCGTCAAAATCCGAGCACCAAAGCGCTTCAACCGACGTCGCCGACGAGCTCGGGCTCGTTGTCGGTGGCATGCCGCCGCGCCGGAGGCGCCTGATGGCCACACCCCCGCTCACCCCGCACGCTCGGTCCATGGTGGACCAAGGCAGCCGCGCCGCGCTCCAGGCCCACTGCAGTGCCGTGGACCCGCCAGCCGCAGCCCGCCACATGGCGCTTGGCTGGCCCAAAGCCAACAGCCCCTGCCGCTTTTGTAGTTTGGCCCCTCTGGTTTCCTAATATAAACCCGTAGTCCTCACCAGTTCAAAAGTAATTGCATCGAGGCCCTGTTTTTAGCAGTTTAGCCCCTGAAACTCTCTGGATGTCACCCCCGAGGTCCATAGCCTGTGTTTTTACTTTGGAACCCCTCTGTTTAGGTTTATTTGTGATAGCAGCGTCGGATTAAATAAAAAGAATTTTCGCAGCACTGTTTTATTTACAGATTAGTCCCTAAAACTTGTTTTGCTCATAACTTTCTCATTTTAACTCGGTTTTCAGTGATCCGCATATCCATGTGATCACAGAAACGTGTAGAATAGTCTCATCTATTTATTTTCTATCTTTTGATGCATGGTGTAATGTCATAATTGTATTTTATATGTTTCTATGCATGTAATGACTGGTATGATGCTTGATCGGTGCTGTTCGTGGTATTGGAGGACTGAGTTCTTCGAGGAGAACGATTGTGATCAGTTCCAGGACCAAGCGAATTTTCAAGGCAAGTGTATATATGGTCTCCTTGCTACCTATCAAAGATGCAATCATTTAAATTCATATGCATGAGTCCAATTTGATAAACCCTAAGTTTTACCTAGGATTACTTATACTTCATTCCTTGTCACCTATGGGGGTTTTGCATTAGGATATTGTGCTATGCTTTGCTCAACAAAGTCTTATGTTAATTTTGATTAAATACTACTATTGCAACATGAGATAAAATGAGCTTTTTAGCAACATGGTTTAGGAGACTGAAGCAAAGAACATTTTGAGCTCTAGTCATTCTCCATAAGGGTTTTACTTAAAGCGGACCACCCAGGATTTTACGTACAACCTTGAGGATTACATGGCTCTGATCTTAGACAAGTAACTAGATCTTCTCTAACTCGTTAGTAGTTACTGAAAGGCGCTAGTGGGGGGCCTCGGTTTAAGAATGGGTTTCGAGCCTGTCAAGATGTGTGCTGGGCAACGGCCACATGGTGTGCCATACTTGAAGGGGGCCTCCATTCGCCTAGCTGCTGAAAACCTGCCGTCTACTAACTTGTTAGAGTGACTAGTGAAAATCTCGTAGTGTTTCCCTGCCCACTCACCTTGGCAGTGTTTGTGGGTCAACGGGCCCCGAGCATTTGGGAATTCACGACTCATGGGTAAAGTTGTACAAGCTCTGCAGAGTTAATTCCATCTGATATATCAGCCGTGCTCACATGATGAAGAGTTTGTCGACTTCCTGGAGGATATCCAGGACTGATGAAGATGGCGTGCCCCCAGTCGGTGTCCCCGTGGGCGAGGGTTTTACCTTTCTTCGTATTCCGCTGTAATAACGGCCGTTGGCCATGATGTGAACAACATGTGATGTAATAAGTTTATACTCTTTGTTCGTGCATAATGATAAACCATTTGTGGTATATGTGGTTTTGGACTTCCTGGGTCCATATATACTCTCGTTTGGATTTCTTCGTAAATCCAGGTGTTACACAAGTCATCATCCGACTTGCCCTCCACACTTGCAACCGGTCCGTTGACGCGAAGCCTTGTTTTGATCTTCTCCACCTTGCCACATGACTCTATGTCATGTCTCATGTGCATTAAGCTCCTTCATCATTGCATGTGTGAGCTAAGCAACACTCTCCAATTCATATCCACATCCATGGCAGAGTTTCTCACACACATGTACCTGTGGACTAATCACCTGTGTAATCATCACTCTGTTGACGGTAGTTATTTTATGATTTTACCCGTCAACCAATCACGAAAAAGGATATAAATGAGAGCCAACACCTAGAATAGGGTTTAAACTGATAGAATTCCACGAGTTTTGGTGAATCTGTGTTTTCTAGGAACTATACAGGAAAAGAACCAAAGAGGACCCACACCTGCAGAGAAAAATACCGAATTACGCCGTGGCAGGAGATCAAGAATATTCTAGAGAACACCAGAGACACGCCTGCCAAAGCAGGGCCCGAATGTCAGAGAGGGAGGGTCAGCCGACCCTCTGACTAGGTCGGCCGACCTGTCAGAGGCCCCGATTCGCCTCCGCTTTGACGTGGACCTACATCCCAAAATTTCACGCAATCCACACCGTCCGTCGAAGTCGGTTTGATCCAAGGGCTACAGTTCATCCCACCGGCCTATATAAGGACCCCCAGACCCCCCAGGGTTTCATATGATCCAGAGAGAAATTAATCCAGGGTTTCAGAATTCCACCGACATGTCTCAAATATCAGTAGAAACCCAAGATAGGATATAGAGCCAAGCATCAAGTAGAAGATTAGTCGTGTAGTCTCTCTGGATTAGGGCTATTCTTGTTCTAGAAGTGGTGTGGTAGTAGAGCTGGAGATAGTTGGAGGAGTTGCCGGCCTGTCGGTGACTACTCTACAACTTGTACCTGCGGATTCAAGCCCTTTTTTGGGGCTTGTTTCTGAAGATTTCTTCGGAGTTCAACTTCTAATGCAAGTGAGTAACGTTGCTATTATTGTTCTTAAGGTTTATGATTTTTTTGAGTGCATTAGTCTTGGTGGCTCCTTGATTGAAGTAGTTATTTATAGTTTAAGCGTGGTGCTTAGATTATATTTACTCGTAAATGCCCTATACTGTCCGGATTGGTGGTAGATCGCGAGGGTGACCTAGCCTATACAATCATATCATATCTTGTGAGGATTAGAACTAGAAGCCTTAGCAGTCTCCTATATCACCTATTTTCTCCGTCCTTGATAGCAGCTCAGGGGTTAAGTCTAGATTCTAGTCATCCCGTTTTCCCTGTGGTAAAATATAAATAACTATACCTGCAATACTCCCGGGTGAAGTGCTACATCGGTATCTGTCCGCTTGCAGATAATCCTAGTGTTTATTTGTTTGAGTTATCTTATACCAAGAAGCATTTCTGGCACCTGTTGCCGGGAAAAACGATTGAAACATCTAGTGTCTATCTTAACCTTGTATTCATACTTTTACCTTTATTATTTCCTTTTTTTTGTTTTCATCCTTATGGATGCCATTGAAACCACACCCATCTATAAATATGTTGCATCCACGAGCACAAGCCATAGGCTTAGGCAGTCCTCAAAGCCTATCCAAACTCCTACCTATGAGCTACGCCCGTGTCTAATTGAAATGGTCCAAAGACAATCCTTTTCAGGAGAGGGAGATAATAATCCTTATCTTCACCTACGAGAGTTTGATCAAACCTATGACTGCCTCCATATAGAGGGCATGTCCGATGAAACCCTAAGGTGGAAGCTTTTTCCTTTCTCTTTGAGAGGGAGAGCTAAAACCTGGTATGACCGAACTATAGAGAAAGAAGGAGGAGATTGGGGAAAACTTCGCTCAGACTTTTGCCTCGAATTCTATCCCCTTTCCAAAGTTGTCAACCTCAGAACCAAGATCCTATCTTTCAAATAGAAAGATAATGAATCTTTGGCCACATCCTGGGAGCGTTTCAACGAACTCATAAAATCTGGACCAGACCTATCCATTCCAGACCCGATTCTCATTCAACACTTTTTTGTGGGTCTGAGAAGAAAATCCAAGAAGCATCTCAACTACTCTTCAGGAGTATCTTTTGCACATGTTTCAGATTCTGAAGCACGCAAGATCCTAGACAACATCTTAGATAACCAACCCGAGGAGAAGTTAGAAGAAGAGCTTAGGGTAGCTGAACCTGAACCTTTACCATCAACATCTCAAACCTCAGCTATCTCAATTTCCAACCCTGTGGAAAAGGAGGATACTCCGCTTTCGGACTTTATACTTGACATAGAAGATGATTGTTTCTCCGATTTTGGAAACACCTCTCACTTTCATATGATTAAGAAGCCTCAGTAGTCTAAGGAACCATCTTTAGAACCTTTAGAACCTCCTGAAGTAGCCTTCTGTAGAAAGACCACAAGAGTGCTCATAGCCATAATCTGCAATGATTGGCTAGAAGAATCAGAGGTTTCCTCTGATGTGATCCGATTGGATTCACCTTCTGTCTTAATCAAATGCCAAATCCATAATGGACCTTTTGAAGCTTTCTACAATCTAGTTGTGGGTGTTAATATCATGTCAGCATCATTTGCTCAAGATTTATTAATAGACATGCCACTAACCCCAACAATAAAGCGCTTGAAAAGTTCGTCCGGGCACATTATTCCAAGTTTGGGCATTTTATATGTGCTCCCTATCCGGGTAAACTGACACCATGCTCCATCTAAGCTTTTATATCTTTGATGTCATGGAGTTTGACCTGTTGATAGGCCAACCAATTGGGAGACTTATTCAAGAAGGACAAACAAGGACTATCCATGTTCAATTAGGACCAAACTTTAGGTTCTCTTTGTCCATCACCCAGTTCCTTAAATGCTAAGACTGAGTCATGTCCTGAGCCTGATCCAATTAGTGAGATCACGGTGGCAGCCCTTGATTTTCTGAGAGAATCCCATCTTGAAGAAGATGAGGAGTTCTTCATCGAGGAAGAAGCCAAAAGTCCAGAACCTTTACCCCTTGATGAATTCCTAGTGCCACCCAAACCTCCTGTTGAGTCTCAAGCCATTGTCCAGCCGGTCTTAGATATGCTTTCCTAGATGGAGATATGCAATCTCCAGTGATCATAAGTGATAAACTCTCCCCGATAGAGACCATTCGCTGGATCACTGTCTTGGAAAAGCACCGATCAGCTTTTGGCTATTCACTCCAAGATCTGAAAGGAATTAGTCATGTTCTTTGCACCCATCGCATTCCAACTGATCCTAATATCATACCATCTAGAGAGCCCCAGCGTAGACTCAACAATCTGATGAGAGAGGTTGTGAAGAAAGAGTTCTTGAAGCTTTTGCACACCGGAATTATTTATCCTGTGCCTGCATAGCGAGTGGGTAAGCCCAGTCCAAGTTGTACCTAAAAAGGGAGGCATGACTGTTGTCAAGAATGACAAGAATGAGTTAATCTCCCAGAGAACCATCACCTGGATGGCGGATGTGCATAGATTACAGAAAACTCAACAAGGCAACAAGGAAAGATCACTTCCCTTTGTCCTTCATCGATGAGATGTTAGAGCGATTGGCAAATCACTCTTTCTTTTGCTTCCTTGATGGATATTCTGGATATCATCAAATTTCTATCCACCCTGATGATCAAAGCAAAACCACCTTTACCTTGTCCCTATGGAACCTATGCCTACCGTAGGATGTCCTTTGGATTGTGTAATGCACCAGCTTCTTTTCAAAGATGCATGATGTCTATCTTTTCTGATATGATTGAAGAAATCATGGAAGTTTTCATGGATGACTTTTCTGTTTATGGAAAAACTTTTGATGATTGCCTTGAAAATTTAGACAAGGTTTTGCAAAGATCTGAAGAAAAGCATTTAGTCCTTAATTGGGAAAAATGTCATTTTATGGTTAGAGAAGGAATAGTGCTTAGGACACCTAGTGTCTGAAAGAGGGATAGAGGTAGACAGAGCTAAAATTGAAGTAATTGAACAACTACCTCCTCCTATTAATGTTAAAGGGATTAGAAGTTTCCTTAGTCATGGCTGGCTTTTATAGACGCTTTATTCAAAACTTTTCACATATTGCTAGACCTCTTACAAACTTGCTAGCCAAGGATGCTCCCTTTGATTTTGATGATGCTTGTATGAAATCTTTCAACACCCTTAAGCATCTCTGCACCAATCATTCAACCCCCTGATTGGTCTTTACCTTTTGAAATTATGTGTGATACTAGTGATTATGCTGTAGGGGTAGTTTTGGGACAAACTAAAGATAAGAAGCATCATGCCATTGCTTATGCTAGCAAAACTCTGACAGGAGCACAACTTAATTATGCAACAACTGAAAAAGAACTCCTGACTGCTGTTTTTGCTATTGACAAGTTTAGATCCTACTTAGTTGAAGCTATGGTGATTGTTTACACTGATCATGCTGCTTTGAAATACTTACACACTAAGAAAGATGCTAAATCTAGATTGATAAGATAGATTTTGCTACTCCTAAGAATTTGTCCTTAGAAATAAAAGATAAAAAGGGAGTAGAAAATTCTGTAGCAGATCACTTGTCTAGAATGCATTTTGAGAATATGTAGGAAAAGCCCATCAACGACTCGATTAGGGACGACAAGCTCTATCGGATCACCCGATCCGACCCTTGGTACACAAATATTGTGAATTTAATGGTTGCAGGATATGTACCACTAGGGGAGGACAAAAGAAAGCTCATCTACGAGAGTCAACAACAGATGTGGGACCCGCCATTCCTCTTTAGGATATGTTCAGATGGACTACTCCGGAGATGTGTACCAGTGGAAGAGGGGATCAAGATCATTGAATGATGCCACTCATCACCATATGGAGGACATTATGGCGCATTTCGCACAAATGCAAAGATTTGGCAGAGTAGATTCTTTTGGCCCACCATGTATGATGACACAAAAAGCTTTATCCGGAGATGTGGGGTCATGCCAACAACATGGAAACATCAATTCAAGAGATGCCATGCCCCTCGTCAACAACCTCCAAGTAGAGCTCTTCGATGTCTGGGGAATAGACTACATGGGACCATTTCCAAAGTCAAAGCAGTGTGAGTATATTTTGGTGGCAGTAGACTACGTCTCAAAATGGGTAGAAGCTATGCCATGCAAAGCTGCAGATTCCAGAAGCTCAAAGAGGATGTTTGAAGAAATAATATTTCCAAGATTTAGGTACCCTAAGGCTAGGTAATCAGTGACGGAGGATCCCACTTCATCGACAAGAGATTCCAACTATATTTAGCAAAAAGAGGGGTCCGCCACAACATTGCCACTCCATATCATCCTCAGACAAGTGGGCAAGCAGAGACATCAAACAAGCAGATCAAGAATATTCTGCAGAAGACGGTCAATGAAATGGGAACATCATGGAAGGACATGCTACCAGAAGCACTATGGGCTTATAGAACAACCTACAAGACACCAATTAGAATGTCACCATACCAGCTTGTTTATGGAAAGGACCTGTCACTTTCCAGTAGAGCTTGAGTTCAAGGCTCACTAGGCAATCAAGAGATAGAATATGGATCTGGATGTTGTAGGAATAAAAAGAAAGATGCAACTCTCTGACTAGATGAATGGCATGAAAAAGCATATCACAACTCCAAGATCTACAAAGAGAGAACCAAGAGATGGCATGACAAAAGGTTGAAGAAGAAGGACTTCGCACCCAGGAGATCAGGTATTACTTTTTAATTCCAGGGTGAAGTTATTCTAGTCACGGAAAGCTACGAAGCAAATGGGAAGGGCCATTCAAGGTGATCAACACTTCGTCCCATGGAGCGGTCACACTTCAAACCAACTGAAGGTACGTTATTCAAGGTAAATGGTCACCACCTCAAACTTTTTCTAGAACCAATTAAAGGCCCAGAGGAAATAAATATTGTTGAATTTATTAATTTACCAAGTGTATTAGGGCCTAAGCCTTCTTTTTTCCATTCCGTGAGGGAAGTCCTAAATTTTGGAAACTAAATATCGCGAGAAAGCCACACAAAGAGACCTGGAGCCGAATGGACACAGGGGTGGATCACCTGACCCCACCATCAGGTCGGCCGATACCCCTAGGGCTCCATTCGTCGCCGCCTTTTCGTGACGTGATCCTTCGGGACTCTTCTCGCATATTTTCCAACTTTTGTTTTTGTTAGGCCATCCGCTGCCGCCGTAAGCTCAGTAGGGAAAATTTTGAAGCCCTAGAGCCCATCGAACGACTATATAACCAGCCCCTGCTTGCCTCCCATCTCATTTCATTCCAACCCATCGTCGTGCCTACGAGCTCTCCTCCAAGACTCACATGGCCGACAAAAAGATCATCCCCTACGGGATGGATCCAAGCAAGGTTCCCACCGACGACTCTCAAGCCATCATCCCTACTAGAACTCCCTATCCTCTTGCCATTGCTCCACCCAATCAGCCTCGCAAGTATGAGCAATCCTTTCGTGCTTGTACAAGATCAACCCTTCCATCACCGCCGGAGACCCTCTACCTGAAAAACGCACCACGGAAGGAACCGATCGTCATGCTGCCGAAGGATGTCAAGCTCGTGCCACCGAAGCCGAACGAGACTGCTGACGGAGGTGAAGCTCGACAGGGATGGCCATGTCTCATGTGCCAAGTACACCACTCATCCAACCTTCAATGTAGTCCATGCCGAGCCATCCAAGGTCAAGTTCGTGCCACCCAAGGAAGCACCACATGGAGAGCAACCTCCACGGAAGCGTTCCAAGGTCACCACAGCAGAGCTTCAGTAGCAGATGGCCCAGATGAGACATGAGATGGAGATCATGAAGAACCAGGATAGGCTCCTTGCTAAAACTATAGCTGATACCAATCTTAGGATTGATCTGAAGGACGGAAAGTAAAGGGAGTCAGAGATTAAATTTGAGCTTTTCTCACAGACCAATTCTAGGAAGTATTAGAGTCATGTATCCATAGGGCACCCCTGTAACACCTCTGGTGTTACGGTTAATTAAAAATGTCATGTCATCATCATCAACTGCAAAACATCCCGCACCAACCCTAATTACCATGCATTAAATACAATGATTTATTCTTGCATATGATTGTGCTTAGGATATTGTAGAGTGATTTGGTATAGCAAATGTGTGATTGATTGTGTATTCAAACTTAATTTGGAAATCTAAAAGAAATAATCAAATAAACCCCAAATCGGACACCAAAACCCTAATTCAAAAATTACATGGAATCAGGTGAAAATGTCTTAATAAAAGTTGTAGATCTTTTAAAATGGAACAACTTTTATTTTGGACAAATTTGAAGTTCTTAAATAGAAATTTGAATTAAACCCTAAGTACTAGTTTGAAATTTAAATTTGAAATATCATTTCAAAAACTAGAAGGAATCTGACCAAACATCTTTAATGAAAGTTGTAGGCCTCAATGAGTAGAAGAACTTTTATTATTGCAAAAATTCAAGTTGTTCAGTAGATTTGGGAGAATTTTGTTGGATTGCATTTGAAATTCAAAAACACATTTCACCCCCTTTTGAATATTTTCAAATCTGGACCGAATTTGAACTTGGTCCAAAAAGCAAAACTGCTCACTTGAAATTTACCACAACTGTTGTTTTAGGTGAATTGTCTGATTCAAATCACAATAGGATTTAATTGGAGCAAATAGGGTTTGACCTAGGGAGAAACTACAGTACCGGAACCCTACCTCCCCTGCCTGTGCGGGCCGTGCGCGCGTGCAGAGGGGGCCCTGGGCCTTGCTCGACCTTCTCTTCTCCTCTCCCCGTGCTTTAAAAGACGACGACCCCCTCCTTTTCATTTTTCTCTTCCGCCAGTCGCCGTCGAGTTCATCTCGGGCCTCGGCCAAATTCCTCGAGCTCCGACCATCTCCAACTCCTGCAGTCCGCAGCCAGCTAGCTAGTCTTCTTGCGCATTGGTTGTCACCGGTGTGAGTGCTGTGGTGCCCTATACGTCCTGGAACGGGTGTTGTCGTCCTCGGTGCCGGTCGGAACGCCACCGCCGTCCATCTCAATGCGTCCAGCTTGTTTCTGTAAGCTACTCCCTGTGTGGTATTGTGTTCTTAACTCTTTGGTCTGTCTCGGTGTTCACGCTTTCGATGTTTTCCCGTCTGGTGGTCTAGGATCACCGGAACGAGGAAGAAGTCGCCGGTGAACGCCGTCACGTGTTCGGTCTCCACCTACAAGTCTTCTCCGGCCCTCCTCCACCTTAGTCGTGGCATGCATCGTCTTCGGGGTGAGCTCCTAGCCCTGTAGATCTCATTTTTGGTAACTCTACCAATCCATCGTGGTCGGAACAGGTCACGCCGCCGCAACCGAGCCGCCATGGGTGGCGGCGAGCTCGCTGCAGGCTTGGATACGACCATTTATGTCCTTAGGATAGTGTGCCGAGGTTTTGGGCGTCCACCGAGGGCGCCTGTCTTGCCGGGGAAGGTCGCCGGCGTCGAGCCGCCGCGCTGCGCGTGTGCGCGAGCCATGTCGATGTGGGGGCGGGAGGTAGAAGAAGGGGCTGACAGGCGGGGCCTGCCTTTCAGTGCCCGGTAGTTGAGAGGGAGGGCGCGAGCGCGTGCAGGCCGGATGAGTCGGCATGCACGCTGTTGGGCCGTCCCGAGCTGGTTTCGTTTTACAATTTTCCGGGGTATTAAAATGGCCTTTTCTATTTTAAATTAATGTGAATAGTACTACTATTTCTTCTTTTTTCATGAATTAATGTGCTGTTCCAAAAATCATAAGAATAATTGTGGATGCTCTCTGTGATATGTAGTATAGAATAAAAATATTAAATATGTCTTTTGAACATTTTCTGCAGTAGCTAAAAATCAGCATTTTAATTCATAAAGGCAAATTTGATAAATTTTAATTAATTCCCTATTGATCCAAAAATCATAAAATTTTATTGGGCACTGTTGAAAGTCAAGTGCTATCTGTTGAAAAAATTTGGGCTCAAATGGAAGTAATTAAATTATTTATTAATTATGTGCTTGATTAATAAAATAATAAAAGAGATAGCAAATCCCAATTGCTTGGCATGGTGTGAATTTTTGGTTGATTGTAGTCTTAGGTCAACTCCCATTATGACCTAGAGCATATTAGGGTGGTTTACCATTGTTAGGTTGTGAAGGAAGGTTGTAGTCAAGTTCATAAACGTTGGTTATTGAATCTTGCATTTCACTTCATGTTGAATCATATTAAGCATGCATCATTACATACGTGTAGTGCCCGTGAATGCAGAAGTGAAAGCTGAGGTGACACCTCATATCTGCTTCAAGTTTGACCCAGAGGTGATTCCCGAAGTGGTACAGGGATTCGACATTTGCAGCACCGATCTCGATCCGTCTCTCTACGCAATCCAAGGCAAGCCCCGGTGCATTCAGCCCCTTCCTTGTATTTTATAAAATGTTTATAACTCGAGCTAAATTATTACATTAGATTTATAGGAGTTGATTGTCACCTACCAACTTCATTGACTACTTTGATATGTTCCCCTGAAACCTTTTTAAAAATGAAAATGTTTGAAAATGCTCAGCCTACTAAACTAATTTTAGATTTGCATCAAATGCTATTTTTTGTGCTATGATTATTTAATGAGAAACCTTAGTTATAGTTTGGGGACTTTGCCTAGGAGCAAAGAGTATCATTTGTTTAATGTTATGTTTAAGTTTGTACTGCCACTAGGTTTCGGTTAAGTAATATAAGACCTAAGTTTGGCTTGCTTATCCACATATGCCTGTCAACACCCGCTCGTCTGGTGCTAGGACCTCTGAGGATGGGGCTGGTGCTCCCAATCCACCGCATCTTACACGCACTCTGGCGGATGCCATCACTGCTTTGGCCAATGCCGCCGCACTGCTTGCTCACAACCGGGACAACTGTGGTGGGCGTTGTGGCCGCCATAATGAAGATGAAACAACTTATGTGGACTTCACGGATACCCGTCCGTCGGTGTTCACAAAAGCCAATGAACCACTGGAAGCTGATGATTGGCTCCGCACCATGGAGCAAAAGTTTAGTCTAATTCACTGCGCCGAGCATTAGAAGCCCCTGTTTGCAGCACAGCAGTTTCGAGGTCCTGCCAGCGCTTGGTATGCAAATCTCCTGGCAGCTCAGCCCGATGGACACCGAATGACCTGGGCAGAATTCCGTGAAGCCTTCCGTACCCATTATATCCCAGCCGGTGTGATGAAGATGAAGCTTGATCAGTTTCTGACACTGCAGCAGAAGGAATCTACAGTGATGTAGTATGTTGGTCAATTCAACCATCTGTCCCAATATGCCCTTGAGCACACCAACATCGATCAGAAAAAGAAGGACTGCTTCATCAGGGGTCTGAACTACAAGATTCATAGAAGTCTGTCCAACAACCTTCACTACACCTATCACGAGGCTATCAACATTGCCATTGCCTTTGAAGAGAGTGACCGTAACCACCAAGAGGAAAAGAAGAAGTCTGAGTCTTCTGGCGGCCAGAAACGTCAGAAAATTATTTATCATCCCACTCATCACTCTCGTCCACCATAACCTCAATAGCAGGTCGTTGCTCGCACGGCTGCTACCTCCCACACCTCCAACCAGCAAAACACCACTCAGCCGAATGCCCCTGGTGTTCGTATCACTACTCCCCAGACCACCTACAACCACCCTTGCTACAACTGTGGCAAGATGGGACACTGGTCCCACAACTGTCCATTTCCCAAGCAATACAACCAGAATGCACCGAAGTCTCCTGGTGGACAACAGCAGCAGCAGCAGATTCAGCACCGTGGCCACCAGCAGCATGCCCAAAACGAAAAAGTTGTGAGGAAAGCAGGTCAAGTCTACTACACTCAAGTTGGTGATATTCCCGAGGGTGAACCCGTCATGCTGGGTAGGTTCCTTGTCGCAAGTCATCCTGCTATCATGCTTTTCGATTTTGGTGCATCGCATTCATTCATCAATCATACATTTGTCGTCAAGCATGAAATTCCAATTGGGCAGATAGAGGAAAATTTCCTTATACAGTCGCCCAGGGGGGCATATTAGTACTAAGAAGGTAGTACATCAGGTGCCCATAGAAATTGTTGGGCATATATTCCCGACCTCAATGATAGTGCTGAAAGACCAGGATATAGATGTGATATTAGGCATGAATTGGATGTATCAGCACAAGGCTCTCATTGACGTGCTTAATAGAACCATTAGGGTAAATTTTCCTAATAGTCAAACCCAACTCCTCATTCACCTTCCAATACCTCAAAGAGCAGTTGGTAGAATATGTGCAACTGCAGTCAAAGAAGTGTAGGATATTTCGGTAGTCTGTGAATTTCCGGATGTGTTCCCCGATGATTTGCCTGGTTTGCCTCCTAACCATGATGTGGAGTTTGCTTTTGAGTTGAAGCCTGGAACAGCACCTATATCTCATAGAGCCTATAGGATGCCTCCCAAAGAACTGGCAGAGCTTAAGGTTTATGTAACACCCCAGGTGTTAGTCACGAGCTAACCAGCAAGTGTGGACCTAATCAAGTTATTTCAATCAATGATCTTAATCACTATTTCATATTCATCTCCATCTACCTTGATCATTGGAGAAGTTGCATGAAGATTTAAATTGAGAATTCACATGGAATGACAAGTTATTCACTTAATTGGATTTATGGATTAAGTGAAGATGAGCATGCAAAGTCAACCAAACCTTGCAACCTTGGCCAAACAACTCTACTTGAACTCTACAACAAAAGTCATGAAGGTTTTATGTTGAGAAAATGTCAAGAAAATACCTCAATTGGCCTAAATATCCAAATTGAGCTCTCTAATGATCTTACTTTGACCAAAGTAGAAATACTATTTGTGAGCAAGGTATGAAGTTTGACCCAAAATAAAAGTTACAGATATTTTGGAGTAGAACAAATGTTATTTATGGACCAAGTCATGATTCAACTCCTAAGTGCCTCAAATAGTGGACACAAGATAGAGGAAAAAGCTGATTTCAGGATTTAAATAATTTCTAAGTCTGAAATCTGCCCCTATTGCATTGACGTGTTGGTTTCTCCAAATTTTGTTTAGTAACTTGAGTTGGACCAAAAATAGAAGTTGTTACAAACTCTTTGAGGCACAACATATTAAAATTTGAGGTCAATCCGACTTCGTTTGACAAGAGTTGCCACTCGATCGTTGATCGTAATTAACCTGTTGACAGCAGCCACTTCGGGGTTAATTATCTCCTAATCCGTTGGTCATATGATGGAACACTCTTAACAAAGATTGTAGATTATAATGTGGGCAACAACTTTGATTAAGGGGCCTCTGATCGAATCTCGCTGGAATATGCCGTTTCGGAGCACCCAAAGTCGACAGAGTTGCGCCCGCCACCTGTTCGTGTTTTTGCTGCAAAGAAGAACACGTGGCAGCGCTGCTCTGGAGCTCCTGCTCCATTGCTGGCCACCACCACCTTCCCCTTCCGCGCCCCAGCTCAAAATGGAGAGCACCAGGGAGCCCTGTGCTCATTCCTACTCCTCTCTCTCGCTCTCTGGCTCCCCTTTCCGCCTTCCATTGCCGGCGCTGTGCGGCTGTTTGCGTGCCGCCATGGCCGCCAGCCCGCTGAGCTCCAGGCTGCCGCCGTCTCCTCCCTTCCTGCGTTCCTCCGGCCATTGCTGCAGCTCCATCACCTTCCTCGCCTTTCACCGTCTCTCCTGAGCCGATTCCCGTTCCCTATCCATCGCCGTAGCGGCTTCGCCGTGGAAGCCGTCATCGCCGGTCCGCCGGCCATCGTGGTCGGGCCACCACGGGCAGGCACCGGCCGTGCTGTCCGCCTCCGCGGGTGCGCGCTGGCGCAGCGCTGCTCCGGCCCCTCTGGTTCGGCCTCCGCCGTCGCCGGTCGCCCTCTGGCCGAGCCGGCCGAGGCCGTCGATGGCCGCCGCTCTGTTCTGTTTTGAAGAACTAGAGGAAGAAGAAGGGTGCTGAGTCTATGACGCGTGGGTCCCGCGTGGTTCTAATATGCATCAAATCTTCAGATTCTGCGTTGTCTTGTAAAATCAATATCTAGTGTTTGCGAGCTCCAAAAATGATGAGGCTTGTTTTATTAGTTTCCTCATGAAGTGCTCTGCATGCTAGATCTATAATGCATGCTATGTTATTTGTTTTATTGTGCTGTAGAAATAGGTTTGAAAAAAGGTGGTTTAGAAATGAGTTTAACTTGCTTTTGGTCATAATTTGAGAAATATAAGTCCAACAATTGTGGTTCCAATTTTGTTAGGCTTCTAATGTCATGCACTAGCTCATAAAAATATAAAACATATATGTTATTTACTGTTTTATTGGTGTTTCACATTAATCTTTTTAAATAGGAAATAAATGGTTGAATTGCTTGTTATTTTTGTAACTGGAGTTGTATTACTCCAAATGGCATAAAACTTTAATTGTAGACTCTCTGTATGATGTGTAAGGTATGGTTAAAATTTCATGATTTATAGTGCATGTATGGCTGAGTTTTTGATTTATCTTGTTTTATGCCTATTTAGTGGATTTAAATGCTTTATAAATAATATATTATGGTAAAAATAGAAAATGGTGTTCCACAACCTTTATATGATATTGTGTTAGCCTGAGAATCAATAATATGGTCATGTTGTTTCAGAAAATGTTGAGTTTCATATTTAATTTGCTCTCCAATGCTTTATTGCATTATAGATTTGTTTATTTTGTAATAATTGAATTATGGAACCTGAGCATGTAAGATTTGAACCTTAGTCATGATTTGTAATCACCTAGCTCTCATAAAAGTTTGGGACTCATTTGAGATGTTTACCATATAACTTAAATAATTAAATAATGGGTTTTTATGTAATAATGAGTGAATAATTAAAGACAAATGAATGCATATATGTTTCTTGTGATTCCTTAATATCCTTTGGTCTGAGATGAGTCTTGTATGACCATGTAATCATGTTTGGAGCTATCTAAATAGCTCATTCCTATGTGTGCTTAGGTGATAAATAAGGAAAAAGAATGTTTTGCTTATGTGCTGAAATGGCTGCAGGTGTAGTCTCTGTTGTTGGGATGTTTTCCCCATCAAGATGATGTTGCATGTAAATATTTTCTATACAAAAGTTGTAGCCAACTTCTATATCTAGCTTGTCCTAAAATTTCTTGGTCATAGGCCTAATATTTTAAGAGTTATGGCTTTTAGAAGTCTGCTGTCAGGTTTTGCTTGTTTTCGGTGCAGACCTGAATGTTTGCTTTGTTTAACCAATTTATGCTTTGAATCACCTCTTGGTGACAATAAAGAAGTTGTAGTATATTTCTATGTCTTTCCAAATTGTCTATTATCATCCCTTTTGGTGGTCTAAATCTCTAGTTATGATTGTTTGAGTTGGGAGGACAGAATCTGTCCAAGTCTGGACAGAGCTGTCTTCTTTGTGTTGTTTGACCTTTATATGAATTAAATCATCTGAACAGGATAATACCAAAGTTGTAGACAATTTCAATAGCTTTTCAGAAAGTCTTATGTCACCCTGGTTGGATGTGTATAGCTTCAGTTATGGTTAAATCTTGTGCTTGCTGTCCTGCTGTCCTTGAAATGCCTATGTGAGATTATGATTGCTTCCATGTTGCTTTGCTTGGTGTGTTTGTTATCTCATGGTTCAGTGACTGTAGATTAACATGCCTTGTATTACTTCCTTTTATTCATACATGTGCATTGTGCATCTCATTTAGGTACGATAGATGAACACGTGAACATGAAGGACATGATGATGGAACTAACCACAAGACGGTGTGGTGGACTAATCACGAAGGTGGAAGGACTAATCGAGTGCTTGGATGGGAAATGCTCGTCGAATGAGTGTCATCTAACAAACACTAACTTAGTGTTAAACCCCAGGCAAGCCCCGGAGCATCCCTAAGCCTCCACCTATCTCTTTTTATAAATGCACCGGTCTTTATTAAATCGTATGTTTGTGCATTTAAGTATAGGAGTTGGTTTGAAACCGTTGCTGCATATCTACCTTGTCTACTATATATGTGAACCTGATACTATTACTAGACAGGTGATCGATCTTATGCTTAGCCCTGCTTAGACCGGTAGAAGTCGGGTGATTTCCTGTCATCCGCGAGAAAGTCGGGTGATTTCCTGTCATCCGCGAGTGTAGGTGGTGACTGACGAGATCCACATGGTTGGCTATATGTGTCACCATGCCACAATGAAATAATGAGAGAATCAAGGCTAGGTAGCGGGGAGCTGCATGACATGGGTCATGTTGACTTCGGTGCTGCTTGCGGCCGACTAGGACTGAGGCCACCAGACATCAGTTGAGATTGAAAGACGTCGTCACATAGCTGGCCAGATAAGTCGTTCTGACCGCGAAGCGGAGTATTTCTTTCTGAGCCGGGAATTGGGCGTGATAAGGCAGACATATTCTGGAGGTAGGAAGGATGTGCGGAGACACCATCTTACCAAGGGCAGGTCAGGGACCTGATGCATCCTGGAAGTGGGTTTGTCTCTGAGAATATGGACCCCTCCAAGCCCGCGATACATATTATGTCTCAGAAAGATTTAACGGTGGCCCAAGAAGCCAGTGGCTCGGCAGACAGGGTTTGTGATTGGCATATTTACCAGCTGGTACAATCGATTCGAATCGCCATCTCTCCTGGTTAGTGAGAAACTGAACTGATCTTCTGGTGAGGTAGAGGTTAACAACTTGAACGTGACTATTGGTGAGATGAGGTTGATATCTGTGGATATCGGAAATCATATGGTTTTATTGATTGCTATAATATCAAGTGATTGTTTAGTATAGCTGCAAACCTTAGCTTAATAGCTTAACTGAAATCGAAGCTGAATCACATCTAAAACTTATAAGTTGAGGAATTATTGTAGTAATGCTTTTTCTGCAAAAATGATGCTATCTCCTGAACTCCACCAAATAAGCCTTGCATATCCTTGAGAGTCTTTTTATTTACTTCCTGTCGGGTAAGTCTAGCTGAGTACAATTGAGTACTCAGGGTTTTATTCCCAATGTTGCAGAAGGAATGCTTGGTTGACTAAAGAGTTACTTCTATCCTTCGGGAGAGGAAGACTAGACCTTGGGCAAGGTCATGTTATCTGTCTCATCTATGTTGCTGTGACTGGTCGGTACTTGGCACTGTATTATGAAATTAAGCTTATGTAAAATGATTTCGTTTCCGCTATTGAACTTTTATGTAAAAGTTTATCTTGTACTCTGATGTATTCGAAATATGTGCGAATCTATGTATCATGTGTATGTGTACTGCTGAGTTTCTGCGATCCTTGGGGTATGTACTGTGTAAAAGTTTGAAATCCTTCGAGATTTCACGGACTACCGGGTTTATATTGGCTCAAGTGTGGCTTGATAGCTCGAAAAACAGCTGTCGCTGTACTTGTGCCCGTATAAATTGGTCGGTTCTGTTACAGTTGGTACCAGAGCAAAAATTCAGCATGTACCGTCACATGAGTATTTAAAAATAAAAAGTTTTGAGTTTGCAAAACTAATTACCAACTTATAGCTATCTATAGGTGTTTTAAACAAATGGTTTGAACAAACTAAGTGTGCCAAGGACCAAGTCTTATAGCCCATATTAGGATTATCAGGTGGCTTATGTAAGTACTAACTGGGGAATTGCATCATGTTTCCATTTGCGGTTCATTTGGTTTTATTGCGCGGATATATGTGACATTGCGGCTTCTTATTGCTTCTTGGGTTGACGATTTATACCGGCCACTTCAGATGAGGTAAGGTGAGATGTGAGTGTACGATCGAACAATCGTCGATCTATGGTGAGTGTTTATGGTTACTGAAGTGAGTACATGTGATTCATATGTGTACTTATGGAAGTATGATGGAGTAATTACTTTCTTGGGGTCGCAAGTGCTCATGGGAGCATTTCCGGCAAAAAGTGCTTCTTATTGCCATGCATACATGTGGGGTTGGGCTGAAATGAATCTTCTGCAGGTACACTAACCTCGAATGCGTATATGGTAGTTAACGACTAGCTATATACCGAGAGAGTACGTAGGTTATGCCACCGACTTAGAACGTATTTGCCATGTTATATAGGCAACTAAGTGAGAACGAATAGGACGAGCATGCATCATGATTGTTGCATCATGTGATTGTTGCTTGTTGCATAAGTATACTTCTTCTCACCCTTGTTCTACGTTATCTGAATAGCCTTATTAAGTTTACAACTTGTGTTGCCTCTCTTCCTTGCTTGTTTTGAAATCATAAGAGTTGCTAAACCTTTAAGTAGCCTCTATAAGTATTTCTCAACCATAAATCTTGTCAGAAGCTAAACCAATTCTGCCTGTAGGCTTTTCATTTGGCACAATAGACCCACCTGAGTTTTCTCTTATTGCTAGCCTATGGTTGTCATATGTTCTTGTTCAAGATCTAGGAAACCATGCCTGCATTTTCTTTCATCTAAAGCCTTATCCAAATCCTATCTGGAGTGTCTCCTCTACTCTTTCTAGATACCATGATAATTGCTTGATCATCCTTAAATTAGATTTTGTTATCTTTTCTTTGGAAATCAGGTTATGCCCAACCAATCACATCTACAGATGATTTTATCCAATCTGTTCCTTGTTTCCAGCAGACATCTCCACATCTAGAGAATGTTCAGATTTCAGTCAACAAAGCTTGCCTACGTCATGTTCATTGGAGTCTTTGCCCAAATCCTTGATTTGAACCTCTTCTCAGCTTACCCAGAAGTTTCCTTATAATCTTTTCATTATGGAATCTCATGTTAGTTATTCTTGGTAGTTAACCTATAATTCTCTTATGCCATGTTTCTATCTAGACCCTCTCCTTGTTACTCACTTGAAGGAAACCATCTTGTGTGAGTTAAATCTCTCCTTCCCCATTTTCCTTGTATTCTTTCTGTATGAATCATGATGTTTGTCAACTCAACCTATGATTGTTGTATATAGTTGGTTCATGAGACATCTGGTTGTCTATGGTTATCTTCTTCTCAAGATGCTTGTCAATCTTTGTCTCATGATTTTCCCTCCTTCTATCTAATCTCTCGTAAATCATGGGTCGGGTAATCTCCATACTAGACACATGGAAACCGCGTGGGACTGAAGCAAAGCCTCATGTACTATTATTTTGGCAACTAATCTGTCTTCTAACTCATGTTTTCATTGCCAAATCATGCTCTTGTTGTCTATTAACCCTATAATTGATTGTAGTAGCTTACCTTCCCTCTGCGAAATGTCATCCTTGCACAAATCTATCCTTGCCACGCCCGATTTTCTCATTGGTTGTATGTTCATTTATGTTGTTATGATCCGTGATCGATGATGCTACGACGAAACCAAGGACATCCTGTGGATCGCAACCACTAGGCTGTGTTGCTCGGCACGTGCGAATATCGAGATCTCTGGTCATGATACATTGCAGAACTACACCGATGCGTAATATCTCGTATCTTCCAATCTATCCATGTTTCTTAAGATTTCTCGTTGGTCATGTTTGATAGTGGTGTTATGATTATTGACTGATGGTGCCATGACGAAACCGAGAACCTCTTTGTGGGGACGCCCAATAAAGTAGTGCTTCTCGGCACACGTTGGTATCACGGCCTCTAATCGTAATCCATTATGAAGTAATACCAATGTGTTGTCTTCCAAGAATTTTCCTAAATCTATCTTTGAAGGTGTTTCTAATTCAAATTGATCTATCCCTATATTTCTTGATATATCTTGCAAAGTCTTTACCGACTCGATCCTTCAATGTTCTATCAGAAGGTACAGATGTTTGTCAAGTATATAGCTTCCTTCAGAAGTCACAAAGAGAATGATCGTTGAAGAGCAAGTCACTGACATCAACATTGACATACTACAAGATATGGTAAACAAAGAATCTGACATGATCTACTAGGACATATCAACAAGCACCTGCCATTATTGTGGGATCAAAAGAGCACACGAACTTTAAAGTTATCTGCAAAGTATCAGTCAGACAATAGTTAGCAGGATGTGATATGTTTTCTAATAGGTTATTTGCAAGTCCACTAGCTTCTATCCAAGTTCAATACCTATTTGCATGAAGATCATACAGTCAAAATAAATCTTCTCATGTGTTGCTTCATGTCTGTTGACCGTGATGGTGACCTTGTGCATGTATATCATCTGCAACCATTTGCTACAGAAGCTGAAGATGTAGAGCCTTTTTAGGGACAACTAACTAGTTACCCCAGTGTGAAGAATAGTCTGCAGCTAAGCAATGAAGTGTATTTGGTTCTTGTATCAAGAAGGAACAAGACCGGCCGTTATTAGTTTCTGCCCGATGAGATGATTGCCTCTGCTGATGAAATGCAGAAGTTTGTTCATTCGCTCTCTCATGTGAGCAATGTATTGCCCAATTGGATTAGTCTGTTTGACATAAAGAAATGGATGCATGAAATAGCCAAATAGATCACTATCAAGAAGTGTTGTTTCATGCTAACAAGTGTGTTCTAGGGGTATAAATAAGTGTTTGACCATGTTTTTGAAGACCATGTCTCATAGAACCATGCTATGCAAGAAACCCCTAAGCCAAATGGTACTATTTGTAGCACCCTTATCTCTAAGGCCTTGCTATAATGAAGCCAATTTCCATCTTTGTCAATCACTCAGATAGTGCAAACTATGGTTTCAGCCTAGTAAAGAGCTACAAAAGACACCCCAACAGATGAAGTCAATACCATAGTACATCTTGGTGCAATCAGGTGCCCTGTTTCATACTCTATGGTATGGACAACAAAAAGGACATTAAAAAAAAATCAGTTCCTTATTCTTGATCGGTCAAGGTGTTCTACCCACTCAACTCATGTAAGTGTGAATGGAAGACAAGTTAGAGAGTGTTAATAAATGGATTTCTGAATTATGTGAAGACACTCAAACTTTGGATCGCCACTGCAAAAGGTTTACCTTGTGTCAAAGGTACTTTATCAAGTTAGTTTTGATGACTACAGTCGGATCACAGGAAAAATTGTACTCAAGTTGTTGGTAGAGGACTGCTTCTCAAAACTTTGTGAGTAAACACTCTACACAACCCACCTCATTAAACTTGTCAATCCGCTTCAATCTTGTTTATTCTCGGCTGCAAATGAGAATACATAAGTTTGGTATTGCTCATCGGTTTTCCTCGCGTACAAAAAGGTTTTTGATTCTATGCAGGAATTTGTGATCTGTCTCATCAACCTGCACAATTCATGTCTGTCTAGACTAACCATCGTGCAAATATGTATGCCAAGTTGCATATTGCACAAACTTTTGCTACTGCATGGTGCACCCCAAACCATTGTCTCGGATCATGAACTATAGTTTTCAGCTCATTTTGGAAGCATTTACAAGAATCACCTTACTCGAGTAAATGCCTGCCAGAATCTTGTGCCTTGGAAGAGAATGGAGTGTAACCATATGCATCTGTATGCCTACACTTGTCACTTGATGTCCTCTGTGCCTTTTATCACGGAGTGACAGAAAACTTTGTGTACATAATGAAACTAATCCAGAGTTCGTCCTATCTTCAGCATAGCATACCTCAGGCCAATCAGGAAGAATTGATCAAATCTTGAAATACATATTGAGAGCAAATGTGTTTTATTTTCAAGGATCTTGTTAGAAATGGCGACTGCTATCATTGTTTTTCTTACAACAACAGTTATAAAGAGGTTACCTCAGGCTCTACCCAAAACGACTGTTGCTACATAGACACGAGGGTTCCCTTATTGATGGACATCAAAAGCACTGAGCCGACAGAGTCAGCTATCGCATTCATCGTTCACTCAACAAACTCAAATAATACAGTGTTGCCATCAGAAAGAGAACTGTACACATGGAACATTATGTAGCTTTCCATCAGTCTGCATCTCAGTAAATTGTGTCTACAACCAACAGAAACCTTGCATGTTGTCAATCAGTTTTCTCAGCTTAGCAAATATCTGCCTCGTCCATGATCTCATCCCTTATGAAAATAGTGGTGTATGCTATATCCACTAGAGAATAAGATGTTTTGAAAACTACTCTTTGACGCTCCAATTCACACCCTGCATGTTGAAAGTGCTAATTGGGATGAGTTGTCTTGAAATCCTCCCAAATTAATTGGCAGTGTTATCTTGAATTCATCCCAAAGTAACAATGCTTCATAGAAGTCAATGAAGAAAATTCTTCAACCAAGAGTTAACTTCTAAGAATTCTTGAATGATTGGAAAGTTGTTGTAACAGAACCGCCTAAATTACATGGCCCACAGGCGACTGTCATTATCATTAATGACTCCGACAGCCGGGCCCATGTTCCATATAACCTAGACCGATCTGTCGGGCTACATCAGCGCCCAATTTCTTCCGCAGGATCACATTGCGAATACATTACAAGATTACAACATTTCACAGTAAAATACATCAGAGTATAGGAGCGGAATATTACATAACTTTATGTTACAAACCAGTTGTCCAAATAGAGTTCCAGTACGATTATTACAATCCATAAGTAGTGGCAGTAGCAGTTGAATAATTATACAACATTATACATGAGGTAACTCGAACCCTGCCCACAGGTTCCACTTCACTCTTCCTCGCTACCCTCCTGGATGATGGTCATACAGCACGGAGCAAAACAGACATCTGAAGACGGATCTCCTGCAGCAAGGGTTAACAAACCCTGAGTACTAGGGGTACTCCGCAAGACTTACCCGACTAAAGGTGTAAGATGAGACTCAGGAATGCAGGGTCAAAGGTGAGGCTAGCAGGAGGTAAAAGATTTGCAGAAAAGCATCGCTATCCAATTTTATTTCATCATTATCATCATCATATATCTATAGTTCCAATATTCAAACTCATAGATCGTCATTTTTTTCACTTACTTCCTTTATTCAGAAAACACCTAGTTGAGAACCACTTTTCGGGGTAGGGAAGTGGATTGAGTCTCCATTGACCGAGGAGCACGTCGATTCGAATCCAGAAAGTATACCCAGCTGGGGATTCTAACCACACTGCATATGCAGCACGCCGGCATACATATACCAACCTATCATCTAGGTCTTTCTATCCCGGAACCGGTCCTGCGCCACCCGGGAGCACAGTACTCCACTCGTCTCCAGGCACGACGGCCACGTGGGTACAAGCTACTCCCGCCATCTCTCCACTCCCAGTGCGTGGTTGTCGGTTCCAGCAATAGAGCCACCTGACTCTAGGCTTTCCACAAAGGTATGTGGCTAGGCTGTTCATCTCGATCCAGCACGCCTACAACGAACGGTCCCTATAGTTTTGAAAACCGTGTCTGCCGGTGAGAAGTCATGGGAAACGCCGTCCCACGAGCACGTCAGCCGAGCGAAACACCTTACAGTGATATCGACCAGCTTTGAACTATTCCAAAGGTGATCGTGCATTGGGATTCTAACGCAAATACACATCGACCAACGGATCACAAGTTCTCCACTAATCATAAAGTATGTATACATTCATAGCACAGAAAATAGTTTTTTTTAAAAAAAAAATTCTAATTTTTATTAAGCATGCCTAAGCATTTTTGTTTAAACCATTTTATTTAAATCAGGTTTCAGGATAATTATTTGGGACAATGCATCTGGATAGGTAACAATCAACTCCTATCAACTTAATGCAATAGATTGACTCGAATTATAAAGAATTTCACAACAGAGGGTTAATGCACCGGGGCTTGCCTTGGAGTGAGAAGAGGGTCGGGTTGGGATCGGTCCCGCAGATGTCGAAACCCTGGATCTCCTCCGGAGCTGTCTCTCCAGCAGTGGCCTCGACTTTCACTTCCTCGCTCCCGGTCACTACACGGGTGCAATGATGCATGCTTAACATGATGCAACAGTCTTTATAGGAATGCAATAATCAATGATTAACATCTTGAGTACAACTTTCCTTCACGGAAAAGTTGTAAACGGAGATCAAAAATTATACAGCAATTATTAAAGAGATGATTTAGCAGTCATGGAAAGCCGTTGCACGACTTTTACGACTTTGACCTTACACTAACATCTTTTATTGCCAAGGATCATATAGGGGTGGATCCTTGAGCTTCAATCAATCCAAAATCCACACAAAACCCTAAATCCATTTCTTCCACTCATTTTATTTATTTTTCCTAATTTCACATATATTTACTAACTGACCAAACTAATTCCAATTGTGACCAAATTTCACCAACAGCTAGATTTCATCATTAAACAGAGCCACAATTAATTTCATGATTTTTGGGGTTACCTACAATTTATTAAAAATCAACAAAGTTGCATTATCCATTTATTTGGCTGATTTTTACCCCTAACAGAAAAGGTCTAAAATGAACATATGATATTTTTATTAAATTCTATACATCACAGAGAGCTACCACAAAATTTTTCATGATTTTTCAGGCCACAGATTAATTCCTATGAAATTGACAAACATCAGCACTATTCATAGAAATAAATTTGAAAAAGACTATTGAAAATCGCTGGAAAATGGGAAAAGCGAAACCGGCCCGAGGCGGCCCACACAACCGGCTCGGCCCGGCCACTCGCCCCCGCCGCGCTGCCCGCGCCCGCACCCGAACTGGGCCGGCCCACTATCACGCGCGTCGTCTCCCGCGCGCACGCGGCCCGCGCCCGCGCGAGCTGAGGCGCTGACAGGCGGGCCCCGCCTGTCAGCTCCTCCTCCTACCTCCCGCCAACTTGCGCACGCACCGGCACGCGGCGGTCCGCCACGGGTATCACCGCCGGCGACTTCAACAGCGAAACTGACCGCGTCAGTACACGCCCTAGAGCTAAGGGAACACCCAGGCATGCTCAGCTCCTACCCTAATCGCCTACGACGAGCCGAAGCTCGCCCATGGCGGACGCGCAGCCCGGCGGATCTACGCCGCCCACGCCGGACCCGCGAGGTAATAACAGAGGGGTTGGGGAGAGTCATCAGCTCACCACGGGTCTCGGTGACAAGGTGGTGAAGGCAGAGGTGGCCCGAAGGGACGAGCTTGACGGTGACCGCAACGGCGGCGGCGTGCTCCGACGGTAACTCCCCCGTTCCGGCGACACTGGACCACCACAGAGCATACGGTCGCAAGCATGTGAAACTACAGGCTACATGGAGCCTCGGACACAAGCTGAAGATCCCCAGAACTCACCTAATCGGTCTCGACACCGCACGCGGCTCGCGGCGGCGCTCCGGGCACCCGCAGCGACGGCGACGAGTACACCGGCACCCTCGAGCCACTACAGCTTCCACCAGTGGGCTCGGGAGGTGCGCAAGAGAGTTGGATAGATGCTCACGAGATGGAAAGAGTGATGGTGGTGCGGTGTGGGCGAATTTTGCCGGCGAACCGAGCGAACTCCGGCGAGCCGGGAAACGGGAAAAGAAGAAGGCGGCCCGCTCGTCGTATTTATAGGGCAGAGGACGAGAGGGAGAGGGAGAAGGAGAAGCCCGCGAGTCAATTTTTGCCATCGTGGGAGCAGGAACGCGCAAGGACGGGCCGGCGTCACTCGGCCACGCCGGCGGCGTGCGAACAGGGGAGGGAGGACGAAGCCCATCCCCGGCTACTGTAGCTCTACTTTCCCCACTTTTGTCTTTTGTACAAATATCTCCCAAATTTGTGTATAAAAATTAAAAACCACAAATACCAAAGTTGTAGCATTTTTCCTGCTGAACATTTTTGATTTTTGGATCTACCCCAAATTCGGCCAAATTTGAAAACTATGGAAAAGGGGATGAATAGGGTTTTTGAATTTCAAACTGTATTTTCAAAATTACTTTTGATTTTACACAACAACTTGAAAAATGGCTAAAATAGAAGTTGTTCCCCTCAGAGAGCTTTACAACTTTCATTAAGGAAGTTTTGTCAGATTCCAATTAATTTTTGAAATGGCATTTCAAATTCAATTTTTTTATTCACTGTTTTGAGTTAAATTCAAATTTTCATAACAGAACTTCAAAATCTCCAAAAATAAAAGTTGTCACATATAATTAGATCTACAACTTTCATTAAAGGATCACCCCTAGATTCCTTCTAGATTTTGAATTAGGGTTTTGGAGCTAAATCTAGGGTTATTTCAAATATGCAATTAGGATTTTAAATTTTCAATCCAATACTTTATCAATCCAAGCCACTCTAGGTCCCTAAGCACAATCATATGCAAATTAATTAAGTTAATTATGATGACATGGCAGGTTATTTATTCCGTAATACCCAGGGTATTACAGTTGTCCTATCCATAATGATCCCTCTTGCATTTGCATCCAAGTAAATGGGAGTACATGATCTCTCGGACTAACAACTGAACCAACCTTTATCGTCCGCACTTTATCGTGAACCATGAGGTGATCACTCCTGCCTACCAGTGTTATGGAATTTTTACGTAGCCTTGGCTTGTACTAGCACCACCTTGGAAATGGATTACATGCTTCTCAACCCTTGAAAGCTCTTACGTTCCGAATCTCGGGACGAGATTCTTTTAAGGGGGGAAGGCTGTAACACCCCAGGTGTTAGTCACGAGCTAACCAGCAAGTGTGGACCTAATCAAGTTATTTCAATCAATGATCTTAATCACTATTTCATATTCATCTCCATCTACCTTGATCATTGGAGAAGTTGCATGAAGATTTAAATTGAGAATTCACATGGAATGACAAGTTATTCACTTAATTGGATTTATGGATTAAGTGAAGATGAGCATGCAAAGTCAACCAAACCTTGCAACCTTGGCCAAACAACTCTACTTGAACTCTACAACAAAAGTCATGAAGGTTTTATGTTGAGAAAATGTCAAGAAAATACCTCAATTGGCCTAAATATCCAAATTGAGCTCTCTAATGATCTTACTTTGACCAAAGTAGAAATACTATTTGTGAGCAAGGTATGAAGTTTGACCCAAAATAAAAGTTACAGATATTTTGGAGTAGAACAAATGTTATTTATGGACCAAGTCATGATTCAACTCCTAAGTGCCTCAAATAGTGGACACAAGATAGAGGAAAAAGCTGATTTCAGGATTTAAATAATTTCTAAGTCTGAAATCTGCCCCTATTGCATTGACGTGTTGGTTTCTCCAAATTTTGTTTAGTAACTTGAGTTGGACCAAAAATAGAAGTTGTTACAAACTCTTTGAGGCACAACATATTAAAATTTGAGGTCAATCCGACTTCGTTTGACAAGAGTTGCCACTCGATCGTTGATCGTAATTAACCTGTTGACAGCAGCCACTTCGGGGTTAATTATCTCCTAATCCGTTGGTCATATGATGGAACACTCTTAACAAAGATTGTAGATTATAATGTGGGCAACAACTTTGATTAAGGGGCCTCTGATCGAATCTCGCTGGAATATGCCGTTTCGGAGCACCCAAAGTCGACAGAGTTGCGCCCGCCACCTGTTCGTGTTTTTGCTGCAAAGAAGAACACGTGGCAGCGCTGCTCTGGAGCTCCTGCTCCATTGCCGGCCACCACCACCTTCCCCTTCCGCGCCCCAGCTCAAAATGGAGAGCACCAGGGAGCCCTGTGCTCATTCCTACTCCTCTCTCTCGCTCTCTGGCTCCCCTTTCCGCCTTCCATTGCCGGCGCTGTGCGGCTGTTTGCGTGCCGCCATGGCCGCCAGCCCGCTGAGCTCCAGGCTGCCGCCGTCTCCTCCCTTCCTGCGTTCCTCCGGCCATTGCTGCAGCTCCATCACCTTCCTCGCCTTTCACCGTCTCTCCTGAGCCGATTCCCGTTCCCTATCCATCGCCGTAGCGGCTTCGCCGTGGAAGCCGTCATCGCCGGTCCGCCGGCCATCGTGGTCGGGCCACCACGGGCAGGCACCGGCCGTGCTGTCCGCCTCCGCGGGTGCGCGCTGGCGCAGCGCTGCTCCGGCCCCTCTGGTTCGGCCTCCGCCGTCGCCGGTCGCCCTCTGGCCGAGCCGGCCGAGGCCGTCGATGGCCGCCGCTCTGTTCTGTTTTGAAGAACCAGAGGAAGAAGAAGGGTGCTGAGTCTATGACGCGTGGGTCCCGCGTGGTTCTAATATGCATCAAATCTTCAGATTCTGCGTTGTCTTGTAAAATCAATATCTAGTGTTTGCGAGCTCCAAAAATGATGAGGCTTGTTTTATTAGTTTCCTCATGAAGTGCTCTGCATGCTAGATCTATAATGCATGCTATGTTATTTGTTTTATTGTGCTGTAGAAATAGGTTTGAAAAAAGGTGGTTTGGAAATGAGTTTAACTTGCTTTTGGTCATAATTTGAGAAATATAAGTCCAACAATTGTGGTTCCAATTTTGTTAGGCTTCTAATGTCATGCACTAGCTCATAAAAATATAAAACATATATGTTATTTACTGTTTTATTGGTGTTTCACATTAATCTTTTTAAATAGGAAATAAATGGTTGAATTGCTTGTTATTTTTGTAACTGGAGTTGTATTACTCCAAATGGAATAAAAATTTAATTGTAGACTCTCTGTATGATGTGTAAGGTATGGTTAAAATTTCATGATTTATAGTGCATGTATGGCTGAGTTTTTGATTTATCTTGTTTTATGCCTATTTAGTGGATTTAAATGCTTTATAAATAATATATTATGGTAAAAATGGAAAATGGTGTTCCACTACCTTTATATGATATTGTGTTAGCCTAAGAATCAATAATATGGTCATGTTATTTCAGAAAATGTTGAGTTTCATATTTAATTTGCTCTCCAATGCTTTATTGCATTATAGATTTGTTTATTTTGTAATAATTGAATTATGGAACCTGAGCATGTAAGATTTGAACCTTAGTCATGATTTGTAATCACCTAGCTCTCATAAAAGTTTGGGACTCATTTGAGATGTTTACCATATAACTTAAATAATTAAATAATGGGTTTTTATGTAATAATGAGTGAATAATTAAAGACAAATGAATGCATATATGTTTCTTGTGATTCCTTAATATCCTTTGGTCTGAGATGAGTCTTGTATGACCATGTAATCATGTTTGGAGCTATCTAAATAGCTCATTCCTATGTGTGCTTAGGTGATAAATAAGGAAAAAGAATGTTTTGCTTATGTGCTGAAATGGCTGCAGGTGTAGTCTCTGTTGTTGGGATGTTTTCCCCATCAAGATGATGTTGCATGTAAATATTTTCTATACAAAAGTTGTAGCCAACTTCTATATCTAGCTTGTCCTAAAATTTCTTGGTCATAGGCCTAATATTTTAAGAGTTATGGCTTTTAGAAGTCTGCTGTCAGGTTTTGCTTGTTTTCGGTGCAGACCTGAATGTTTGCTTTGTTTAACCAATTTATGCTTTGAATCACCTCTTGGTGACAATAAAGAAGTTGTAGTATATTTCTATGTCTTTCCAAATTGTCTATTATCATCCCTTTTGGTGGTCTAAATCTCTAGTTATGATTGTTTGAGTTGGGAGGACAGAATCTGTCCAAGTCTGGACAGAGCTGTCTTCTTTGTGTTGTTTGACCTTTATATGAATTAAATCATCTGAAGAGGATAATACCAAAGTTGTAGACAATTTCAATAGCTTTTCAGAAAGTCTTATATCACCCTGGTTGGATGTGTATAGCTTCAGTTATGGTTAAATCTTGTGCTTGCTGTCCTGCTGTCCTTGAAATGCCTATGTGAGATTATGATTGCTTCCATGTTGCTTTGCTTGGTGTGTTTGTTATCTCATGATTCAGTGACTGTAGATTAACATGCATTGTATTACTTCCTTTTATTCATACATGTGCATTGTGCATCTCATTTAGGTACGATAGATGAACACGTGAACATGAAGGACATGATGATGGAACTAACCACAAGACGGTGTGGTGGACTAATCACGAAGGTGGAAGGACTAATCGAGTGCTTGGATGGGAAATGCTCGTCGAATGAGTGTCATCTAACAAACACTAACTTAGTGTTAAACCCCAGGCAAGCCCCGGAGCATCCCTAAGCCTCCACCTATCTCTTTTTATAAATGCACCAGTCTTTATTAAATCGTATGTTTGTGCATTTAAGTATAGGAGTTGGTTTGAAACCGTTGCTGCATATCTACCTTGTCTACTATATATGTGAACCTGATACTATTACTAGACAGGTGATCGATCTTATGCTTAGCCCTGCTTAGACCGGTAGAAGTCGGGTGATTTCCTGTCATCCGCGAGAAAGTCGGGTGATTTCCTGTCATCCGCGAGTGTAGGTGGTGACTGACGAGATCCACATGGTTGGCTATATGTGTCACCATGCCACAATGAAATAATGAGAGAATCAAGGCTAGGTAGCGGGGAGCTGCATGACATGGGTCATGTTGACTTCGGTGCTGCTTGCGGCCGACTAGGACTGAGGCCACCAGACATCAGTTGAGATTGAAAGACGTCGTCACATAGCTGGCCAGATAAGTCGTTCTGACCGCGAAGCCGAGTATTTCTTTCTGAGCCGGGAATTGGGCGTGATAAGGCAGACATATTCTGGAGGTAGGAAGGATGTGCGGAGACACCATCTTACCAAGGGCAGGTCAGGGACCTGATGCATCCTGGAAGTGGGTTTGTCTCTGAGAATATGGACCCCTCCAAGCCCGCGATACATATTATGTCTCAGAAAGATTTAACGGTGGCCCAAGAAGCCAGTGGCTCGGCAGACAGGGTTTGTGATTGGCATATTTGCCAGCTGGTACAATCGATTCGAATCGCCATCTCTCCTGGTTAGTGAGAAACTGAACTGATCTTCTGGTGAGGTAGAGGTTAACAACTTGAACGTGACTATTGGTGAGATGAGGTTGATATCTGTGGATATCGGAAATCATATGGTTTTATTGATTGCTATAATATCAAGTGATTGTTTAGTATAGCTGCAAACCTTAGCTTAATAGCTTAACTGAAATCGAAGCTGAATCACATCTAAAACTTATAAGTTGAGGAATTATTGTAGTAATGCTTTTTCTGCAAAAATGATGCTATCTCCTGAACTCCACCAAATAAGCCTTGCATATCCTTGAGAGTCTTTTTATTTACTTCCTGTCGGGTAAGTCTAGCTGAGTACAATTGAGTACTCAGGGTTTTATTCCCAATGTTGCAGGAGGAATGCTTGGTTGACTAAAGAGTTACTTCTATCCTTCGGGAGAGGAAGACTAGACCTTGGGCAAGGTCATGTTATCTGTCTCATCTATGTTGCTGTGACTGGTCGGTACTTGGCACTGTATTATGAAATTAAGCTTATGTAAAATGATTTCGTTTCCGCTATTGAACTTTTATGTAAAAGTTTATCTTGTACTCTGATGTATTCGAAATATGTGCGAATTTATGTATCATGTGTATGTGTACTGCTGAGTTTCTGCGATCCTTGGGGTATGTACTGTGTAAAAGTTTGAAATCCTTCGAGATTTCACGGACTACCGGGTTTATATTGGCTCAAGTGTGGCTTGATAGCTCGAAAAACAGCTGTCGCTGTACTTGTGCCCGTATAAATTGGTCGGTTCTGTTACAGTTTAGTTGCAAGATTTGTTGGATAAGGGTTTCATCAGACCGAGTTCATCTCCTTGGGGTTGTCCTGCGATCTTTTTGAAGAAGAAGGATAAATCCATCCGACTTTGTGTTGATTACCGTCCACTCAACGAGGTCACCATAAAAAACAAATACCCTTTGCCTCATATTGATCTACTCTTTGACCAATTAGCTAGAGCCAAGGTATTTTCCAAAATTGACCATAGGTCTGGCTACCACCAAATAAAAATCCGTCCCGAAGACATTCCAAAAACAGCCTTCACCACTAGATATGGCCTATACGAATACCTAGTCATGTCCTTCGGCCTAACCAATGCTCCTGCCTATTTCATGTTCCTAATGAACTCCATCTTCATGCCGGAGCTCGACAAATTCATGGTCGTGTTCATTGACGACATCCTTGTTTATTCTAAAACCCCTGAAGAACATGCCAACCACCTCCGTGTTGTCCTGACTCATTTAAGAGAACATCAACTCTATGCCAAGTTCAGCAAGTGCGAATTTTGGTTGGACTGAGTTCCATTTCTCGGGCATATCCTATCAGCGGAAGATGTATCGGTCGATCCGGGCAAAGTGGAAGAAATCTTGAATTGGAAGCCACCAACCACAGTGCATCAAGTCCGCAGTTTCATGGGAATGGTGGGGTACTACCGTCGCTTTATTCCAGACTTTTTTAGAATAGCCAAGCCTATTACCGGGTTGTTGAAGAATCAGGGCAAATTTGTCTGGTCACCTGAGTGTGAGAAAGCCTTTCAAACCTTGAAGAAATTGTTGACTACTGCACCAGTCTTAGCACAGCCTGACATTGAAAAGCCGTTTGATGTGTACTGCGATGCTTCTGGCACCGGTCTTGGCTGCGTCTTAATGCAAGAGGGCCAAGTCATTGTTTATGCTTTGCGGCAGCTCAAGCGACATGAAGAGAATTATCCCACTCATGACTTAGAATTGGTAGCAGTGGTACATGCCTTGAAGATATGGCGTCATTATTTATTAGGCAGCACTTGTAACATTTACACTGATCATAAGAGCCTAAAATATATCTTTACTCAAGAAGAGTTGAACATGAGGCAACAAAGATGGCTCGAGTTGATCAAAGATTATGATATTGAAGTACATTTATCACCCTGGTAAGGTGAATGTGGTCGCCGATGCACTCAGTCGGAAGGTTCATTGCAACTGTCTGACTGTGAAGCCCCGAGATCTTTCCTTGTGTTATGAGCTAGAGAAGTTGGGTATAGAAATGGTTGAACATGGCAGCTTGAACCATATTAGCATTGAGACTACCATCCAAGATGAGGCCGTTGTTGCTCAGAGAGGGAGCAAAGGTATCAAGCACATCAAGGAGAAAGTCCAAGCCGGCAAGGCAGATTGTTTCAGAGTCGATGATGAAGGTGTTGTGTGGTTCAAAGACCATCTGGTAGTTCCAAAAGTGTCTGAGTTACGTCAGAAGATTCTCGATGAAGCACATTTGACCAGATTCTCCATCCATCCAGGAAGCAACAAGATGTACCAGGATTTGAAGCAAAAATTCTAGTGGACTAAGATGAAAATAGAGATTGCTCGATATGTAGCAAGATGTGACACTTGTCAGAAAGTAAAAGCTGTCCATATGAAGCCTGGAGGGGAACTGCAACCATTGCCTGTTCCTGCATGGAAATGGGAAGATATCAACATGGATTTCATCACAGGTTTGCCTAGGACTGCAAGAGGTTTTGATTCCATTTGGGTAATCGTAGACCGCCTCACCAAACAAGCTCACTTTATACCGGTCAAAACCAAGTACATGGCAGCAAGTTATGCAAAGCTATACATTGAGAATTTGATGAAGCTCCACGGGGTGCCGAAAACCATTGTCTCGGATCGAGGTACTCAGTTCGTCTCAAATTTCTGGAAGTCCTTCCACAAGTCACTAGGGACAAAACTTCTGCATAGTACAACATATCATCCGCAGATTGACGGTCAGACTGAGAGAGTCAACCAAGTGTTAGAGGACATGTTGAGGGCGTGTGCACTCACCACACTGACACCTGGGATGAATGTTTGGCACTAGCAGAATTCTCATACAATAATAGTTATCAAGAAAGCATCAAGATGGCACCGTTCGAAGCTGTGTATGGTCGTAGGTGTAGAACTCCGCTGAATTGGTCAGAGCCTGGAGAAAGATGGTTCTTTGGAGTTGACTTGGTAGAAGAAACCAAAGAAAAGGTCAGGCAGATACAAAATAATTTGAAGGTTGCACAGTCACGACAGAAAAGTTACGCCGATCAAAGGCGTCGACCTTTAGCATTTAAGGTGGGAGATTATGTCTACCTTAAGGCTTCACCAATGAAGGGAGCCAGCCATTTCGGAGTCAAAGGCAAGTTAGCCCCTCGCTACATTGGGCCATTTCAGATCCTGGAACGCATTGGGAAAGTAGCCTATAAACTGAGATTGCCAGATCACCTCTCCACAGTGCACAACGTATTCCACGTGTCTTAACTCAAGAAATGTCTTCGAGTGCCTGATCAAGTCATTGACGTTGAAGGAGTGGAACTCGAACCAGACTTAACATACCCTGAGTATCCAATTCGAATCCTGGACCGAAAGGATCGTGTCACTCGAAGGACCACAGCCAGATGGTACAAGATTCAATGAAGTGAACATTCAAAGGATGAAGCTACCTAAGAATTCGAAGACTACCTTGCCGAGAACTTCCCCGAATTTTTCGCTACTCTGTAGATGTAATCTTCTGGTTATGTAATTTGTAAATCCTCTTAGTTATTTTATGGTCAAGTTGGAACTAAGTTTACTTGATACATTTTATTTTCCATTACTTAGCCTTGGGATTTAGTCGTGTACCAAAATATCGGGACGAGATTTCTTTAAGGGGGAAGGGCTGTAACACCTCTGGTGTTACGGTTAATTAAAAATGCCATGTCATCATCATCAACTGCAAAACATCCCCGCACCAAACCTAATGACCATGCATTAAATAAAATGATTTATTCCTGCATATGATTGTGCTTAGGATATTGTAGGGTGATTTGGTATGCAAATGTGTGATTGATTGTGTATTCAAAATTAATTTGGAAATCTAAAAGAAATAATCAAATAAACCCCAAATCGGACACCAAAACCCTAGTTCAAAAACTACATGGAATCAGGTGAAAGTGTCTTAATAATAGTTGTAGACCTTTTAAAATAGAACAACTTTTATTTTGGGAAAATTTCATGTTCTTAAATAGAAATTTGAATTAAACCCTAAGTACTAGTTTGAAATTCAAATTTGAAATATCATTTCAAAAACTATAAGGAATCTGACCAAACATCTTTAATGAAAGTTGTAGGCCTCAATGAATAGAACAACTTTTATTTTTGGAGAAATCCAAGTTGTTAAGTAGATTTGGGAGAATTTTGTTGGATTGCATTTGAAATTCAAAAACCCATTTCACCCCCTTTTGAATATTTTCAAATCTGGACCGAATTTGAACTTGGTCCAAAAAGCAAAACTGCTCAACTTGAAATTTACCACAACTTTCGTTTTAGGTGAATTGTCTAATTCAAATTGGAATAGGATTTAATTGGAGCAAATAGGGTTTGACCTAGGGGAAAGTACAGTACTGGACCCCAACCTCCCCTGCCTGTGCGGGCCGCGCGCGTGCGTGCGTGCGCCGCGCCGTGCGCCGGCGTCGTTTGGCCTGGGTAGGGTCCTGTCGCCGTCGAGCTACGGCACAGAGGGGGCCCTGGACCTTGCTCGACCTTCTCTTCTCCTCTCCCCGTGCTTTAAAAGACGACGACCCCCTCCTTTTCATTTTTCTCTTCCGCCGATCGCCGTCGAGTTCATCTCGGGCCTCGGCCAAATTCCTCGAGCTCCGACCATCTCCAACTCCTGCAGTCCGCAGCCAACTAGCTAGTCTTCTTGCGCATTGGTTGTCACCGGTGTGAGTGCTGTGGTGCCCTATACGTCCTGGAACGGGTATTGTCGTCCTCGGTGCCGGTTGGAACGCCACCGCCGTCCATCTCAACACGTCCAGCTTGTTCCTGTAAGCTACTCCCTGTGTGGTATTGTGTTCTTAACTCTTTGGTCTGTCTCGGTGTTCACGCTTTCGATGGTTTCCCGTCTGGTGGTCTAGGATCGTCGGAACGAGGAAGAAGTCGTCGGTGAATGCCGTCACGTGTTCGGTCTCCGCCTACAAGTCTTCTCCGGTCCTCCTCCACCTTAGCCGTGGCGCGCAGCGTCTTCGGGGTGAGCTCCTAGCCTTGTAGATCTCGTTTTTGGTAACTCTACCGATCCATCCTGGCCGGAACAGGTCAGGCCGCCGCAACCGAGCCGCCATGGGTGACAGCGAGCTCGCTGCAGGCTTGGATAGGACCGTTTATGTCCTTAGGATAGTGTGCCGAGGTTTGGGGCGTCCGCCGGGGGCTTCTCCCTCGCCGGGGAAGGTCGCCGGCGGCGAGCCACCGCGCTGCGCGTGTGCGCGAGCCGCGTCGGTGTGGGGGCGGGAGGTAGAAGAAGGGGCTGACAGGCGGGGCCTGCGTGTCAGTGCCCGGTAGTTGAGAGGGAGGGCGCGGGCGCGGGCGCATGCAGGCCGGATGGGTCGGCGTGTGCGCTGTTGGGCCGTCCCGGGCCGGTTTCGTTTTACAATTTTCCGGGGTATTAAAATGGCCTTGTCTATTTTAAATTAGTGTGAATAGTACTACTGTTTCTTCATTTTACATGAATTAATGTGCTATTCCAAAAATCATAAGAATAATTGTGGATGCTCTTTGTGATATGTAGTATTTAATAAAAATATTAAATATGTCTTTTGAACATTTTCTGTAATAGCTAAAAATCAGCATTTTAATTTATAAAGGCAACTTTGATAAATTTTAATTAATTCCCTGTTGATCCAAAAATCATAAAATTTTATTGGGCACTGTTTAAAGTCAAGTGATATCTGTTGGAGAAATTTGGGCTCAAATGAAAGTAGTTAAATTATTTATTAATTATGTGCTTGATCAATAAAATAATAAAAGAGATAGCAAATCCCAATTGCTTGGCATGGTGTGAATTTTGGGTTGATTGTAGTCTTAGGTCAACTCCCATTATGACCTAGAGCATATTAGGGTGGTTTACCATTGTTAGGTTGTGAAGGAAGGTTGTAGTCAAGTTCATAAACGTTGGTTATTGAATCTTGCATTTCACTTCATGTTGAATCATATTAAGCATGCATCATTGCATACGTGTAGTGCCCATGAACGCAGAAGTGGTACAGGGATTTGACATTTGCGGCACCGATCCTGATCCGTCTCTCTACGCAATCCAAGGCAAGCCGCGGTGCATTTAGCCCCTTCCTTGTATTTTATAAAATGTTTATAACTCGAGTTAAATTATTGCATTAGGTTTATAGGAGTTGATTGTCACCTACCAACTGCATTGACTACTTTGATATGTGCCCCCGAAACCTTTTTAAAAATGAAAATGTTTGAAAATGCTCAGCCCTGCTAAACTAATTTTAGATTTGCATCAAATGCTATTTTCCGTGCTATGATTATTTAATGAGAACGAAATATGAAGATTGGTGAAGAACTTGTTATCCGTCGGTTGACTTGCACTTGGGTTAGAATCCCAATGCATTGTCGCCATCAGAATAGTTTGGAACCGGTTGGCAAAAAGAAAGATGTTTCGCTCGGTTGACGTGCACGTGGGGCGGCGTTCCCCCTGTCTTATCATCCGGCAGGCATGGGTTTGAAAACCGTTTGGTAACTGTGTACTTGGGTTAGAGTTCCAATGCATGGATATCGACGGAAAAGGTTAGGGACCGTTCGTTGTAGGCTTGCTGGATCGAGACTTTACAACTAGCCACATACTCCGAAAAGCCCTATCTCCGGTGGCTCTATTGCTTGAACCGACAACCACGCACTGGGAGTGGAGAGATGGCGAGAGTAGCGTGTACCCTCGTGGCCGGCGTGCCTGGAGACGAGAGGAGTACTGTGCTCTCGGGTGGCGCAGGACTGGTTTAGGGATAGAAAAGCCGTGGTAGACGGGGTTGGTATATGCAAGCTTAGATGCTACATATGCAGTGTGGTTAGGAATCCCCAGCTGGGTACTAATTGATTCGAATCGTCGCTGCTCCTCGATTATGGAGACTTGATCCACTGCCCTACCCTGAAAAGTAGTTTGGAACTAGGATGTTTTTGAGAATGAATAAGTGAATGGAATTGAAGGATATATGTGAAAGGACTGAAAACTATTGTTATTGATTATATTAATATTGAATAAAATCCTGAAAGAAGGTTTAGTAATGTTTTTCCGCAAAATGCTTTGACTCTTGCTAAAGCCTTACCTTGACTCCCCTCAGCCTGCATTCCTGAGTCTCATTCCCTTTTTCTTTAGTCAAGTAAGTCTTGTGGAGTACCTCCGTACTCAGGGTTTGTTAACCCCTGTTGCAGGAAGTCAGCAGCCTGAGGTCTGTCTCGCCCCCTGCTGTGTGACCATCATTCAGGACGGTAGCGAGGAAGAGTGGAGTTGGACCCTTGGGCAGGGTTCATATTACTGTGTTGTATCAGCTACCCTAATGCTACTGCTACTATTCGATGGCTTGTAATAACTGCACTTAAGTATTATTTGGACACTGGTTTGTAATCTAAGTCTTATGAAATCTTTCGCACTTTTATTCTGATGTATTTTATTATGAAATGTTGTAATCCTGTAACGGCTTCGCAATGGGATCTTGTCGGAGAATGCGGGTGCTTATGTCGCCCGGCAGATCCTCCTAGATCATCTGGGACACGGGCCCGGCTGTCAGAGGTCAATAGTGACGATGACAGGAGCCTGTGGGCCATGTGATTTAGGCGGTTCTGTTAGAACCCCTTAGTTCGTTTAGTTCGCTTTGGCTCGATTAGTTCGCTTTAGTTTGCTCAGTTTGTTTTAGTTTGAAAGTCTTGTATAATAAAAGTGCCCTATTAATAAAAGTCAGTTTGAGTCAATATTATCTCGCTTGGATATATTTGTGCTTGTATCCACTTTGTTATGCATAAAGGAAAACAGGAAACAGGTGTGGGGGAAGAGCACATGATAGAACAACGAACACCGAAGACAGAAGTACACCAAAATAGAAGCAACGGACGCACAGATCACACACGACGAGACAGGGCAAGAACGGCCACCAGGAAGGGTCGGCCGACCCCTGCCCTAGGTCGCCCGACCTGCCTAAGCACCGCCTCACCGCGAGCTTCGTCCACGGTCAGGTACACACCCTGAACTTCCTATTTTCTCGTACGCCGCTCGCTATTTTGCATTGAATTAAAAATCTTATGGTTAAGCAACTTTAAAACATGAAAGATTTAACCTAAGTAGACTTGACTTAAGGATAGACACACATAACATTTTTTCCTGGAAGTCTTGCTACTGTTGGGAACTTAAAATAGGGACCCCATGTTGCTTAAGTTGTTGTGGAATATGAGATAGTAAGAATAATAAAAGCTTGAATCTTGATATCTAGTTGTTGGAGAATTTTATTTGCAAAACTTAAAAACCAATAGCTATGCTTCTCCTTTGTAGTAAAAGCATTTACCTACCAGAGCCAAAAATAGGATAAAATCAACCTTCTACATTTAGTACTTACTATTGCTTTGAGTTTTGTCAAACCCAGTGACCCTTGTTAAGAAATTTGGCATGCTCCCAAGATCAAGATCACGTACACTCCACATATATATGCTATTCCTACACTGGGAATACGCAACAATATGCCTTTCCACCTAAAAATGTTTTACTCCGATATTGGAGGAAGCACAAAAAGAAGCTAGGAATAATAAATGCTCCAAAGTTTTTGTTATCATCTCTCAAAAGTATGCAGAGAAGAGGCATGTGGCTATGCAAAAGTGTGAGAGGAGAGAAAACAATGGGTACAAAGATGCCCGCCTGAGAGGTAGAAATGGACAAGTGTCCGGAATGCCAAAACAATGGGTACTCAGATGCCCGCCTGGAAAAAAAGAAGAGAAAGAAAAGAAAGATAGCCCATGTTGTCCTGCAGAAGAAAAAGAGAGAAAATCCTCAAAAGGAGCATAATAGCCACCATATATTCCACACACATGCACATCTTGATGTAAGAGTATGACATTTTCTCCTTGGATCCTTGTTTTGACTTTACAATATATGCAATACAAGTATGTTTTCACTTTACCCCTACCTCAGCTCCACATAAGCTTTAGAAGTAGGCAATAGAGAAGGCAACATCATCTATGCCTTGGTAAGGATCAGCACCACCACATATGAGTGACATGAGAATACTACAAATAAGGAGAAGGTAAGCTATGCTTTATTTTCAAAAATATTCAAAAACCTCCAACTACTTGATTGATAGAGGAAGGTGATCAGTTTCTGGCTGTTCTATTCGTCAACCGCTCAAAGTTTCATGGTAGACACAATGAATCCCACAGTGCGGGTATGACTAGGAATGATGAAATGATGATGTCTAATCCTGAAGTTAAGATTGCTTAATTCCATCCTTTACTCGAGATGAGCAAAGACCTAGTGTGGGGAGCTTGTTGACAGTAGTTATTGTATGATTTTACCCGTCAACCAATCATGAAAAAAGATATGAATGAGAGCCAACACCTAGAATAGGGTTTAAACTGACAAAATTGCACGAATTTTGGTGAATCTATGTTTTCCAGGGACTATACAGGAAAAGAAATAAAGAGGACCCACACCGCAGAGAAACCGAATTACACCGCGGCAGGAGATCAAGAATATTCTAGAGAACACCAGAGACACGCCTACCAAAGCGGGGCCCGAATGTCAGAGAGGGAGGGTCGGCCAACCCTCTGACTAGGTCGGCCGACCTGTCAGAGGCTCCGTTTCTCCTCCGCTTCGACGTGGACCCACATGCCAAAATTTCACGCAATCTACACCATCCGTCGAAGTTGGTTTGATCCAAGGGCTACAGTTCATCCCACCGGCCTATATAAGGACCCCAAACCCCCAGGGTTTCATATGATCCAGAGAGAAATCAATCCAGGGTTTCAGAATTCCATCGACATATCTCAAATAGAGTAGAAATCCAAGATAGGATCTAGAGCCAAGCATCAAGTAGAAGATTAGTCTTGTAGTCTCTCCAGATTAGGGCTATTCTTATTCTAGAAGTGGTGTGGTAGTAGAGCTGGAGATAGTTGGAGGAGTTGTCAGGCCTGTCAGTGACTACTCTACGACTTGTACCCGCGGATTCAAGTCCTTCTTTGGGGCTTGTTTCTGAAGATTTCTTCAGAGTTCAACTTCTAATCCAAGTGAGTAACGTTGGTATTATTGTTCTTAAGGTTTACGATTCTTTTGAGTGCTTTAGTCTTGGTAGCTCCTTGATTGAAGTAGTTATTTATAGTTTAAGCGTGGTGCTTAGATTATATTTACTCGTAAATGCCCTATACTATCCGGATCGGTGGTAGATCGCGAGGGTGACCTAGCATTGTTGAGTCTTACACAGTCCACCTCCCGTCAGTAGGACCATAGATTTCCATTACTAAGGAATTTACCCTTTGTTGGTGTATTCCTATAGTAATACCCCTTTCAGAACAATAATATCATATCTTGTGAGGATTAGAATTAGAAGCCTTAGCAGTCTCCTATATCACCTATTTTCTTCGTCCTTGATAGCAGCTCAGGGGTTAAGTCTAGATTCTAGTCATCCCATTTTCCCTGTGGAAAAATATAAATAACGATACCTGGAATACTCCCGGGTGAAGTGCTACATCGGTATCTGTCCGCTTGCAGATAATCCTAGTGTTTATTTGTTTGAGTTATCTTATACCAACACACTCAAACACATATTAGTCTACCTAAGTTGTCACTAAATTACCAAAACTAAACAAGGACCTTTCAATCTCCCCCTTTTTGGTAATTGATGACAACTCTACAAAGATATGGAAATTAAGTGCATTAACCAAGTTAGCTCTTCACACAAGTGTAAATTACTAACTTGGGTTTGGATTTTATGTTGCTTATCCATCCTTAATCTCAAATCTTTAGACTTGGATAAGCTCCACAAAACCCGAATTGGTAGTGTTAACTGCCCCTACATGTGTGCTCAAATGGTTTGGTTTCAAATTTTTACACATGTATAAATATGGAATTTGTGGGAGTGCCAACACTATTAAGTGATGCTAAGGTACATAGAATAAACCTTTGTAGCGTGATATACCAATTGCTTGAAATCAATTGAAGTTGCACCATTAAGTTCATCCTTACCATCATGAATAGCTAGACAAGAAAAAATATTATATACCCCGTGAGATCAATATTATAAGCAAGGTTCTAGTAAACACTTGAAGAACACAAGTCTAGCTAATAACCTATACATGCTAGTTATCAAATCATCAATCAAACCTATATATGCAAATGCAAGCAAGCATATGAATATGCACAAATCAAATGCAATCAATCATGTCCATGAGCTTGCTCCCCCTACTTGTGTGCTTCTCTTGTCAAAGAATTTTGATCCCTTTATAATTTTCAATCTTTTGGATCATCCTCTTGTTGGCCTATTGCTCTCCCATCATCGGCCTCCATGATGGTTCATCGCGTACTTCCATCCATCTTGATCATCTCTCCCCCTTGATCATGTAATCCAATATCTCTCCCTTATCACACAATTTCATATCTTTATCCAAATCTCTCCCCCTTTGTCATCAATTTCCATAAAAGGTCAATGCTCTATTGTGACAAAGGTATGTAGTAAGGATGTTGAGGGTAGATACTTGCACATTTGATAGACATCACCATTTTTGAGTTGGAATGACACCACTTGAAATCCATCCATAGGTTGAGATACCACATGTTAGGACCTTGCATCTCTCGATACCAAATGAATAAGTATCTCCCCTATGTCATATGATCGGTCATCCACTTGAACTTCAGCTCTTTTGGTGTGAGAAGTCTTCATTTTGATGATCACTTAAAGTTGAGGATCAATTGCACAAATGTTGGATACCACTTGACTACTTGATCTAGACACCACTTGTGAGTACGAATGGGGTTGGACTTATACCACTTGCATGGATGCTGTCATGATGATCATAGTACCACTTGGTGTTGAACCACTTGTAGACATACACCATGTGTAGTAATACCACTTTGAAGAATAGTGATACCACTTGTTGGAATAAACATGTGCATACTACTAGTTGTAACACCCGAAAAATTGCATTCTTTTAAATAGTAGAAATTTATTTAATTGTGCAATTAATTGATCATTCCAATATAGGGAAATAATAATTTTTCTCAAATATAAAACCAAACCTAGGTCATACACATGTATGATGCATTCATGCTGGAGCATTTCTTCTTTGTACTGTTGTAGCTTATTTGAATTTCTCAAATATTTCAAAACCCGATTTGAAAATCCTTTTGGAAAATGGAAAAAGGAAATAGGGCAGAGCCCTTCCCCTCTCCTTTCTGGCCCGAGCAGCAGCTTGGCCTGTTTTCCACTCCCTGGCCCCAGCAGGCCCAGGTCGGATGGCCCGAGGATAGCTCGGCCGACCTGTTCCCTCCCTTCTCCTTACCCCCTCTGACTGTCGAGCAGGACCCACGGGTCAGCCCCTTCCTTCTCCACCTCCATCGCCGCGCGAACAGAGACGCCGCTGCCGTGTTCATCCGCCGCGGCCGAGCACGCGCGCGCGAAGCGTCCCTCTGCCGTGACTGCCAGCCCGACCCCAGCGCTCGGTGCTACCGACCTGTGGACCCATAGGACAGCCCCTCCCCTGTTTCCTTCTACTGCTCGCCGAGAGTCTGACGCGGGCAAGAAAGAAAACGGCCGAAGCCGAGTTCGTCGCCGCGCCGAGAGTCCGAAGCAGAGAAGAAATGGCCGAAGCCGATTTCTCCGCTCGCCGAGTTTGTTTCAATCTTCGAGATTGACGCCACACCTCGGGAGTATTTAAGCAGAGCCACACCCCCCCGTAGCCGTCACCTAACCCTAACCGCCTCTTCTCGCCGCCACTGCCGAGCTCCCGCGAGAACCGAGCAGCCGCCGCCGCGAGCAATTAGCTCGATTCGTCACCAATTTCCTCCCGGTAAGCCTTTGAGGAGCTTCGCTGTGATCTTGTGAAGTTCCCGAGCACTTTCCCCCTTCGATTTGTGCACTGACACGCCTCCGCCGCCGTTGCAGAGATCCACCGTCCGCCGGATCACGCCGCGAGCTATCTCCGAGTCGATTTCCGACCTTCCCATCACCCTAGGTGAGCTTGCGATGCTCTTCCCAATCTATGGGTACCCTTCCCGACCTATTTCATGCACCGAAGACCGAGTTCACCTTCTCCGGCGGCCCTCCGGCCATGGCGTCGCCGTCGGCCTCTGTTTTCCGGCCGAGAGCACCGCCACCCCTCCCCTCTTTTAATCTGATCCGCCGATTTTGAATCGGACGGCCGAAGAGCAGCCCATACCGATTCGGCCGGCGTTTTTACGAATAACCCCCTGCGGTTTTTAATGCTTAGCCCGCAGCCCTTATCGTATTCAATAGATTACGTTTGAAGGCGTATTTATTTTCGGTATATATAAAAATGTGTTTTCAGATTTAAATTCAAAATTGTTTCATTTATAATTTCCACGTTTTAGCTCCGATTTGAACGATTCAAATTGCGTTATATTCGTAATTTCATAATCTATCTGATGGTACCACTGTTTCATATATTTTCCACTCTTAAAATTCGAGATTATATTTAATCTATTATTATTCTATTTTAAATCTTGTAAAATTCATATCTTCCTCGTTTTAAATCCGATTTGTGCAAACTTTATATCGATGTGATCGTAGCAACGTGTAGATTTGTTTTATAACCTTTTTAATTTATTTTTCTCTCTGTTGGTGTACTATTCTAATGAAAACTCTTGTTTGTATGCATGATTGCCCCTGTACGCGTGTGTGTTGTTATGATGGATCGAGTATAGACGGTGAGCTTTACGTGGGTGATCAAGATCAGTACTGCGACAACTCGGATCACCAGGAGTTTGCTGATCAAGGCAAGTATTTGTATGGATCATCCTTGTTGTCCTATTCACCAAATAAATAATTTCATTTGCATGTGTCTTCCTTGTTAACCATAGTTATTTCCTAGCATTATTACCCTGTTCCTTGCCACCTATGGGATTATGCATATGGTAAATGTTGCTAGTGCGCTTTTGGGAATCATGATCATGTAAACTTGATTAATTGATTATGCAATTTGATTAAAAGATGCCTTTTTAGCAACAGGGAACTAGGGGATTCGAGCATAGTTTTGTGATGCTCAAAATCCTTCACCTTTGATAATGATCTGTAAGTATGACACCGGGATTGACAGTGCAACTATGAGGGCTACATGGCTCTGGTTTTAGTCAAGTATGGGCACTTTTTCTAGCTTGTTAGAGGTTACCGAAAGGCGTGATGGGACCTGCCGACTCGGGTATTGTGCGGCTCCTGTCCGAGTGTGTATAATCTGCGTGACCTTGTGCCACGAAGAAGGGGGCTCTACATCTGCTTGCCGGGTTCCTAGCAGCCCTAACTTGTTAGGCGAAGTTCTTTGAAAGACTTCATAGTGAAACCCTGCTCACTCACCTTGGTAGTGTTATGGGATTAATTAACCCGAGCAAATGGGAATCACGGCTCATAGTGAAAGTGCACAACCTCTGCAGAGTGTAAAACTGGTATACTAGCCGAGCTCACGGTCAAGAGCGGCCTTGGACGTCTTACGGAGTAGATATCTTTTGGGGTGATGCTTACTTATTGCTAAATCTATTTATTGCTACTCATTAATTATGTTTACTAAGATCATGAGAATGGGCTTATTCATTTGTTGCTATCCAACTGCATAAAAGGGTGATTAATTAAAAGCAACCTGCTGTTAAAACCGTGTCAACCTTTTGAGCCTCATTAACCCATGCTAGTCTTGTTGAGTACGACATGTACTTACGCTTGTTTATTTTTCAATACTCGGTTAAAAATCCCGGATGGGTAACAGATGGTGATAGTGATGAGGACTACCCAGAGGACTACTAGACTTGTGCTTCACCAGTCGACGTCCCTGTGCTATGGAGCTACCGCGAGAGTTATCTTTATTTTTCCGCTGTGTAATGACTTTGATATTATTCGCTATGTATTAAACATTGGTTACGATACAATTTATGCAATTTGTTGGCTTATGTGTGTGACTGATCCCTGGGCGCACATAAGATTATGCATCCCATTTTATCCTTAAAATTGGGTGTGACAAATTGGTATCGGAGCCGTGTTGACTGTAGGACGCAAGCCTAGTTAGCACTGGATAGCCCTTAGCTTTATTATCTCTTTTTACTTGTTATATTAATTTGCTACAAGTTTTTGCTGATATCCTACCCTTGTCCATTGCAAAATTTTAACTTAATCTTAATTCCTGTAGATGGCCAACCTTAAACGCACTGCTCGCAAGCGTGTCATGCCACCTAAGAGGTACCTGCAGCGCTTCATCTCTGGCGGACGTGTTTCCCGACCGGAGGTACCCGTGGAAGACGTACCCGTGGAGGTGCCCGCAGAGGAGCCCAGTGAAGAGCCCTTGGAAGACAGCTCTGAAGACGTACCCATGGAGGACCCTCAGAAAGATGAACCCGAGAAGGTGGAGCCGCAGGGTGACCAGGATTGTGCTGGCGACCCTGATGACGAAGATGATGGAGGCGACTCGGATGACTCCGACGACCCCGATGACGATGGCGACGATGATGGAGACCAAGGTGGAAAACCCTGGGTGGGGATGATTCACTATGATCATCATGGAGATGACTACTACCACCCGCTACTTCTCGATTTGGTGCGCCGCTTCTACCCCAACGCCTCGGTGCTGTACAAGACGGAGCACTGGAAGCACCCTGACTACGCCGACTACTATGAGATGAGGGTGTACATCAAGGAGGAAAGCCAGGTGAAGAATATCCACTATGCTGTCTCCATTCGACTCTCCAAAGCTGCCGCCATCAAGGATGCCGCACGACAAGCTCTTATGGTGCACCGCCACGAGAATTGGGACATCATCAAGTGGGAGATGCACCGCTACCTTCCCCGCCGTCAGAGTGGCCAAGCTAACTGCAGCATCGCCGGTCCACTTGGAGAAGTGAACGCCCGACTCCACGCTGCCTTGGAATGTTTGGCCCAGGCCAACACCTTTCTGGACCAGACACTGGATGAGCTGAACACCAGGACTGAAGCTAACTACAAGCTCAGCCGGGCGGTGGATGAGTTGAACAGGCAACTCGGTGTTGGACCCCCTCCGCCATCACCAAGGTGTCCAGCTGAATCGCCGCCAAGGAACCGAGGAGACCATGGAGATGCTCACACCCGCACCAACATCGACCCCTAGAGGAGTTACCCCCAGTTAGTAGCAAAAGACGCTAGTAGCGCAAGTTGAGTCAAGTCGAGTCTAGTTTGTGTCTTGTGAACTTTTGTGCTAGATTGCTTTTCCTTATGAACAATGCTTGATTTGGAGTTTGTAATGAGTGCTCAGATTGTGGGCATGTCCGCAAAATCTCTTTATATAGGTTTGAATTAATGCATAATAGTTTGGGTTGATTATCTCAGTTTCCAGCAGTGCTGTTTTTCAGACCTCTCTGTCTTAGTTATTTTTTCTATTTAATTATATGCGACCAAAAATCATGAAATTTTTGTAAAAAAACTAGACTTCTGTAGTTTTCTTTGGCCGCAAGAATCATCTCAATATCAGTTACGGTTTGGGAGAAACAAATGTCACAAGTCAAAGTATCTGCGCTGTCTGTTACTCTGAAATAGTTTTGAATCAAATCTATTTTTGCTAAACTTAACGACAGAATCTGGAGAGATGTTCTGAATAAAAGTTGTAGAGTTTTTCTCATGCTTTCCAACCATGTATAGCATGTCTCTGTTTGACTTCGAGAACTCCAGATATGACTGTTTTTCTACTCTGCCGTTGTTGGATCGCGCCAAGAATTTCCTGTTCTAGTCTTTTAAGTGTTATTATAATGGAAAAGAATTCTAAACCTTACTTCAATGATTTGAACAGCAGATGGCCCACACCAGGAGGAACCCAAGGGGTGATGGTACCTCTGAAGAAAATGCTAATCCACCACCACCTCCGCCACAGCCTAATATGGAGCAGCTGATGATGATGCAAACACAGCTGATGCAGCAGATGGCCCAGAACATTCAACTGCTGCAGCGAAACAATGGCAATGGGAATCCACCTCCACCACCCCGTGACAAGAGAAGCGAATTCTTGAAGGGACGCCCGCCCACCTTCGATCATTCCAGTGATCCTCTCCAAGCTGATGATTGGCTGCGTGCAATAGAAAGGCAGCTGGAGATCGCCCAATGCAACGACGTCGAGAAGGTTCTCTATGCATCCGGGCAGTTGCAGGGAGTTGCTCTGGATTGGTGGGAGTCTTTCCGTTTTGGACGTGCCGACCCCATCTCTTGGCGGCAATTCCGTGAGGGGTTCCGCAATCATCATGTGCCTGCAGGGTTGATGAAGCTGAAGAAGAAGGAGTTTCTTTCTCTGAAGCAGGGAGGAATGCTAGTTGCCGAGTACCGTGACAAGTTCATCCAATTGTCGCGGTATGCTCCAAAAGAGGTTGAAGATGATGCCAAGAAGCAAGAGCTCTTCTTGGAGGGACTGAATGATCATCTCCAGTACCAGTTACTCTCCCACACTTTCGCCAACTTCCAACAGTTGGTGGACAAAGCCTTGATCATCGAGAGCAAGCGCCGTGAGATAGATGAGAAGAAGAAGAAGAGGAAGTTTCAAGGGCAGTCGTCTGGAAGCAACAGCCGCTTCCGTAACAACCAGCAGCAGCCTCAGCAGCAACAACGTTTCTAGGGACAGTCTGGATTCAAGAACGATTTCCAGAATCAACAACGTTCCTAGAACCAGCAGCGTTCCCAGTACCAGCAACAAGGTGGCAACCAGGCGCCACAACTGACTACTCCCAACAACATCCCAGTGAAGAATGGTGCCCCCAACAAGTGTTTCCGTTGTGGCAAGGAAGGACACTTGTCCTACAATTGTCCTCAGAAGCAGAATTCCCAAGCCTCCCAGAAGCAGAACAACCAGCAGAGAGTGTCACCTCGCACCGGGAAGGTGAACCATGTGTCGGTTGATACGGCACAGGAGACTCCAGAGGTCATGATGGGTACGTTCAATATTGATTCCATCCCCGCTACAGTTCTTTTTGACTCTGGTACTTCGCATACTTTCATTTCGCACACATTTGTTAGAAAGCATGGTATTCCCCTTAGTGTCATGAAACATCCTATTATGGTTTCTTCTCCGGGTGGTGTTATGCAAGCTACTCTTCAGTGTCTCCCGATTACTGTCTCATTAAGGGAGGTAGAATTCGAGATAACCCCTACTGTGCTAAATACTGCCGGAATTGATCTTATCCTGGGTATGGATTGGATGAAGAAATACAACACGAACATAGGGTGCAAGGAGAAGGTTGTAACTGTCACTACACCAAAGGGAGATGAGGTCCGAGTTGAGGTTGCTCTGCAAGTGCAACAACAAGCCACAGTACATCAGCTCAGAGAAGAAGTGCAGCCGGATAACTCAGTGGTGGATGAGTTTGAAGATGTGTTTCCAGATAAGTTGCCAGGTATGCCGCCTGACCGTGACATTGAATTTATCATTGAGTTGTTACCTGGTACTACACCTATAGCTAAACGTCCATATAGAATGGGAGTTAAAGAATTAGAAGAACTTAAGAAACAAATTAAAGAACTATTAGAAAAAGGTTTCATTCGTCCTAGTTCTTCACCTTGGGGAGCCCCGGTTATTTTTGTTGATAAGAAAGATGGTAGTCAAAGGATGTGTGTTGATTATCGGTCACTGAATGAGGTCACCATTAAGAACAAGTATCCGTTGCCTAGAATTGATGACTTATTTCATCAGTTGAGAGGTGCTTGTGTGTTTTCCAAGATTGATCTCCATTCAGGTTATCATCAGTTGAAGATTCGTGACTCTGACATACCTAAGACTGCATTCACTACTCGGTATGGATTGTATGAGTATACGGTAATGTCCTTTGGGTTGACTAATGCACCTGCCTACTTCATGTATCTGATGAACAAGGTATTCATGGAATTCTTAGATAAGTTTGTTGTGGTGTTCATTGATGATATCTTGATCTACTCCAAGAATGAAGAAGAGCATGCCGAGCATCTGAGATTGGTTTTGCAGAAGCTCAGAGAACATAAGCTGTATGCCAAGCGAAGCAAGTGCGAGTTCTGGTTGAGAGAAGTTGCTTTTCTAGGACATATTGTGTCCAATAGTGGAATTTCTGTAGACCCAAGCAAGGTGGCAGATGTGTTGAATTGGAAGCCGCCAACTGATGTGACTGGCATTCGTAGTTTTCTTGGTTTAGCTGGTTACTACCGAAGGTTCATTGAAGGATTCTCCAAGCTTGCGAAGCCAATGACTTCCTTGCTAGAGAAGAATGCCAAGTTTGTGTGGTCTGAGAAGTTCCAAGCTAGTTTTGAAGAATTGAAGAAGAGATTGACAACAGCCCCAGTGTTGGTTTTGCCGGATCTGAGTAAGAAGTTCTCTATCTATTGTGATGCTTCCCGCCTAGGTCTTGGTTGTGTTCTCATGCAAGAAGGAAGAGTCGTAGCATATGCATCGAGACAGTTGAGGAAGCATGAGTTGAATTATCCTACTCATGATTTGGAGCTAGCAGCTGTGGTTCACGCTCTGAAGTTATGGAGGCATTATCTGATTGGTCATAAGTGTGACATCTATACAGATCATAAGAGCTTGAAGTATATCTTCACCCAGTCAGAGTTGAATTTGAGGCAACGTCGTTGGCTGGAATTGATAAAGGATTATGACCTGGAATTGCATTATCATCCAGGCAAAGCAAATGTTGTGGCCGATGCTCTTAGTAGAAAAAGTTATGCTAATGAGATTCGAACAACCACTATTCCAGCAGAGTTGTGTGCAGAGATGGAGCGTCTCAACTTGGGAATTGTGATCAATGCTGTTGAGATGGAGGTTGAACCCACACTAGAGCAAGAGATACGAAAGGCTCAGTTGGAAGATGAGAAGCTCAAAGAAATAGCAGAGAACATTATGGTTGGAAAATCACCCGGATTCAGGCTAGATGAGAATGGAACCTTATGGTTTGAGAAGAGACTCTATGTACCTGAAGTAAAATCTATCCGAGATGCTATACTGCGTGAAGCTCATGAGTCAGCATATTCTATACACCCAGGAAGTACCAAGATGTATTTGGATCTGAAGGAAAAATATTGGTGGGTTGGACTGAAGCGTGATGTAGCAGAATATGTGGCTATATGTGATACCTGTCAGAGAGTTAAAGCTGAACACCAGAGACCTACAAGATTGCTACAACCACTAAAGATACCTGAGTGGAAGTGGGAAGAAGTTGGTATGGACTTCATAGTTGGATTGCCACGTACTCAGAGAGGTTATGATTCAATCTAGGTAATTGTGGATCGACTGACTAAAGTAGCTCATTTCCTTCCAGTCAAGACCACTTATGGAGGTCCTAAACTAGCAGAGTTGTATATGGAGAGAATAGTGTGTCTGCATGGAGTTCCAAAGAAAATTGTGTCTGATAGGTGCACTCAATTCACCTCACATTTCTGGCAAAAGATACATGAGTCTCTAGGTACTAAGCTGAATTTCAATTCTGCATATCATCCTCAAACTGACGGTCAAACTGAACGGATTAATCAGATTTTGGAAGATATGTTGAGAGCTTGTGCTTTACAGTATGGAACGAGTTGGGATAAGAGTCTGCCGTATGCGGAGTTCTCTTATAATAATAGTTACCAGAAAAGTCTCAAGATGGCACCCTTCGAAGCATTGTATGGACGCAAGTGCAGGACACCCTTGTTTTGGAATCAAACTGGAGAAAGTCAAGTGTTTGGACCGGATGTGTTGAGAGACGCAGAGGAGCAAGCCCAGACAATAAGAGAGAACTTGAGAATAGCACAATCTAGACAGAAGAGCTATGCGGATACACGGAGAAGAGAACTAGCTTTTAATGTAGGAGACTATGTATATCTTAAAGTGTCCCCGATGAGAAGTGTGAAAAGGTTCAACAGCAAAGGAAAATTGGCACCAAGGTATATTGGTCCTTTCAAGATCCTAGAGAGACGTGGAGAAGTGGCATATCAGCTAGAGCTTCCAGAAAGTTTGTCCGGTGTGCATGATGTGTTCCACATATCTCAGTTGAGAAAGTGTTTGAGAGTACCGGAAGAGCAGGTTCCTGTCGAGGAAATAGTTTTCAAGGAGGGTCTCACATATGAGGAACATCCAGTGAAAATCTTGGAAACTGCAGAAAGAGTTACAAGAAGTCGAGTTATAAAGATGTGCAAGGTGCAATGGCATCGGTACTCTGAGGAAGAAGCTACTTGGGAAAGAGAGGAAGATCTCAGAGAAAAGTACCCGAAGTTGTTTGAGTAAGCACCAACTGAATCTCGAGGATGAGATTATTTTTAAGGGGGGTAGAATTGTAACACCCGAAAAATTGCATTCTTTTAAATAGTAGAAATTTATTTAATTGTGCAATTAATTGATCATTCCAATATAGGGAAATAATAATTTTTCTCAAATATAAAACCAAACCTAGGTCATACACATGTATGATGCATTCATGCTGGAGCATTTCTTCTTTGTACTGTTGTAGCTTATTTGAATTTCTCAAATATTTCAAAACCCAATTTGAAAATCCTTTTGGAAAATGGAAAAAGGAAATAGGGCAGAGCCCTTCCCCTCTCCTTTCTGGCCCGAGCAGCAGCTTGGCCTGTTTTCCACTCCCTGGCCCCAGCAGGCCCAGGTCAGATGGCCCGAGGATAGCTCGGCCGACCTGTTCCCTCCCTTCTCCTTACCCCCTCTGACTGTCGAGCAGGACCCACGGGTCAGCCCCTTCCTTCTCCACCTCCCTCGCCGCGCGAACAGAGACGCCGCTGCCGTGTTCATCCGCCGCGGCCGAGCACGCGCGCGCGAAGCGTCCCTCTACCGTGACTGCCAGCCCGACCCCAGCGCTCGGTGCTACCGACCTGTGGACCCACAGGACAGCCCCTCCCCTGTTTCCCTCTGCTGCTCGCCGAGAGTCCGACGCGGGCAAGAAAGAAAACGGCCGAAGCCGAGTTCGTCGCCGCGCCGAGAGTCCGAAGCAGAGAAGAAACGGCCGAAGCCGATTTCTCCGCTCGCCGAGTTTGTTTCAATCTCCGAGATTGACGCCACACCTCGGGAGTATTTAAGCAGCGCCACACCCCCCGTAGCCGTCACCTAACCCTAGCCGCCTCTTCTCGCCGCCACTGCCGAGCTCCCGCGAGAACCGAGCAGCCGCCGCCGCGAGCAATTAGCTCGATTCGTCACCAATTTCCTCCCGGTAAGCCTTTGAGGAGCTTCGCTGTGATCTTGTGAAGTTCCCGAGCACTTTACCCCTTCGATTTGTGCACTGACACGCCTCCGCCGCCGTTGCAGAGATCCACCGTCCGCCGGATCACGCCGCGAGCTATCTCCGAGCCGATTTCCGACCTTCCCATCACCCTAGGTGAACTTGCGATGCTCTTCCCGATCTATGGGTACCCTTCCCGACCTATTTCATGCACCGAAGGCCGAGTTCACCTTCTCCGGCGGCCCTCCGGCCATGGCGTCGCCGTCGGCCTCTGTTTTCCGGCCGAGAGCACCGCCACCCCTCCCCTCTTTTAATCTGATCCGCCGATTTTGAATCGGACGGCCGAAGAGCAGCCCATACCGATTCGGCCGGCGTTTTTGCGAATAACCCCCTGCGGTTTTTAATGCTTAGCCCGCAACCCTTAGCGTATTCAGTAGATTACGTTTGAAGGCGTATTTATTTTCGGTATATATGAAAATGTGTTTTCAGATTTGAATTCAAAATTGTTTCATTTATAATTTCCACGTTTTAGCTCCGATTTGAACGATTCAAATTGCGTTAGATTCATAATTTCATAATCTATCTGATGGTACCACTATTTCATATATTTTCCACTCTTAAAATTCGAGATTATATTTAATCTATTATTATTCTATTTTAAATCTTGTAAAATTCATATCTTCCTCGTTTTAAATCCGATTTGTGCAAACTTTATATCGATGTGATCGTAGCAACGTGTAGATTTGTTTTATAACCTTTTTAATTTATTTTTCTCTCTGTTGGTGAACTTCTAATGAAAACTCTTGTTTGTATGCATGATTGCCCCTGTACGCGTGTGTGTTGTTATGATGGATCGAGTATAGACGGTGAGCTTTACGTGGGTGATCAAGATCAGTACTGCGACAACCCGGATCACCAGGAGTTTGCTGATCAAGGCAAGTATTAGTATGGATCATCCTTGTTGTCCTATTCACCAAATAAATAATTTCATTTGCATGTGTCTTCCTTGTTAACCATAGTTATTTCCTAGCATTATTACCCTGTTCCTTGCCACCTATGGGATTATGCATATGGTAAATGTTGCTAGTGCGCTTTTGGGAATCATGATCATGTAAACTTGATTAATTGATTATGCAATATGATTAAAAGATGCCTTTTTAGCAACAGGGAACTAGGGGATTCGAGCATAGTTTTGTGATGCTCAAAATCCTTCACCTTTGATAATGATCTGTAAGTATGACACCGGGATTGACAGTGCAACTATGAGGGCTATATGGCTCTGGTTTTAGTCAAGTATGGGCACTTTTTCTAGCTTGTTAGAGGTTACCGAAAGGCGTGATGGGACCTGCCGACTCGGGTATAGTGCGGCTCTTGTCCGAGTGTGTATAATCTGCGTGACCTTGTGCCACGAAGAAGGGGGGCTCTACATCTGCTTGCCGGGTTCCTAGCGGCCCTAACTTGTTAGGCGAAGTTCTTTGAAAGACTTCATAGTGAAACCCTGCTCACTCACCTTGGTAGTGTTATGGGAGTAATTAACCCGAGCAAATGGGAATCACGGCTCATAGTGAAAGTGCACAACCTCTGCAGAGTGTAAAACTGGTATACTAACCGAGCTCACGGTCAAGAGCGGCCTTGGACGTCTTACGGAGTAGATATCTTTTGGGGTGATGCTTACTTATTGCTAAATCTATTTATTGCTACTCATTAATTATGTTTACTAAGATCATGAGAATGGGCTTATTCATTTGTTGCTATCCAACTGCATAAAAGGGTGATTAATTAAAAAGCAACCTGCTGTTAAAACCGTGTCAACCTTTTGAGCCTCATTAACCCATGCTAGTCTTGTTGAGTACGACATGTACTTACGCTTGTTTATTTTTCAATACTCGGTTAAAAATCCCGGATGGGTAACAGATGGTGATAGTGATGAGGACTACCCAGAGGACTACTAGACTTGTGCTTCACCAGTCGACGTCCCTGTGCTATGGAGCTACCGCGAGAGTTATCTTTATTTTTCCGCTGTGTAATGACTTTGATATTATTCGCTATGTATTAAACATTGGTTACGATACAATTTATGCAATTTGTTGGCTTATGTGTGTGACTGATCCCTGGACGCACATAAGATTATGCATCCCATTTTATCCTTAAAATTGGGTGTGACACTAGTGAGTCTAGAGACACTTGAAAGATAAACTTGATATCCATTTTCATTGTTGTCTTGTGCTTCTTGAACTTAGATTGTTGTCATGAGCTTCTTTCTTGATTAGTTCAATCTAGCAAACTTGCACAAGTAATCTAACTCGGTTTGAACCAAAGACAAGCTTCTTCACACCACTAGGTGTTATCTTGCCTATGTTGAATTAGATTCTTTTTGCTTATTTGACTAGATTAAACACTAGGCTCATATGCTCATGAACAAGTCATAAGTAGCCACTAGATCAAACAAGACATAGAAGCAATAGTGACATCATATGAACTCAAAATCATTTGATTTTTCATGAATGCATATGTATGACTATATGCTCTAAATATGTCCTTAGCAAAAATATGGATGCATATGCCATACAATGATACCTTTGCTATCACGGAGTAGAGGATAGTCATTTTCATTCAATCTCCAACAATAGCAAATATGAAGTCCACTTGAAAGGTTAGTAAAGACCAATCATCAATTGAGAAATCCATTCTTCACCATATAAGTTGAAAACTACTTATGATCAAGTGCTAGCTTCAAATTGTGGTTGACTTGCATCTTTTCTTGATCAAGCTTGCATAAGAGAATACCACTTGGATTTGCATGAATACTAATTGTGAATATTTGACTTCTTCTTATTTGGTTTATTGCTTGCTCTCTAGATCAATCTCATGAAATTTTCAACTAAGCATCTCCAATGCTTCTTAGGATTCATCACTTCCATATTAACCATCCAAGCATCACCCACTTGGTTTACCTAGCGGCAAGCCCCGACACTCAGGAGAAGTGAATTATCTCTAAAAGAAACATATTCAATACTCACTTGAATTGCCTTTGCTTGATCGATCTAAGGACTTAACTACGATGACTAACTTGAATTCCTTCTTTAAGTCCTTTTCTTTCTTCGTTATTTCTTGGTCTTGATCTTCACTTGAGTACCAATCTTCATGATCCAAAACCAAACAAATTAGACCCTCAACCACTTGTAATCATAATTCCAACTTGAGAGCCTTTCAACGCAAGAGATACCAAATATTTTCAATCAATCTCTCTTGTGGACAAATTCTGTACCCTTCCAATTGCCGTGAAATTTTGTGGAGATGACATTCAGTGTGTATACTAACAGTCATAAAAATTTGAGCTTCATTTGACCAAGTATGAACTGCCAGCCATCAATTTTCTCCACACTGCTACATGCTGAAAACTGCTGCACAAGTGTCGGAAAGAACTACTCGAAGACCAAAGTAATCCTTCTCCAATTTCCATGAAACTTTCACAGCAACTTATACCATAAGTCTACAGCATGCATACCAAATTTCAAGCCAATCCAAATAGTTTTGATCACTCAAACATGGCTTTCTTGTTAGCTAGCTCAGATTTATTTTGGACAGATTTGAGTACTTGAGCTAAACTTCATAAAATTGAATCAAACTTGAGATAAACTATTTTGAATACTCTCACAAGACATAAATCCATTCAATCCATTTACTAAAATTCACCTTATGATCATATCCAAGCAAATCTACTCAAATTTGATCACTAAGCAATTATTCCATTCAATCATCTCATGGCAAGCAACATATGCATATTTGTCTAATTCAATCAACTCATATGCATCCAAAGGTAATTGATCAACAAAAGATATACCTTGAAGGTTCATGATCACCCATTTGCAAGCTTCAACTTGATTCTTTGCAAGTCAACAAATAATTAACTAAAAGATCACCCACAACTTGAATTCTTGCACTTGTATGAATTAAGCATTTGGACTTCACTTCATTTGACTTGGCATTGGTTTGGATGTTCACTAGGCTTCATGACTTGACTTAACATATGATGGTCAACATGAATACCAATTAAATCAAGCCTCCAATACCATGGTACCTACACACATTCATCCACCTTTTGATGATACCCAAACAAGTTTGGGTTCTCTCAAGTTAGGAGCAACATACTTAGGCATAGCCTTAGTATGAGTAGCGGGATGTTTTACAATAGCAATCGAGGAGGTACCATTGTCATCCTTCCTAAGCATAATATTTGCATTAATCAAAATCGGCTTAGGAGTGTTACCTAGGGGACATGAATGAGCCATGTGTCTCCTTTCCCGGCATGAGTAGCACCTTTGCTTTGCTTGAGCCTTCTCTTTCTTGATCATGTTGTGCTTCTCATTGTCTTGCCTCTTATGGGTTGCTTGAGCCTTCTTCTCAAGCTTGTTAGGACACTTCAAGGAAAAGTGACCCATTTCTTCACATTTGTAGCACTTGACGTGAGCCATCTTGTTCTTCTCTTGAATCTTGCTCATCGTCAACTTGGCATCTTGAGTGTGAGTTGGATGCCATCCTCTTCTACTACCCCTTCTTGTCTTCTTCTTCTTCTTCTTCTTCTTCTTCTTCTTCTTCTTCTTCTTCTTCTTCTTCTTCTTTAAGTCACCATTGCAAGATTCATGGTTGGTTTTGACTTGATCTTGGGGTGTCTTTTCTTGTGGTTCTAGTTGAGGCCTCACAAATCTCTTTATAGACTTTGTGAGCGTGTGAGCCTCTTTTCTTCCTTCTTCAACTTGAGCTTGTTGGGGCATGCTAAAGCTAAGTGACCCATCTCATGGCATGTGAAGCACATGAAATGAGCAAGCCGTTCTTGCTCTAGCTTCTTCATCTCTCTTTCATATGTTCTCTTGCCCCATCTCTTGCCTTTGATCTTGCTCTTGTTGAAGTGTATGCCACTTGTATCTTGGCTTCTTTGTATCTTGACTTTGCTTGCCTTGAAGCCAAGACTACACATGTCGCCCACCATTCTTGTGTTCTTCAACATATGGTTGAGGGCGGCACTTGAATTGTTCCACCTCTCTATTGTGTTGCTCAAATCCTTCGCTTGACTTTTGAGCTCATTATTCTCCTTCAAAAGGTTAGTCTCACAAGACATAGAAATAGAACAAGTATCCAAAAGTGAAGAACAAGGCATAGAGAGTAAATCATCATATAAGGTGGATACATTCTTCATACCTACATCACAAGGGTTAGTAGGAACATATGATTGATCATTTGACCCAAGTAATGAGCTCTCACTAGTTTTAAAATTTTCATTAGAAAGCTCCTTAGTGAGAAAATCATGGTCTTTTACCAAGTTCTCATGAGCAACACTAAGCTCCCCATGAGTTAATTTTAGCTCCTCATGTGAATAACTCATGACATAAAGTAGATGCTTTTGTTGTTCACATGTATTCTTTAGAAAAGAGTTTTCATTAGTCAAATTCTTTGTTTTGTTCATCTCTTTTTCTAAAGCATTAACGAGTTTGCATACAAGCTCAAAATTTAGATCATCACAATCAACAATCACATTACCAATTGATACCTTGTCGCCACCGAGTGACGTGTAGCATTGTGATGAAATTGAAAAAGCTTGTGGATGCATCATTCTCATAGCCATCATCAAGTGAGCTTGGGGTAGCATCATCATCCGTATCACTTGTGGCTTCATCAACTCCCTTGTCAAGTGCTCTTATGGTAGCATCATCATCATCATCATCACTTGGCCAAGTGGAGGAGCAACTCTCCACAATCACGGAGTCATGGAGGTGCTCTTGATCACCAAGCTTCATGTCTTTGGCATCATCTTCATCATCGGAGACCTTGCCATATTTGTCATTGAGAAATACCCAAATCTCATTGGAAGTCTCAAAGTCCATTATCTCTCCAAAGATGCTATCATCCAAAGATTTATAAAACATGTTAATTGCTTGGACATCTAGATGTAAGCATTTCTCTTGCGCATTGGTTGCATTCTTTCGATCAACCGCATGAGAAAAGCCCACATCCACCATCCACCATATTTGTGGAGAAATAAACTTAATATTGCGTTCCATCCAATTTCTCTAACATGCAAAGTGTGTGCCATCAAATGTGTGTGGACAATCAACATCTAGCCCATAGGCCGCCATCCACTCTGGGTCGGTTAAGACTGCAAATGAGAGACCAAGCTCCAATACCATGTGTAGGGTCGAGATGGCGGACTAGAGGGGGTGAACAGTCCTTTTTAACAACTAATCGCAGCAGAATAAAACCCATTCGGTTCAAGCAATGATTCACCCCTCTAACTATAACTCTAAGCACCTTATCAAAGATCCTAGCAAGAAAAAAAGGTGCAAGTGTAGCTTGAGCTTTCCTAAACCGTTCTAGCGCAAGGTAACACAAACCTAAGCACTAGTACTTGAAGCACCAGGGAAACTCCTACCAACTAGCAAGATAAAGCACACTAAGCACCTAAGCTCACTACGTGCTCAATGACAGGGATACACAATCCTAATCAAGAAGCGCAACTTGCTTAGCTACGCAAACTAAGCAAGACACTAGTTCTAAGCTACACAAGCTAAGAACGTGAGTGACAAGCTACACAAACTAACCGATCTCACAAAAGCAACTACAACTACACAAGAAGGGAGCAAACCACCACGAAGGATGCGAAGATGTTGACGCGGTGATTTATTTCCCAAAGGTTCACTTGTCGTCACAAGCTACGTCATCTGTTGAGACAAGCTCCAAAGTTGCCGCCGATCCTCTAGCAAGAGGTGACCCACCACAAGTCACCACCCCCACATGGGGCGCCCGCAAGCACTTGCTCTTCGATCCAGTCGGACCACTTGTCGCTCTTAATGTCTCGCTCAACTAGCGATGCTCTTCGCGATCTCCCGCGGGGTGAGCTCCAACCCCTCACAATTTTGCTTCGGAGCCAAGCACAATCTCCTTGCTTGCTTCCACGGAGCCTCTCGCCACCAAGCTATCTAGGAGGTGGCGACCTCCAAGAGTAACAAGCACCACCAGCTTGCAACGCGATCACCTAGTGCCACTCGAAGCAATCTCACAATGCAATGCACTAGCGATCAATCACTCACTTCCCGAATACGAAATCTATGAGCACAAGTGAGTTGGAGAGCACTAAGCCATGCACTAGCAAGGGAAACACATTCCCAAGGTGCAAGACCTCTCTCACAGCCGGCCACACACTCCTATAAATAGCCCTCAAGCCAAAGAAGCCATTACCAACTCAAACGCACCGTCGAACGGAGCGTCGAACGCTCGCACACGAGACCGTCGGACTATTGTCCAATGTCCAATGCCCTAGATTTGCGCCATGTGTCACTAGCCATTTGAATCTGACCGTTACCGTGCTCTACTCTCTGAGAGCGTCGGACAGAGTGTCGGACGCTACCGTCTGACCATTGCTTAGCGTCCGGTGGTGCACGGAGAAGTTCCCGAGAGCAAAATAGCGTCAGACACTACCGTCGGATGTTCCCGGGGTTGGCGTCGAACTAATACTCCAATGTCCGACGATTAAACCCCTTCGAACGGATATTTTTTGAGCGTTGGACGCTGCCATTGGACGTTACCATTGGACTAATGTTCTCAGCGTCCAACGCCTGTCCTCGTTCGCTAAAACGGCGATAACTCTTAGCTCTGAACTCCGATTTCAATGATCTTGGACATTGTGGAAAGCTTATTCAGAGGGCTACACAACCCACATGATTGCTTGATCGAAAACTCAAAGGATAAAAGCAGTTTATCCATCCAAGATCCAACCAAGCTTCCCACGAGCTCGAAACTTCAACCCTTTTGCAAATGTGCCAACTCCAAAGTGTTCCACAACCTTGTGCATGTGAGTTATCATTTTCACAATCATTTTTCAAAGGGTTTTTTATTCTTTTCACCACACCACTTGATCCTATCAATGCATGCAAGTTAGATCACTCAAGTGGCACTAGATGACCGATATGCAAACAAGTTTGCCCCTCTTGATAGTACAGCCATCTATCCTAAATTCGGTCAAGCACTTCTCTACTCAACCTTAGACCGATGAAATGAAAAATCCCTATGGTTATACCTTTGACTTGCGCTTTCCATTCCGATCATCGTCTTCATCTCCTTCTCCATCTCCAAATCGATCGATGCCGGTGCAACACATGCACCAACACCTTATGAATGATATGATCCACTTCATATCATCACGTGGCTTTTGGTTCATCGATCGTTGACTTGCTTGCTCTTCACCGTTGCATTAGGTCCATCGGCGCCAAGCCATCACCCAACTTGCCCTTCACACTTGCAACTGGTCCGTTGATGCGAAGTCCTTATCTTGATCTTCTCCACCTTGCCACATGACTCCATGTCATGTCTCATGTGCATTAAGCTCCTTCATCACCACATGTGTGAGCTAAGCAACACTCTCCAAGCCATATCCACCTCCATGGCATAGTTGCTCACACACATGTACCTGTGGACTAATCACCTGTGTAATCATCACTCAAACATATATTAGTCTACCTAAGTTGTCACTCAATTACCAAAACCAAACAAGGACCTTTCAATGGTGCCTACTGCTACTAGTCTTGCGTGAGCGGCCCAGGCAGGCTCACGTGAGTGCAGCCGGCTGGGGCATGTTTGAAAGCGGTTCTAAAGGTAGCCAAGCCTAGCGGCCATACTCATGCTAGCTAGAGCCGGTCCAAAATGTTTGGTTGTCTATGCCTATTAGACCAAGGCCATTTGTGTTTGCATTTGTGTTTGGTAGCAGACATTAGAGCTCGGCCTAGGGCCAACTATAACTACTACTTTGAGATTGTTTGATTGGAGGTCCGGCCCAGCAACCGCAAGAACACAACATAGTTTCGAACCAAACTAATCATAAAGAGTAGAATTTAAAGTAAATCCATTGCACAAAAAACGGCTTGGCCTGAGACACTATTACAAAATTGTGATTGTATCATAGCTGGTTTTAATCAAAAGCTAAGAATAAACCAAACCACAAAAAAAAGCTACAATAGGCTGCAGTAGTAGAAGCAACTAACAATAGAAAACACATTGCAATAGCAAAACACATGACCAGTTCATCAAGTATCGATTGTGTCATCATTGGCCTAAGAAGTTCAATTGCATAACCTGCAAACTGACAGCCTCAACCATACAAAATGAACCAACATCAACCAGCCACGACAATGTAGGAGATAAGCAGCACCAACAAATAGGACTAAAACAAACAAGCAGCTAGGAGCCAAGGGTTTTACTAACCACTTACATGTGCATTGCAAACAGGCCAACTTTCATACACACCATCTTGTTTTCCGCGGAAAACAACAGACCAAGCCATCTATCTAAAGACAAGGAAACGCTGGAAGATCGACGATTTTGATTGGACCAAATCATTGATCCCATATTCCTTACCAATGACAAACTTCAGAAAAGTGCAAACTTATGTGACATCACATGCAGTTCAAAACAATCATAGTGGCCTTAGCTATTTACTTCAGCAAAGTGTAAACATATGTGACACCACATTTTTCTTGGTTTGCATTATCGACTAAATTACTTTCTCCACTTTACAACAAGTAGGCTTTCATGGAATCCTAGTGCATGTCCGTACCTGTTGGTATAATATTAACTGCACTCTACTTAAATAAGATTGTATTCAAATTATCCGCAAGCGCACAGATAATATACCGCTGTCACATTTCACCCGGAGGTTTTAAATATCGAATCCACAAGGAACAGTAGGTGATAATGACCAAGCCGATGAACTTAACCCTACAATTAGGCTAGATAATATTAAGAAAGAGGAAATAGCTATTGATTTCTAGTTCCAACTACCGGCAAACTTTGAATAATATCGTTCTAACTGGGCAGTGACATGAATAAGATGCGAAATCAGAGTTCTCTCCTACCAGACACTTACACACCTATCGATCCTATCAATGGGAAGTGGACTACAGAGGACTCAACGCAGCTGTCACCTACGCGATCTACCACTATCCGGCCAATCAGGGGACATTCACAAGTAAACCTAGCCTAGGCACCACGCCTACACTACGAAATACTACTTCAATCAAGCAATTACCAAGATCAAAGCACTTAAATAGAGTTGTAAACTTAAGAACGAACAAGAACAAATGCTTACTTGAATTAGAAGTTGAATACAAAAGTACCTCAGAACGCAGCTCCGGGCGAGGAAGCTGAATACAGAAGAATACAGCTACGAAGAAGCGCCGACAGGCCGGAACTCCTCCAGAACTCTACTCCTCCACTTTATCTCTCTACTTCTCTAGACAAGACTAGACCTAGAAGAACTAGTCTCTCCTAGTTGCTACATCTAACCCTAACTGGAGATATTGAATTGAAGCTCTAGAATAGGGATGCCTCCAGGGTGGTCTGCCCCTTTATTTATAGCCCGGTGGGATGAATACACGCCGTTGGATCAAACCGACTTCAACAAAGGACCGAGATGACTCCTAAGAGGCGGACGGAAGAAGACTCCAGAAGCAGGGGTAGAAAACCCTAGAGGGGGCACCGGCCGGCCCCACCCTAGGGCTGGCCAGCCCCACTTTGTGGGGTCTCGGGCCCTGGTTGCTCGGGTGTGTTCTACATCCTTCCAGAGTCTTTGTGATGATGTTTTCTTGGCGGTTAAGTTTCGTGTCTTTTATGCTCTTTAACCCTTCTTTTATGCTTTTCTGAAATAGTCCCTGGAAAATACAGAACATGCAAAAGTCGTGGAAATTATCAGTTAAAACCCTAGACTAGTGTGTATTCATGTGTCCGTTTCATGTCTAAAGTTCTAATAAAAGTTGACGTTATCCACCGTCAACAACACCCCCAAGCTTACCTGTTGGCCAGTTCCCTTGGCAAATAAACTAAGCCTATTAATATATTTGGATCAGGAGTTGCTACAATGCTTTTATGCCTTCCAAGTACACACTGCTTTCAAACAGAAATTCTCCTCCAGATTAGACAAAACTGCTCTAACTTTCAAACTTACCCATTGTACCTTTAACTATGGAGCTTCTTAGCTTTTGCATAAGTCTTGAGCAATCAAAAGATAGAACAATCAAGTCAAGCACTATGTCCTCAAATTCTTCACAGTACCAATATTCCGGAGTTTTGCAAGTTTTCAAAATAAAACTCAGAGCTTAATTGTATGACACCCTCAAGTCTCTTAGTATATGTGGTGTTTATGGATCTCACTAAGGCATTAATGATGTTATGTCTTCCTACAACTAAGGATTATAGTGGAGCTTATAGGAGTGGCAATAACAAGGATGAGCATACTTGCAATTCATATATTGTAAAGTCAAACAATGGATCCACAGAGAGTCAAGTCATACAATCAAACCAAGATGTGCATGTGTATGGAATATGGTGGATAGGTGTATATAAGGTGGCTAATCCTAATTCTACTTTTGCTCTTTAAAAATAGATCTCTCTCTTGGAACTTAGAACTTTCGCGGGAAACATGGGCTATCTTTATTCTCTTTTTCTTCTTTTCTTTCTTTCTTTTTTTAATCAGGGAGGCGGGCATCTAAATACCCATTGTTTTAATTGTTGGGACACTTGTCCATCTTTTACTCCCTTTTATCTCTTTTTTTACAATACTTTTGCATAGCCACATGCATCCTTTGAATATAAATAATTAGAGAGATAATGATAAGAACTTAGAGCAATTAAATAGGGGCTGTCCTATAGGGTATATTTTTGGGTGTTTACTCCCAGTGTAGGAAAAACAACATTTTTAAGGTGGATCTAGTTGGAAGTGAAAAATGATTGCGCTTACTCCCAGAGTAGGAGTAATGCATATGTGGGTGGAGTGTGTAAGTGATCTTGATTTTAAAAGCATGACAAGACTCTCATAAGGTATACGACAAAGGTTGACTAAAATCAATGCAAAGCAAGCAGCATAAATGTGCAAAAGTTTTCCTATCTCTAAATGTATCATATATGGCTTTGGTAGGGAATTCACACTTTGTCATACAAGAGCTCATCATGTAAGATTTTAAATTTAAAATAAAGAGCAAAATGCACCACAGGCCCCTCAGCTTTAGCCTGGTGTGTCATTTAGGTCCATCACCTTTGAAAATGCAGTTTTAGGTCCCTAACCTTTACTCTAGTGTGTCATCTAGGTCCATCACCTTTCAAAGTGCAGTTTTAGGTCACTAACCTTTGCATGCAGTTCACCGGCAGTCCATTTCTACTGTAGCAGTGACGTCACTTTTTTGTTTTCTCCAAATTTCTCCTAAATTTGTGTAATAACTTGAAAAAGTCTCAAAAAAAAAGTCAGTTCCAAATTTTCTGCTCTATAACTTTGCTTTTTAAACTATTTTCAGATTCTATCTAGTTTTTGAAATTTTAAATTAGGGGCTAAATTGGCTCATTTGAATTGAGGTTTGCAATTGAAAATTTTATTTAACAACTTCAAAATCTCCTAAATATAAAAGTTTCTCAAAATAATGAGATCTACAACTTTCATTTAAGACTTATCACCTTCAAATTCAAACCTTATTTTGAAAACATAAAAAATTTGGTGATAAGTCTTAAATAAAAGTTGTAGATCTCATTATTTTGAGAAACTTTTATATTTGGTGATTTTGAAGTTGTTAAATAAAAATTTGAATTGCAAACCTCAATTCAAATGACCAATTTAGCCCCAATTCAAAATCTCAAAAACTAGATAGAATCTAAAAATAGTGTAAAAAGCAAAGTTGTAGAGCATAAAATTTGGAACAACTTTTATTTTGGGACTTTTTCAAGTTATTATACAAATTTAGGGAGAAATTTGGACAAAATAAAAAGGTGACGTTACTGCTACAATATAAATGGACTGCCGGTGAACTGTATGCAAAGGTTAGGAACCTAAAACTACACTTTCAAAGGTGATGGATCTAGATGACACATAGAGCAAAGGTTAGGGACCTAAAACTACACTTTCAAAGGTGATGGACCTAAATGACACAATAGCCAAGGGTGAGGGGCCTGTGGTGCATTTTGCTCTAAAATAAATCTTCAGAACTTAGTATTGCTAGGAATAAGATAAATAGCAGCTCAATCTTCATGTATCATATCAATCAATCACCTAGACTTAGCTCAAGAATATGCCTGCACAAGTTTCAGGTTCAGAGTAAATTCTTAAGCCAAAACTGTAGTATCCAAAACTCGAGAAAATTTAAGATTGAAAACTAGACACTTGAAAGGAATTACGGCAGAGCAACTATTCATCATCTCCAAGATAAAATTTTAATGTTCTACAGTTTTTATTTGACTCTAACCTAGACTGACTATAGACACACTCTAAGACCACTCTAATATATAGTTAAGTATTTATTTGGTTTTCAAATTTTATCTTACTAGCTAACTCACTCGAAAAAGCGATATGGTACAATAATAATAAGGTGGGAAACTTATACTTAGCTGGATTTAAAATGGAGGGTGCCCTCCCCCAAGCTTGGATGTTTGACAGGGTCTTTGATGTTGTAAATTGAGTGATCCTTCTGGGAGCAAGTGTATTGGCAGTGTAAGGGCATCGGGTTGACTAGCTCTTTGATCTTATATTTTCCTGTGAAACTCAATTTTCAACAAAAATACCAAATCTCATGGAGAGGGATTAGGTTTAGTACCACTCCATGATAAGCTGATTGATTTTATATTTCCAGCAGAAGTTTAAGCTTCTTTACCCAATTAGGAAACTTCTCTAAGAGTGTGGACCTTCATGCGCTCACATATTTTTGGTTTTTTCTAAAAAGCGTGGAACCTTCATGTGCCCACATACTTTTGGTATTTTTAGATATTCTATGATACTATTGTGAACCTTCATGTGCTCACATATTTTTGGTATTTTATGACTTTTATAAAATAGACTCGATAATCACATAGGTATAGTTACCTGATAACTAGGGAATGCTCCTCCCCAAGCTAGATGTTTGCAATACTTGGTGTTGATGATCTTTTAGAGCAAGCTTGTCAGCAACAGTCCTAGTGAGCTCCACTGTTAGGACTCACTCCTCAGTCATAGTGTCATTCCTACAGAATTATACTCCAACAAGAAAATCAAAAGTCGAGGCTCGAATTTAATAAGAGGTTAGCGATCAGCCAATAAGTAATTGATTATTCTTTTGAGTTGATTTTAAATGATAGATTCTAGCAGGATTCTCTTTTTAGGGTTTTGTAAATTTCTTATGCAGAAAAGTAAATATGTATGGATGATGTATATTTCATTTTTATGCCACCACAGAGAATATTTATTCTCATGGGGCTTAGGATTTTCATAATGCAAGAAACTAAATACAGATGCTATTATCATTATTTTTTTATGCCACCATAGTAAATACTCCTATAGGGTTACCATAAGTTTATTCACGTGGAGCTTTAATATTTTGTGATGCAGTAAATAAGACAATAAATATTTTTCTTTTTCTTTTGATATGCATAAAGATGAATATGCTAAAGTGAAATTGCTAATGTAAATTATGAATACTAATTAATTAGATAACTACCATGTTACCTTATGGCAAGGGTGCGGAATTTAAAGTCTACCGACAGGACATTTGCTTCCACTCTTGTGTATCTCTCCGTCTTAGAGATGGAGGTTTTGATGGTTGCACCTCTGGTGATGGTGATGTCACTTTTGTTCTTTGCTTGGCCAGCAGGTTGAAGTAGAGCATTAATAGTGAAACTTGGTAGTATCTTGCTCAGTATGCATGTTCACAGGACTTTCCACTTGTGAAATTTTGGGAATTAACAAACTTTGCTCGAAGTGTTGTCTTGCTTGCAAAACCAAGGTAGAGATCAAGTGCATGGGCTCTGCTGGTGGAAAAACACCAACAGAACCGAATATATCTCTTTATTTTCTCTATCCTTAGGCACATTGAACAGGACGAAATTAATGTTGCATAATTTGTTTACTTATGACATTGAGTGGTATGATCAGAAGATTAAGTATTTATGTTGCATTTAAGTTCATATGGCAGAAAAGATTTAAATTGCTTAACCAATGGAAGGGTTGTCTATCTCTACAAAATATATAAATTTTCACATGAGTATGACTATCAGTCTTCCAAAGATAGAATACAATGTTTTAACATATTTGGTTAAGAATGAGATCAAAAGAATGATGCCATGAACAATCTTAAAGGACAAAGCATGTTGAGTTAATTAGGTTAATCCATTAATGTTGTAACTCTAGCATGTTTGTATCTTCATTTATGTGCATACCAAGATCAAGAGGAGAATAGTGACCACTTACCTTAAGATATTACCTTCATTATTAGAGCGTGATGGCACTAAGTAATGAAGGGTAGATGACTGATGGTCCTTTCTTTCTCTTGCATCTTGAAGTTGTTCATGAGCATCTTGTCTCTTTATTGCTTATCCCCTTGCCTGTCTTTTGCTTCTTTGATTTTATGACACCTTGTCACTCCATTCATTATTATGCCTGTAACAGATTAGTGGACAACACATACCCGAAGGAATGTACAATTTTGGAATATAGGTTGTTTGTCCAGAATTTTATCATGTTCTATTTATGCTATTAAGAAGATAGGATTGATATTATGTTAGCATAGATTATGTTCTATACCGGCATGGCTTGAGTCCATGTAACTTGCAGCAGAAGATAAAGTGAATGAATAATTAATACTCACAGTTCTTCCATCCATGATGAATGAGCTGTGGACTTCCTCTGCAAAGTTATTGAAATTCAGCATGCGCCCTGTCTCATCTCTGAATTTGAATTTATCTCAGTGACTTACCCAAATTAATTATGAAAGTTTTCTGCAGGGGATTAGTCCAACAAAATATCCAATGTCTGCTACAGTAGTTTCTAGTTCAATAACCAAACCAAATTCCATGTCTAGTTTTAATTAAGGAAGGCGTTTTTAACCTGAGCACCACGCTCAATTTAAATGTCAATGGAAGTATTTGCAGTACTTCCAAACCAAATCTTACTATAGGCAAACAAAGGTGACATGAAAGCACTTATAGAGATTTATTCATTTAGGGACTAAAAAGGCAAAAAATCGAACATGGATTAGAAAGGTACAGACAACCAATATTAGCAACATAAGATTTTCTAAATAAGCCCATTCCCCCAAGCTGAAATTTTGCAAAGCAAAGTTAAGCTTGGATGGATATAATTCAATATTACATAATGATTGGTTAGATATACCTTGCATTGTCACCCTCCTACTTCAAACCTGAAATGGTTAGTGACAAAAATACCCGAGGAAATATTTTCATAATTATAATTCTATGCTCAACTCACAAGGACATTATAGTAAAATTAAAGGTGCAAGCTCAATTCATTTTTTCAAGAGTGGTTATTTTAGGACACAAAGTTATTCTTGGTTTCCTCTAGAACAATAGTCTTTGTGCACCTATAGTAAGATTACAACGAGATCTACAATATTTATGATAAACATATGCATCTACAACCACCCTTTTGAAAAATTCATGAACAGGTAGAATGAGGGGGTTGAAGATCTCGTGTGTGATAATGTTAGAGAGACCAATTGATCCAAGTGATTTCTCATATGAGCATGGATTCGATGAGGTGTTAATGAAATAATTTCCATGCTCATTGATGTGATCTCCCTTTTCAAACTCCAAGGGTGTTTCTTCATGGATGTCTATAGGCAACAAGTTTGTCTCTATTATTTCATGTCTACGATATTCATTGGATATTTTATTTTCTAGGATTTCCCATGGATTGATATCTCTAAGTTTGGTCTCGTCTAAGGCTTTCTCTAAACTTGGATGAGTTATGCTTATTATAGAAATTGATTTCACCTCACCATTTGAATCTAGACCAAGTTTAGATGCTAGTACTAAGGCTTCGTCCTCTTCCATCCATTCTTTGACAATAGCGAATGTGTTTCTAGTATATTCTATGCATTCCTGCCATTGTCGCAGCTCTTCTTGGTCATTCTAATAATCTTCATGACTCCTATTCTTGGGATGTCTTAATGGGGTCTTAGGGTACATTATGAGACTTAGGAGAGAGAGCATAAGAAGGATCATCAGAGTCAAGGATGGGCTAAAGATGGGTTCAAATGAGACATTTAATGTGAGCATAGAAGGGAAGAAGATAGAAATTGATTCCTATGTGGCTTGGCTCTCCTTCTATGGCACCACTAGACATGCCATCCTTGTATTCTTCCCAATGTCTTTCAGGGGGAAAGGAAGTTGACTGATACTTTTTTCAAGATGCTCTTCTAAGAAGATCTGATTTACATTGATTTATAAGCATCTTAGCTAATTGGAAGTCTAAATCATCAAAATGGGGTTTCGATGGTTTAGGATTGATAGCTAGATCTTGGGATTGGAGTGATTGTGTTTTAGCTACCAAAGCTTCCTCTGCTTGTTTGGGGTATGATTCCTTATCTTCCTCGGGGAGCTCGGAATTAGCTTAGAGCAACCTTGTTAATCATTGCTCTCGCTTTACTTATAGGCAAATTAGGAAAGGCTCCTCCAGAGGATAAATCAAGGGATTCCTTAGAATTCTTGGTAAGACCCAAATAAAAATGTTGAATAAGTACGGGGTCCAGAAAACCAAGGTCAGGGCCAGAAGTAACAAGTTCATTAAAATGATCCCATGATTCTTGTTCTAATTGCCTAAAAGTTAGAACCTCTTTTCGAAGGTTAACTACTCTATGGATGGGAAAGAAATATAAACAAAATTCAGAGCACAAGTTTCCCAATTCCCTTGCATACTTCCTACGGCTCGATTATACCAATGTTTAGCTCTTCCAATCAAAGAGAACGGAAAAAGCTTCCACCTTAAAGTCTTATCACACATGCCAGCAATGTGCAAGCATGCACAGGTCTGCTCGAACTCTCGTAGGTGTAAGTATGGGTTTTCATTTCCTTCTCCCGAGAAGGGTTTATCCCGAATCATATTAATTATATATGGGCGCAGCTCATAGCCAAGTGTTATGATAGGCTCTACAGATTTTGGTGGCCCAAAGCTTTTGCGCATGCCAAATAGATAAATAGGCGTGGAATTTAAAGCATCCATAAGATGAACATAAAATGATGAAAAGGTAGGGATAAAATAGAAAAGATAAAAGTATAATACAAGATTAAGCTAAACTAAGTCAAATCAGCAAACCGCTCTCCGGCAACGGTGCCAGAAATGCTTGTTGGTATAAATTAACTGCACACTACTTAAATAATATTGTATTCAGATTATCCGCAAGCCTACAGATAATATACCACTGTCACATTTCACCCGGAGGTTTTAAATATCGAATCCACAAGGAACAGTAGGTGATAATGACCAAGCCGATGAACTTAACCCTACAATTAGGCTAGATAATATTAAGAAAGAGGAAATAACTATTGATTTCTAGTTCCAACTACCGGTAAACTTTGAATAATATCGTTCTAACTGGGCAGTGACATGAATAAGAGGCGAAATCAGAGTTCCCTCCTACCAGACACTTATACACCTATCGATCCTATCAACTGGGAAGTGGACTACAGAGGACTCAACGCAGCTGTCACCTACGCGATCTTACCACCATCCGGCCAATCAGGGGACATTCACAAGTAAACCTAGCCTAGGCACCACGCCTACACTACGAAATACTAGTTCAATCAAGCAATTATCAAGATCAAAGCACTCAAATAGAGTTGTAAACTTAAGAACGAATAAGAACAAATGCTTACTTGAATTAGAAGTTGAATATAAAAGTACCTCAGAACGCAGCTCCGGGCGAGGAAGCTGAATCCAAAAGAATACAGCTACGAGGAAGCGCTGACATCCCGGAACTCCTCTAGAACTCTACTCCTCTACTCTATCTCTCTACTTCTCTAGACAAGACTAGATCTAGAAGAACTAGTCTCTCCTAATTGCTATATCTAACCCTAACTGGAGATATTGAATTGAAGCTTGTTGGCGGTCCTTAACAACCAAAATATAACATCATTCTAATGCATAAAAATAAAAGGTAGGGCTTTTATCTAACCTTTCCACGAGTTTTGTTGCACATGTGACTTGCAGGTCGAACACATGGAAATGCATAAAAATCCCCGGAAAGCGCACTTCCAGAAAACATATTCAGAAAAGGTGCAAATCAAGAATAAAAGAGAAAAGCCCATCAAACCATCAAACGGGATCCATCCGTAACCGCGGGGGAGGCCCAGGCCCAGGGAGCAACCGACAACCCAAAGGCGGTGACCAGTTGCCGCCTCCCAGGGACCGACCGCCCCCGGGTGGGGCCGCCCCCCAGTTAACGCTTCCCGGGCCCAGTTTTCAGTGACAGTGCTCATGGCGGTTCCCTGAAGGCGGTTTCACCTCCTTCCATACTTAGCTACAACGAAACCATCCTATGGAGCTATAAAATGAGGCCCTCACCCCCTCCATCAAAAAAACAACTTGATACAAGAGAGAAGAAGGGAGTGCCACCATTTTTCCATTAGTTTAGCTTCTAGCTAGGCTAGTATAGGGTTAGAGAGAGATAGAAACTTGAGAAGTGAGAGCGAGGTCGAAGCAGTTCTACTCTCGGGTGGACGAAGTGCTAGACTTGTCGGCTCTCGCATCCAACTTGTACCTCTACAACCATCTTGCTACTTGAAGTAAGAGGTTTATGATACATTATAAGTTTCGATTCATTAAGTAAGTAATTTTCATAAAACTACTTGTTTGTGGGATCGTCGCTCGTCCGTTGGACGGGTGCTCTAGTTAGAGGACTCCTGATAAAGACGGAAGTTCCTGGCCATCGCTAGAGTAGTAGTCGTCGTCGTAGACGTGGTGTCTAAGTCAGGGTCTACCTTCCTATGTTGCACGTGCCCACGGGCAGAGGGGTAGGTGGCAGGTGGTGACAGCCCTGTCTACTCGTATCTGAATTACCCCACGTTCAGCCGGGAGTAGCGCTGATACTGGTATCGGCTGGCAGACCAGCTGTGTCAGTGGGCCTGAAGCAGACAAGTAGTGGAGAAGTTATCTTCACTTAGTGTTTCCAGTCTTAGTGTATCCTCTCTACCCAAGTTATCCCCTCTACCTTTTTCTAGGGTAAACTAGCTAAGAGCCTATAAACATAAGCCGTTCCTTTGGGAAATTATAAATACGATACCCTGAATACTTCTGGGTGAAGTGCTACAACAGGTACTTCCGTGCGCTTGCGGACTTTTCTGCTGACGCTAATAAGCGCCAACAAAGCTCTGGAATAGGGATGCCTTCAGGGAGGTTTGCCCCTTTATTTATAGCCCGGTGGGATGAATACGCTCCGTTGGATCAAACCGACTTCAACAAAGGGCCGAGATGACTCCTAAGAGGCGGCGGAGGAAGACTCCAGAAGCGAGGGCTGAAACCCTAGAGGGGGCGCCGACCGGCCCCACCCTAGGGCCGGCCGGCCCCACTTTGTGGGGTCTCGGGCCCCGGTTGCTCGGGTGTATTCTAGATCCTTCCAGAGTCTTCGTGATGATGTTTCCTTGGCGGTTAAATTTCGTGTCTTTTATGCTCTTTAACCCTTCTTTTATGCTTTTCTGGAATAATCCCTGAAAATACAGAACATGCAAAACTCATGAAAATTATTAGTTAAAACCCTAGACTAGTGTGTATTCATGTGTCCTTTCATAGTCTAAAGTTCTAATAAAAGTTGACGTTATCCATCTGTCAACAGTACCCATGCAACTGGAGGCAAACCTGCTGTGCAAGGATATGGACATATCACATGGATGAAAGCTCTAGTTTGGTTTTGATAATTGATGACATCTATGGACTAATCTATTTGTCTGAGTGGATGACTAAATATAGGTGGTCCAATCCGTGGTGTGGAGCTCGAAGGTGATGAAGGTGATGATCTTAGAGCTCAACCATGGAGATGATGACGTGAAGAATGGAGAAAGGAAGGTAGAAAAAGGAAAGGTAGAGGCAAAGGTATAATCTTATAGGGCTTTTCTTTTGGTGATCAAGACATCAAGTAGATGTGATCACATTTAGGATAGATAGCCGACTATCAAGGGGAGAAATACGATTCAAATAGGCATCAAGTGCTCTAGAGTTGCATTTCATTTGTATACACACTTGAAATCTAGAACACATTAACTAACCCTTGAAATGCTTTGAAAAACTACTAACACACGTGCCTTAATGAGTGAAACACTTGGGTGTTAGTACTCGAGAGCAAGGGCGGTGACTCGACGACAAGCACCGTGCTCTGCTTCTCTTCTTCAGTCTACTGTAGCACAGACAAGCCTCCCCCTTTTTTTAACTCTAAAATTACTTTTGTTTTTGCATATAAACTCAAAAATTGTTAAAATAAAAGTTGTCCCAAATTGCAAACTGGACAACTTTTAATTTTGAAGTATATACAAATTTTGCTTAATTTTTGAAATATGGAAAAGGGGCTAAATAGGACTTTTTAATTTAAGTTTGAATTTAAAATTTCATTGAATAACTTCAAAATATCTAAAAAATAAAAGTTTCTGTAATTAAGGAACTCTGCAACTTCCATTTAAGGATCTACCTCAAATCCTCAATAGTTTTCAAAATAGGATTTTAAATTTAAATTTTCAAACATAAATGAGAGTTTTATTTGAAAATTTAATTAATAACTTGAAAATCACCCAATATGAAAGTTGGTCAACTTAAAGAGCTACAACTTTTCTTTAGGGTTCATTCCAAAGTTCTAATTAGTTTTCAAATTAGGTTTTCGGCTCCAATTTAGGGTTTTGAATTAATTTCAAGCTTTATTGTTAATTGGTAATTAATAATTAATCACAATTACATCTAAAAGTATCAGTAAGTTAAATCACACTTGATCACCTAAGCACAAGCAACATATGAAATTAAACTTGTTTTAGTTGATGCATATCAAAATTGAGTTAACCATAAATACTTTGCAATGCATATGATGACATGTCCAATTTTAGTTTCTATAACACTAGGGGTGTTACAATTGTCAGAGATGAGTTTTTTGTGTCTTGCTAAAAACATGGATTGAAAATGTTTATTAGATACTCTTTTTTATGTGAATGGTTTATTAGGTAGTCTTAGAGATGCCCTAACAATGTAAATATGTATCTCATACATCACATGTACTAGGTTTTTTTTTATTATCTATAGGCAACATGTAATGAAAAATATTTTTCATTGTTTGGCTATAGAAAAATGTATAAATTATCTTGTATGAGCTCTCATTTTTTTGTTGTACTAGTTGGTTGCGTAAGATTGTCGTACGAAAAATTACTAAAAATTTAAGCAGAAATATAGTATAGCAATTCCGAAATATGAAATTAACTAGATGGGAAGGAGCAGACTGCACCCTTGCTTTTTTAACTAAGAGGATGCAGGGCTTGAACATGTGTCTTTGGACTGAGAGCTAGTTCTAGTAACCAGTCACCCACGAGAGCACCTGCCCAAACATGTAAATACAATGCGACTTTTGCTGAACAATTATGCACATCCATGAACCCCTAAACTGTACAGGCTTTTCTTGCGGAGGGAATCACTCCTTTTATAAAGCAACCAAACCGTACACAAATAAAGTTTGAAACAAGAAAAAAAAACTGGGGAAACCAGTTTGCATTACAGGCCAAAACTAGAACAAATGAAACTAAAAAAGCCGCCAAGATAGCTTGCCAACGGGCTACGCCAACTGCTGTCCAACACATCCTAATCATAGAACGCCTTCCACCTCCATGCAGTTCGTGCACATCCAGAAAACCTCTAACCACCTTCATTCTCTGGGCTTTAGCGTCCAGGTACTTAGCATATCCTGGCTTCAAGAGTATACACCACTTCTGCAAGAACACAAAAAATTTTCGGAATACCTCATTAGACGACGTAGGAAAATTTCTTCTCAATAGCCATCTTATTTCACACAATCCATAAACCCCACAAAATGACTGCAAGTATGAAAAACTTGATGTGGTAATCATTACAACCCAACGGCACCCAATAATCACACACATCCTGTATGCTGACGCACACCTTATCCCACCCTAAGGCTTATTTGAAACAAATCCAAACCAGAAACATGGCAGTTAAAAAAGATATGATCTGCAGTTTCCTTACACCCACAAAGACAACACAAGTTGCCCCCATTCCACTTTTTCTTTCTCAAGTTTACCCCAGTTTTAAGTCTGTCCTGGGACAAGAACCACATAAAAATTTTTAGTTTCATCGGAAGCTTTACTTTCCCTCGGAAAGATAGGTCCTGTACATCGACCTGGTTGTGTAATTATCTGATTTCTCCAACAACCAACTGAAAGATGACCTAGGTGGCCTGCTGGGTCTCCTAGGAAACCCTAATTTCCCCGGGGATCTCATTGTAAAGACCTTGCAAGTATTACAACAGTTTACACAAATAATTTGAATCAGAGTAAAGAGTGCGGAAGTATTACTTAAACATAGATTACAAATATAAATTACATTATCCCAAACCAGAGTTTCGTAGTAGAGTAGCTGTATACAACTAAGCACACTGCCCAAGGGTTATACACATCTTCATCCATGCATGATCCATCAACAGGCACGGTCTCACGTATAACCGTACTCTCAGCTCACCTGCAACAGGGGGTTAACAAACCCTGAGTACAGGGGTACTCCGCAAGACTTACCCGACTAAGAAAAAGGAATGAGACTAAGGAATGCAGGCTGAGAGGAATCATGGTAAGGTTTTAGCAAGAGTAAAAGTATTTTACGGAAAAGCAATACTAATTCTATTTTCAGTATTTTAGTCAACATTATTATAATCAATATCAATAGTTCTCAATTCTTTCACATATATCCTTTCAATTCCAATTACTTATTCATTCTCAAAAACATCCTAGTTCCGAACCACTCTTCGCTGAATGGTTGAAGGATCAAGTCTCTATAACCAAGGAGCAACGACGATTCGAATCGATTAATACCCAGCTGGGGATCCTTATCCACACTGCGTATGTAGCACTTAAACTTGCATACGCCAACTCCGCCTACCACGGCTTTTCATACCCCGAAACAGGTCCTGCGCCACCCGAGAGCATAGTACTCCTCTCATCTCCAGACACGACGGCCACGAGGGTACACGCTACTCTCGCCATCTCTCCACTCCCAGTGCGTGGTTGTCGGTTCCAGCAGTAGAGCCACCGGAGTCAGAGGCTTCCCGTAGTATGTGACTAGTTGCAAAGTCTCGATCCAGCAGGCCTACAATGAACGGTCCCTAAACCTTTTTTCGACGGCGACAGTTCATTGGGACTCTAACCCAAATACCCCCGTCCCTTCAGTTTTCAAATCCCGTTTCCGTCGGTGACAATTGTTGGGACTCTAACCCAATGCCACGATCACCGAGCAGGAAACCCTTCCTCGTTGATGACAATGAACTAGCTAGGAACACTTCCAACCAACAAGGACATAATCAGTCCCATAAAGTGATTCTTTTTCTTCATATTATCACAATTTAAAATAGCATTTTTGCAAAACTAATCATTAAGCATGACTAAGCATTTTTCAATACTTTTAATAAATCAGGTTCTCAGGTATTGACAGGTATTCAAGGATGGTAATGCATCAATTGGTTGTCACCCAACTCCTATTAACCTAATGCAATTAATTAACTCAAGTGATAAATATTTTTAAAACAACAAGGAGAGGGGCAAATGCACCAAGGCTTGCCTGTGTTGTAGGTCTGTAACTTCTGCCAGATAGCCAAAGGAACCCACTTGACTTCTTCTGACGATTAAGCCTTCCGCTGGGAATCAATCAAACAATTCTCCCGAAAACCCGATCACTACATGTAATAATAATACGATGCTTAACATGATGAAATGTATGCCATGATGCGGAAGATGCATTAAATCATGAATTAATAAAAAGTAAGCTAAATTTAGAAGGTTAGGTACAACTTTCCTTCACGGTAACGTAGAGTTAACTATTCATACGTTGTCTTGGTTTAGCACTTACGAGGAATCATCTATCGGAATGTCTTTACCCACAAGGTTGCACCCAACATGCAACGTAGCCAAATCTATTCGTTGAACTGCTTTTGGCATCGATGCTTCCCTCTTTGGATCAATAAGCAACCCAAGGTTACCAATTCCAAGTAATTAAAATTCCCTAATCATATCATTGATCATCTAGTCACGCATGAAATAATACACGAATCAAGAACTAGGGTTACACGAGTAGATGCATCTAGGTACGAGGTAAACCCTAACTAGGACCAACAGTGGGTGCGCTAGCCCTAGGACTGGTAGGTTAAAATAGGGAAAACATTTTAATCAGTGATTTTTACACTAGAAGTTGCATCTAGAGGTAAATTCATTTTTTTACATGAAATCATTCCCTCTTACAAATTTTGATTAACTAGACCTAAGGTGGATCATATTACTAACACTATGGACAGTAATCTACCATGAACACTAGGGTATAGGGTTTCATAAGTTCTAGGAAGTTTCAGGGTAACAGACAAATCAAGAAATAATTCAAACCCTAGCCCAACATATATTTTCTAGTCATTTTCTTTATTAATAATTAGGGATACTTTAAGAATTCATCTTTGATTTCATTTAGATGGGCCACAAATTTGTGCACAAGAAGTTCATGACCTAAACAGTACCTCACCAAAGTTTCATGATTTTTGTATTAACATAGAATTAACTAAAATTGTTTGAATTTATATTTATTAATTAAAAGGCACAATTTCAGCCCTTATAGAAACTTCCCAAAATTCTCTGTTTAGTATTTTTATTAAATTTTATACACTTCAGAGAGATAACAAAGTAAATTCTATAATTTTTGAAGCAACATTTAATTCTACGCAAAAATGATACAGTACAGCACTAATTATTACATCAGAAAATGAAAAATATACTTTGATTCGCGATAAGAATGAAAAGCCCCATTTCGGCCCGAGGTGGCCCAACTCCCCCTTCACTCCCACCGCGTGCACGCGGTCTTAACCGGGCCAGCCCAGTAGGCCCAACCAGCCCCGCGCCCTCCTGTCCCTCAGCGTTCCAACAGAGCACAGCAAGGGCGGCGCGCGCGCGGCAGCTACAGCTGCGAGGCTCGCCGGCGACGGCAACTACGGCGAGGGCAAGGGCATCAACGAGTTCCTCTCCTTCCCGCGCACCTTCCTAGGTTCTCCAATCACTGGCTAGGGTTCCGGGTCGCCCGCAGTGCCGCTCATGGCAGACTGGAGGCGCCGCGCTAGACGGCGGGCGATGTTCCGGTCGATTTAGTCCAGTAAGGTTTAAAACGATAGGTTTCTGAGCATAAGGACCTCACCAAGAACCCCGTGCTCATTCTGTATTCGACGGGGACGCAGTAGAGGCCGGTCGTCGACGTCTGCCGCAGCCTCGACGTCGCACTTCGGTGCCGAAAGCCCTGTTCCGGTGATCTCTGTGGTACAAGATGAAAACGTCGAGTCGGTAAGACTCCCTAGATCATTAGGACCATAGAACGCTTACCAAATGCATTTACCTCACCGTGAAGCGCCGGACACGGAAGAACCGAATGCGGCGGTGCTCCAGCCGGCTCGGGAGAAAACGATGGCGCTCCACTGCTACCGACGAGCTCGACGGCAACCACGGGTCGGACAGATTCACAGCGAGGTTCTACGCGCGCGGTGAATTGGATAGAGATTGAGCGGGATGACGAATTTGGCAATCGAACCGAGGAACTACCGGCGGCAAGCAATGAGGGGGAAAAGCTAACATGGCGACGGCGGCGATTTTAAGGGCTGCGGGGTGCTCAGAACGCGGCAGGGATAAGAACGTGGCCGGGGCCCTCCCCACGAACTCGACAGCGGGCGGTGGCCGGGCCCGGCCGGCCCCCGCCGGCACCGGCGCGCGGCGCGGCCTGCGCGGCCGCGTGGCAGAGCGCGAACCAGACCCCGGTACTGTAGCTATGTTCAAGGTCAAACCCTAAGTGGCTCATAATTTCCCTATTTCATGTAGGAACTGTAAAAACTCTAAAAATAAAAGTTGTGCCAATTTTTGTGAAGATCAACTTTGCTTCTTGGACCAATCTCAAATTATGAGTATTTTTGAAATTATGAAGAAGGGGGTGAATAGGACTTTTGAAATTTAAATGCAATCCAATTCAATTTTGTAAAATTACTTTTTATTTCCTGTGTAAACTGAAGAAATACCCTTAATAAGAGTTGTAGAAAATATAATCTTGAACAACTTTTGTTTTTGGTCTACATCCAAATTTTGAATGGATCTTGAATAATTAAAAAGGGGGTAAATAACCCTTTTGAAATTCATTTGCAATTTATTTAAATTCTCAAAACTTTTCTCAACAACATGAAAATATGTAAACATAGAAGTTTCCCTATTTGGCAATATCTACATCTTTCATTAAAGGAGTTTAGTCAGTTTTCTTAAAATTTTTGAATTGTCATTTCCAATATGAATTTGCAAATAGTAATTTGGGTTTAATTTGAATTTCCACAGTATAACTTCAAAATCCCCTAAGATGAAAGTTGTTCCATTTTAAAAGGGCTAAAACTTTTATTAAGGGACTATCATAAGATTCTTACTAGTTTTTGAATTAGTATTTCAAATTTATACTTTAAAACATAGGTTAGGGTTTTATTTGAAATCCTTTTTAATAACTTTAAAATTTTCCCAAAAAGAAGTTGTTCAACTTTTAATGATTTACAACTTTTGTTTAAGACCCAACCCCTAATTATATTCAGCTTTTGATTTAGGGTTTTAGGTCCGCTTTAAGGTTTATAATTGTTTTTCTTTTTATTTCCCAATTGTATTTAGATAATTACATACAAACGCAAACATTGACATAGTAAATCATTCTCAAGCAATTATACACAATCGCATGTTGAAATAAAAATCATTTTTGTTAATGCATAGTAAAATGGGTTTATACAGGATGATTTACATGCAATGATGATGACATGGCAGGTTTTAATTAACCGTAACACCCGAGGTGTTACACTAGAGCTCTCCTAAACTTGATATTCCATCCATCCCCATCCCAATACTCCCTAATCACCTCGTTAGTATCACTACAAATCATGTACAAACCGGGGAATTTTTTTTTCTCGAAAACATAGGAGAACTGCGCTTCATTATATTAAGAAGATAGAAAAGGGGAAAGGACCCCAAATACAACACACACCACACAAACCCCACAAAACCCAAGCAGACTTGACACGCGCCTGTGATAACAAGGAGACGACCAAGACAGACAGCCTACAGAGCTACAGGAGGATGGGGGGATGGGAAGCCAGGAATGCTAGTCCTCGGGCCCCCGCCACAGCCCACAACCGACCTTCCTCTAAAGCACAACCCAAAACAGCACCCAGCCTAGGAAAATCTCCATTAAAAATACAACGATTGCGGTGATTCCACAAGTTCCAAGCTTCTAAGATCATAAGAGAGTTGAAGCCCTTCCTTGTAAACTCAACAGTAGCATTGCTTGAACTTTCCCACCACTGATCAAAAGAATAATTAGAAGGCTGAGGACAGAGTTGTTGGATCCCAAAATGTTGGACCAAATAAAACCAAAACTGCCGAGCGAATACACATGACACCAGCAGATGGTTAATGGTTTCGTCCTCCTGATCACATAGAGGGCACTGTGCTGGATGTGGCAGCCCCCGCTGTGGGGATATAGACCCCTAGTACCACAAGACAAAACATGGGCCACACCATCAAAGCTGGCCCAGCCCAGAAGATAAAGACGTGCGGCGCAAGGCATTGCACCGCACGGTTATTGTACCAACTTGGATAGTTTACTTGTAACCTTATCCCTTCAGACTATATAAGGAGGGGCAGGGATAGATCCCCTCAATTGAAGGCAACTCAACTCATAATAATACAAGACAGTAACACACAGGACGTAGGTTATTACGTCTCGCGGTGGCCTGAACCTGTATAAATCTCGTGTCTCGCGCTTACTGCGCAGCGCTTGTTCGTCTCAGGCGCACCCTCACCGTCTCATCTACTACCTTGGGCATACCCCTCGATAGACTATCGCCGGTATTCCGTCGACAGTTGGCGCGCCAGGTAGGGGGTGTGCTTCCTGATTCCATGGCGGACAAGCTGGAAATTTTTTTTCGTCGTCGTCGACCACGGCATTCGGCGGCGGCAAATCAGATGAGAATAAGCTTCGTCAACCACATCCGTGGCAATCTCGTCGCAATCCCGTTTCTTACGGCGGCATCAGCACTCATCACGATGGAGTTGCATCATCAAACGACAACAACCGCCGACGATACAAGATTTGGTCAACCACAGAAGAGTGCCAGATGCGATCTACACGTGACATTGGCCGAGGTCAATACGAAGCACAGGTCGTCAAAGCAGGAAAGAAAAGGGCCTGGACTCGATTGCTTCACGTATCAGATCCGATCTGATTTTTACAACGTTAGAAGATCACAAAACAACGACCACGTGCACCTCGACCGTACAAGTGAATTAGCAAAATCGGGATACTTGATTTATAGTCCGATCTACAAGGCTTTCTACCAATCGGGTCATCTCCATCTCATCAACAACATCACCGACGACCAGCATCACGTCTGAATCTAACCATGTTGATGTCCATACAAGATCTCGAACAGCAGGACTACAATATTCAATCGGATCTGACGTCAAAGAGCTAAAAAATCCGTCGCGAATCTCGTCGTCAATAATCTCTGACAGCCTCGGCAAGCCCGGAGCCACGACGAGACATCGCTAACCAAGCTGCCTACCATATCATCGCTGAGACTATATCCAAGATTCTTCGTTACTGATATATAAGCCCCGACCAGATTCGGGCACCTACTCCGGATGTCATCGCCAAGATTATCTCCAAGATTCTCTGCCGACGTAAGCCCCGCGTCAGTTCGGGCAGTCTAACTTCATCGCCAATGCGTAAGTCCCGCATCTGCTCGGGCAGCACATCTTCGCCAATGCGTAAGTCCCGCACCTGCTCGGGCAGCACGACTTCGCCAATGCGTAACCCCCGCACCTGTCGGGCAGCATCTGGCTCGACGCCGCGTAAGCCCTACACATGATAGGCCGCCAACTACGCCTCTTCACCGACTGCCCCGATATATCGGGTAGCCTTCGCCCACGATAAGCGTAACCCCCGCCTGGCGCGGGCAGCTTCGCCACCACGTAAGCCCCGGGGACGCCTGGGCCGTTAAGTCTTCGCTAACACGTAAGCCCCGAGGACGCTTGGGCAGGTTAGCAGCGTCTCTAAAAGCCCCGGCAAAAGCACGGGCACCACGCAGGGCGTGGAGGACTCCTCGCCGACTTCTCAATAAGCCCCGACCTCGCTCGGGCACCTCGCTGCTCTCCATGACTCGTCGAGCTCCAGGAGATAACCAAGTTGTCGTCGTTCTCCAAGACACGCCAGCGCCTTCATGTTCTCCAGTCGAGCCTTACGCTCGGGGACTTCGTCAAGACATCGGACTCCATAGCATCCTCCAGTCAAGCTCTACACCCGAGCTCTCCATCGACACATCGCCGAGCGCTCCATTTACATATCGCCGAAATCTTACGATGCCACCAGCATTTGTTGGCTTGTCGACCACGTCACCGAGCACGATCTAAAAGAGACAGAGATTTTTCTTCACGATCCGATCTGGCCTACCACGTCCAGTCAGGGTCGAGCGTCGTTGCTATGCATCAAGATCGATCCATCGTGATACTGCAAGACCTGCTTCGACAAATCGACAACGGTAAAAAAGATCGCCACGCAACGTCAGGCTTTGCTAGCTACATCGAACAAAAAAGATTGAGGTATCTACAGGCCCTACAACTACGATCACGTTGAAAGCAACCTGGATCCATTCTACACACGATGAAGGCCAAACGCCCATCGGATGACATGCAAGCAACCAAGATTTCCATATAGGAACCCACGTACGAGGCAGATCAGCTGCACGTCGCGGTACGCAGATTGACTCTGATTATTCCTGTTGGCCTACAACTCCGCATACCCAAGATGGCCACGACTACAAGACCGCGCATGCAAGCCGCGACCAAGATCCTGTGCACAGACACATGCATACGAGCAAAGCTAAAGATTCAATCGTGCCTCTCGTCGACAACACTTCGCGACGGCATCAACAGCAGCAAAACGTCAAACAACTTCTCGACACGCCGACCACTCAGCCCGACGTCAATCAAGCTAAGTCATATTTTTAATATTCTATTACGAATCCTTCGATCTCCATATATCTCCGGATACTTTCTTCATAAGCCCTGACCACACTCGGGCACTCGCCGCCGACCTCTCCATAAGCCCCGACAAAGCTCGGGCAACTCGCCGACATAAGCCCCGACCATGCTTGGGCACTCAGAAGATTTTCTTCGCCGATGAGATACTAAGTATCTCTCCGTTTTCTCCTCTCAAGGGTTGCTTAACGTACCTTGGTAGCCTCGCCTTAATCCATGAAACATGTCTTCGCCCCGTAAGCCGTCAAACCGAATGGTCATGTTAACAAACCTCTGAACCAGACGCCGGGTCAGGTGCTTAAACGTAACAGGCCAACTACCAGGGGAAATTATGTGACCTGACAAGAGCAAGAAACGGGCAATCTTATCATGCATTCTACAATATTCGGATCTGCTTTCTTCGCCAAAAATCTATATCATGTACTACCCACTGTACGTATTTATTTTGCAGGAACTCTTCGCCGGACACTCATCATCGCTTCTCGCCGTCCTCGCGCTGATCGAACACCGCTTCCGACCAGGCTGGGGACTCGTCGCCGTCGCTCGTCGCCATCCTCGCGTTGCTCGGACATCATCTCCGACCACGCTGGGGACTCATCGCCGTCGCTCCTCACCATCCTCACACCGCTCGGACATCGTCTCCGACCAGGCTGGGGATTCGTCGCCGTCGCTCCTCGCCATCCTCGCGCTGCTCGGACATCATCTCCGACCACGCTGGGACTCATCGTCGCTGCTCGCCGTCCTCGCGTTGCTCGGACTACGCCGGGGACTTCATCATCTTCATCAAGCGTCTCCGAGCACCAAGCTGCTCAGGGACTTCGTCATCTTCGTCAAGTGTTTCCGATCAGCAAAAGCTGCTCGGGGACTTCGTCGCTTTCGTCAAGTGTTTCCGAGCAGCAAAACTGCTCGGGGACTTCGTCGCCTTCGTCAAGTGTTTCCGAGCAGCAAAGCTGCTCGGGGATTTCGTCGTCTTCATCAAGTATTTTCGAGCAGCAAAGCTGCTCGGGGATTTCGCCGTCTTGTCAAGCGTTTCCGAGCAGCAAAGTTGCTCGGGGACTTCGTCATCTTCATCAAGTGTTTTCGAGCACCAAAGCTGTTCGGGGACTTCGTCGACACTTCACATGATCAGAAGAAGAAAGATTTTGACCCTGACATCACGTGACTACGTCACCTACTATCAGGCTCGGGGGCTAAGTGGATACACTTCACCAAAGAGAAGCTCTTTTCAAATTTTTTCTGAGCTCCTTACATCCGTCTGGTCAAGCAACTCTGAAAATCTGCATCTCCCGACGAATGCAAGGCGCTCGGGGACTAGCTGTGGGGATATAGACCCCCAGTACCACAAGACAAAACATGGGCCACACCATCAAAGCTGGCCCAGCCCAGAAGATAAAGACGTGCGGCGCAAGGCATTGCACCGCACGGTTATTGTACCAACTTGGATAGTTTACTTGTAACCTTATCCCTTCAGACTATATAAGGAGGGGCAGGGATAGATCCCCTCAATTGAAGGCAACTCAACTCATAATAATACAAGACAGCAACACACAGGATGTAGGGTATTACGCCTCGCGGCGGCCTGAACCTGTATAAATCTCGTGTCTCGCGCTTACTGCGCAACGCTTGTTCGTCTCAGGCGCACCCTCACCGTCTCATCTACTACCTTGGGCATACCCCTTGGTAGACTATCGCCGGTATTCCGTCGACACCCGCCTTGCAAGCCGATTAGCTGTCCAACATCTATTATGTGCGACCAACCACATGAAGAAACGACATTTGGGTGGAGCCCAAGATTTCCAAATTCTCTCATGTGGGCCAAAAAGGGTGGATCCCAAGAAAAAAACCCCCATAAGCTGACTTGACCGAATACTGTCCACTGGAGGAAAGACGCAAAATATGATAGTCTTCAGCCTCCGGCTGAAGCTGCATACCATAAAGAAGCTCCCAGAGATTGAGGAACTCCAGCATTACTTCCACTGTTGTAACATCCTAGATATCTTGGACCCAAGCATGATCTGTAAGAGCTTCCTCAATGGTGCACTTATTTACTATCCTCTTTGGTATTCCAGCAACAAGATGAGGGGCGAGATTCACAATTGATTATCCTTTCAGCCATCTATCTGCCCAGAATAGTGTCCTTGCCCCATTGCCAACCACAGAGACGACCGCTAAACTGAAGAAGGCTTGGACCTGTACTAGCACCTGGACGGAAAAAAGCCCAGGGCCTATGGGGTTCTATTTTTTGAAGCCAAACCCAACGCATCTGCAGCGCCCATGCAAGACTTTTTAAATCCGAGATCCCCAAGCCACCTAGCTCCAATGGACGGCATGCCTTGCCCCACGCAACAAGACGGTGTCCCCCTTTTGCTTCCTTTCTTCCCCGCCATAGGAAACCTCACCTCAATTTGTCCACAGCTTTGAAGGCCCAAGGAGGGAAATCTATGGCCATGAAGGGGTATACAAGCATAGCGGTGAGCACAAACTATACCTGCACTTTTCTTCCGGCTCTTGTCATGAGGTCCGCCTTCCATCCTGGCAGTTGATCTACAATTTTATCAACAATAGGCTGAATCTGCCCCTTAGTGAGCTTCTTAAGGGAGAGGGGCAATCCTAAATATTTGCAAGGAAAGTCGGACACCACACAAGGTAACATTTGCTGGATGATAGTTAGCTCCATGTCACCACATCTGATGGGTAAGACATTGCTCTTTTGGAGGTTGGTTTTAAGCCCCGAAGCATCACCAAAGAGATTGAGAATTTCCATTACCAAATTGATGTCACCAACTTCTGGCCTAATAAACAACACCACATCATCCGCACAGAGTGAAATTCTGTGCCGCAGAACCTGCCGAGAGAGGGGTTGCAGCAACCCCTCATTGGCTGTCATTGAAACCATATGTCCCAGAACGTCCATCACCAATATAAACAACATAGGCGATAGGGGGTCTCCCTGACGTAAACCTCGCTGGTGAACAATAGAGTTGTCGGGAATCCCATTCAACAGAACCTGAGTGGAAGAGGATGCCAGCAGTCCACTAACCAAGTCTCTCCAAATTGGCCCAAAACCCAACTGTTGCAATACCTCAAGGAGAAATGGCCATGACACCAAGTCAAAGGCTGTCCAACTTGAGTAGAATACGTGGCTGTTTTTGCTGGTGGAGGAACCTAGCAGTCTATTGAACTAACATAAAATTATCTTGGATAAAGCGCCCTTTAATGAAAGCGCTTTGGTTGGGAGACACCAAGTGTTGCAGCCTGCTTGCCAAGCGGTTAGCCATCAGCTTAGTGACTAGCTTAGCAAAGCTATGAACTAGGCTAATAGGCCGGAAATCCTTTGGCCGTTCTGCTGAGTCTACCTTGGGGAGTAGGGTGATGAAGGCTGTGTTGAGGACCTCAAAATTGACAAATTTTCTGCTCCAAATTGCTGAAATCGCAGCCATGATATTATCCTTTATGATTGACCAACAGGACTTGTAAAACCTTCCTGTGAAACCATCAGGCCCGGGTGCTTTATCCAGAGGCAGCTGCTCTATAGTTCTCCAAACTTCCTCTACAGTGAACGGGAGGTCAAGTTCTGTAAGGTCACAAGTATTCAGCCCCAATTCAGAGAGATCAACTGTATTTTCCCTGTCCACACGTGTGCCCAACAAGCTATTATAAAAATCATCAATAACTGATGCTTTATCAGCATGATTTGTGTAAATTTGATCATCGGAGGCTAGCTTCCCAATGAAGTTTTTCCTCTTCCGGTGATGGGCATGCAGCTAAAAGAGCTTTGTATTTGCATCACCGTCCTTCATCCAATTAATCCTTGAACACAGCCGGGCGATAGTGCGTTTAAGGGAAGCCAATGCAAGGGAATGTTTCTTCAGATTATTTTTCAGCCAAATTTCTCTGGCAGTGAGAACACGAGCATCTTGTGCAATCTCAAGCTGGTGAAGAATTTCCCTGGCGAGGACAAGTTGGGCAAATATATGCCCAATTTTCTTATCACTCTAGCTTTGCAGCCCTCTAGAGACTTCTTTAAACTTGCGGTCCAAGGTAATGAATGGGCATGGCTTGGCTGGCACAGAATTCCAAGCCATTGAAACAGCCTCCTGGAACCCCTCAAGCTTCGGCCAAAAGGCTTCAAAATGAAATCTTCGGCGACCAGTCATGTTGTCCCTCAGGCCAAGCAAGAGAGGGCAGTGATCTGAGTCATTAGAGGCCATACTCTACAGTAAGCAATTGGGAAATTTATCCTCCCAATCCACTGAACATAGAACCCTATCCAGCATGACTAGAGTAGGGGAGAGCTGCTGATTTGACCACGTGAATTTACATCCATGCAAAGGGATTTTCTTAAGGGCAAGGTCATTTATAAAGCGTCTAAAATGACCAATCGAGGCCCTGTTATAATTAGCATTGTTTTTGTCCTCATCCTTATATATCAGATTGAAATCCCCAGCTACAGCCCATGGCCCTGGGCAATCAGCTCTAATATTGCGAAGTTCCTGCAAAAATTGTATCTTTTCCCCATCTCCTTGTGGTCCATAGACACATGTAAGCCACCAAGGCTGTCCCTCAGCCGAAGAGAATTGTATGGTGGCGCTATGACTGTCGACACGTCGAGCGCCAGTTACTCCAATATGCGGTCGCCAAGATACCAGAATACCTCCACTAGCACCAACCGAAGGGACTTCAATGGACTCAGAGAAGTCAGAGCCAAAAGTTGACAGAAGCTTCCTTCTTGTTACTGCCATCATTTTAGTCTCCTGAAGATAGACTATGTCTGGATGAGCAGAATCAACAATAGTACGAACTGAATCTTGCCTAGCCGAAGAGTTAAGACCCCTCACATTCCATACAAGAATTTTTGCTGGATCCATTTAAAGGTAACAAAAAATCGACCACAATTTAGGAAAAAACCTGCTCTCATTAAACAGCAAGAAGCTCAAAGCCCACATTGCCGGGACCAAGCTCAGGCTCATCAGGGAGAGTCCAATTAAATAAAGTAGTCAAGGCACGAATATGCGAATCAGAAAGGGGCTGACCGAACAGTCTTGCGTATTCATCCAGAGCCTCCTGATCGATGCCTTCCCGCACGGTAAGGATGTCCATAGCTTGCATTGCCTTCTTCTTCATTCTTCTCCCTAGATCTCCGGGACCAAATTCTACCTTCTTCCCAGCAATCCGCCAGCTCTGCTGCGAAGCCACAGCATGTGTGCGTGACCTGCCCTTCCTCTTATTTGTTCGAGGAACAGGAAGCAGGCCGACCGCTCGCCAGGCCAGCTTGGCGATGAAGTCTGCCTGGGCGGAGGACATGGGGGCAGCCACAGCCGCCGCCGGGGTCAACGGTGGGCTCACCCCACCATCCACGACCGTTGTCATAGGAAGACCAGTAGCCCCCCAACCGCCGATGGAGTCACTGGCTCAACTACCATGCCAGCAGCCGAGAGGGGGACTTCGGTAACACCCTAAATTTTGCTAATTTCAAAATAGAGATAAAAATGAATTAATTATGTATTTTGGTGCTCATGAAAACATAGAGAATTAATATTTTCAATAAATTAAAATTATCTTAGTTTAGAAACTATATTGTGTGCATTCATGCTGCTGCATTTATATTTGTTCTGCTTGCATTTATTTGAATTTGCGAAATATGCGAAACCCCATTTGAAAAACCCCTTAGGAAATTCAGTTGGAAAAAAGAATTTGTCTGGAGAAAAAAAGAAAATCAATCTTCTCTCTGGGCTTGCAGCAAGCCGTAGCTGCTCTCCCTTGTCTTCCTAGTTTTGCGCTGGTTCTGTTGCCCAGCCAGAACGAGCTACAGCACCCGGCGCCAACCCTTCTCTTCCTCTGTGCCGCTGCAGTAAGGGGCCACAAGTCGGCATCGCTCTCTCCAACTCCCATCGTATCCTTCTCAGCATCCTGAAGAAGAACGCAAACAAACGAGACCGAGAACTCCGCAGCCGAGTGCGCCGCTCGCCACGATCCCGCGATCGCTTTCCCCGCTCTCCATCCCAACTGCACAGATAAGTAGGCCTGCAGCGCCCTCTCTCATCCCACTTCCATCCCCATGCCGTTCCACGAGCAGAACGCACGCGGAGAGCAGTCGCAGAGCCGCCATCGCCGCACGAACGTCGCCGGACGTCCATCGCCGTTTCCAGCCCAAATTGGAACTCCGGTGAGTTTCGTATCGTCTGTAGGAAACCTCCCAACCCGTTATTCTTCTTTTTCCACTCGCCATTGACCCTCGTCGTCGCACGCAGAGCCGTCGCCGTCTGCCTCTCTCGTCGTCGATCGCACCGCTCCCATCTGCGTCCAATTCGACCCCTTGGTGAGTTTCCCCGTGTCCTCTTCTCTCCTCCCGACCCTTTTCCCGTGACGATTGGTGGCCGTAGCACTGTGCGCTGTGCTCACCGGCAACCTCGAGCCGCTGGCCATGGCGGCAGCCGCCCCGCGCTTTCTTCTCGGCCGTATTTAGGGCTTAGATGGATTCGCGCTCGCCTCCTCTTCAATTCAGTGGTTTTAGTTTGTTGAACCATGGTCCGTAGCGCTGCAGCCGCGAGCTCCGGCGAGGAACTAGATGCCGGCAATGGAGGCACGGCCGTGCTGCCCTCCTATCTGGTCGACAGTTTTTCTCTCTCCCCCTCTTCTATTCCCGATGCCATCCGTTTCTAATCCTACGGCCCTCATTAGCCGATACCCCTTCGTGGGCACATTTAGTAAAGAGCTCCTCCACTTTGTGTTAATTGGGCCGCAGTCCTGATCTGATGCAAATGTCGATTTTCATTTTTTTATTTAATTCGAAATTAGTCTGATTTAATTACAAAACTGCCACTGCATTGTTTCGCTTACAAAATTTCCGTTTTAACCACGATTTGACCCGTTCAAATTGTGTTAGATTCATAATTTGATAAACTACCTGCTAACGTCTTTGTTAGACACTTTTGCAACCTTTAATTCTCTGTTTAATATTTATTTATTAAAATACTATAGGAAACCCTGTTTAATTCATATCTTTCGCGTTTTAAATCCGTTTTTCGTGATCTTTATATCGTTGGAATCGTAGCGACGCGTATATTAGTTTTATACAATTTTAAAGCTGTTTTTCTACTGTGGTGTACTGTTCTAATTATTATTTATTGTTTGCTTCGTGTATGATTGTGCGATACGTGCGTGGTGATTATTGATCAAGTTCAGTCGGTGAGTGTTGCGTTGATGATCAAGAAGAAGAAGGTGATCCAGGAGTTCATTGAAGATTCACTGAACAACTACTTTGGGGTGAAAAGCAAATTAAGGCAAGTATAGTTGGATATTCTTGTTGTGACCATGATCTTGTGACTTAATTAATGTTTAAGTAACAAACGATAAAAATGACTTTTTAGCAACTTGAGGATTTATCTATAAACGAAGCTTCTGGAGGGACAATACAACTGTGAGGGCTACATGGCTCTGATTTTAGTTAAGTATGAGGACTGAAGCATCTAGGCCCTAGTGGTTTCAGTGATTATTGACAACAAGACGGTTATTATGACTAACGTGTGTTTTGCAGGATAACCTAGAGGTTATGTCATAATAACATGTAGGTTCAAGCCCCTAGCGATGAAATTCGTTTTGGTTTTTCAAAGGATGGAAGACAAGACGGTGATAGGCTAGTGCCAAGTGTCGTTGGAGTTGAGAGACACTTGGCGTAGTCTTAGGTTTTGTTTTTTCTCTTTGACCGTACTATTAAAAGGGGTTTGGATGGGTAGCTTGACTCAGAGTAAGATTAGAGAGTGTAGATGTGTTGCACATTTGTCCAACATAGCTCTAGACAGCCCAGGGAGACTCTTGAGAGAGAGGATCAAACTTTGTTTTGGAAAGTTTTCGATTCGGTGATGTTTTGATCAAAATAGAGGCGTCGGACTCTACCTAGTATGGGCGTCGGACCAATACTGAGAGTCCCACGACACGTGGCAGCCCCTGGATGATTCTCAGTGTGCCAGGGAGTGTCGGACCCTGGCTGGATGGTCGTCGGACCATTGGCTAGAGTCCGACGGTGCCTCGGGGTGTTCAAGGGAGCGTCGGACCGTTGTGAGAGCGAGCGTCGGACTAAGGTTTCTTAGCGTCCGATGCTTCCAGAGAGGTTCCAACAGTGAAAAAGAGCGTCGGACTTGGTCCGACAATGTGTGTCGGATCATTGCTCCGCGTTATAGCCGTTGAGAGGCACTGTGCCAGCTGATCCAGAGCGTCGGACTATCGAGTTCGGTCCGACGCCCCTCTGACACAAGACTAAGCACAGTGCGACTGTGAGAGTCAGACCATGGAAAATGGTCCGACGGACGAGCCTCGGCAGCGTCCGACGGTTCGCAGGAAAGTGAGGAACGGCTAGTTTTGGAGAGGGTGAATATTTATAGTCCACCATAGCCTCGATTCTATCTCTCTTGCCATTTCTAACTGCTGAAGGAACCTTTGTTGATCTTGTGAGAGAGCAAGAGCCCTAGGGAGATTAGTGTGAACTCCATTGCTTGTGAGCTTCTTCCCTAGAGAGATCAAGAGTGACTTGTGTGCATCCATCACCCTCTTTGGCCTTGTTCTTGGTCAAGTGAGAGTCTAGGCATGTTACTCTTGGTGATCGGCATCACCTAGACGGTTTGGTGGCGATCGGTGGCTTGGTGACCGCTTGGAGAGCTTATGGGCGGCCCAAGTCGAAGTTGTGAGTGGTTGTGGGCGATCCACCGCGCCGGAGAGGCAAAGGATCAGCCCGTAGGGAGCACTTGGTCTTTGTGAAGATCAAGGAGGAGCTACACCCTTGCGTGGGTGCTCCAACGAGGACTAGTAGGGAGTGCCGACTCTCCGATATCTCAGGAAAAACCGGATTTGTCATTCTAAATCTTTACATTCCCACATTTTCTTTGTGTTCTCTACTTTCCTAGAGTAGTATACTTGTGATAGGACTTGGCTCTAGGTTGCATAACTTATTTTAGGAATAGAATTGACACAAGCACTTGTGGGGTGACATTGGGCAAATTGCGATAAGTTAAATTGTATTTCAAAAAATTTATTAGTTGCACAATTCACCCCCTCTTAGGCATCCTTGATCTTTTCAATTGGTATCGGAGCCTTGTTGCTCATTAATTTGGCTTAACCGCCAAGAGAAAGGATATCCGGTGGTCACGATGGTCCCCCTCCCGTCTTTGACGATAACGATTTTCCTTATTAGAAGATTCGTATGGAGGCATACCTTGAGGCGGTGGACCTTGGTGTTCACAAAGCCGCCACACAAGGATACCTCACTCCCAAACCCGGCGCAACCCTCACACCTGTTGAGGAAGAGCACGAGAAGTGGAATGCTAAGGCTCAAAACATCATCTTTAAAGGCCTTAGCAAAGAAGTGTTCAACCGTGTGAGGAACCACAAAAACGCCCATGCACTATGGTCGGATATTTGTGTGCTCCATGAGGGAACTAAGAATGAGTGAGAGGAACGATACTATCTTATCATTGACAAGCTCAATTCCTTCAAAATGCTTCCTAATGAAAGTGCTAATGACATGTATTCTCGCTTGAATATCATTGTAGAGGAAGTAAATGGCCTTAGACTCACTCAAATCTCACCGGCCGAGGTTGCAAGGAGAATCCTCAATGCTCTTCCAATTGAGAAGTATGGTCACATTGTAACCATACTTCATCAAACGGATCTCTCCAATGCAACCCCCACTCAAATATTGGGGAAGATCAATGCTCATGAGATGTACATGAAGATCACTCCTCAAGATGGATCATCATCCAAGAAAGAAGAGAAGAAAGACTTGGCACTCAAGGCCGATAAGAAAGGCAAAGCTCAAGTCAAGTACACTTCCCTTAACTCCACAAGTGAAGATGATGATGAAGATGTGGAGATTGCTCTCATGGTGAGGAAGACCACCAAGATGCTCAAGAAGCTCAACAACAAGGGAATCAAATTTGATTCCAACAAGAAGAAGTTCTTCACTAGTAGCAAAAGAAAGCCCATCTCCGAGATGGATTACTACAATTGTGGAGAGCTTGGGCATCTTGCTCATCAATGTCCAAAGCCCAAGAAAGACAAGTTCAAGAACAAGAACAAGGGCAAAAGGCAAGACTCTAGTGATGAGAGTGATGATGAGAAGAAGAAGGCCAAGCCATTCAAGAAGAAAGAATACAAGAAGAAGCAATTTCACAAGAACAAGAAGAATGGCAAGGCATACATTGTTGGTGATTGGCTCACCGACATTGAATCTTCTAGTGGCTCTTCCGGAGAAGAAAGCGATGATGAGAACGAGAAGGTGGCCGCTCTTGTCATTGGGACTTCTATTCCTCCACCGCCATCACCGCCCTCATCTCCAACACACCTTTGCCTCATGGCTAAGGACAAGAAGGTACAAAGTGATGATGAGAGTAGTGATAGTGCCAATGAGTACGATTCACCTACATATGATGAACTTGCTAGCTTGCATAATGACTACACCAAAATTATAAGAAAGCTTACAAGTAAAAATGAAAAGCTAAAACTTGATAATGGTAACCTCTTATCTAAGAATGAACAAATCACTAAAGCTAGTGATCAGCTTAGAGTTGAGAACCTAAATGTGTCATCCAAGCTCAAGGAGCTCAAAACTAACATAAAAGAGCTCAAAGAAAAACATGATAAACTTGAGAGGCTACACATTGAGCTCACCACTAGCTACAACAAGCTAAAAGAGGATTACACTCAAGTAAAGGTGAATCATGATAACCTTACTATGGCTTATGACTTGCTTTCCAATGAAACACATGATGCTCCTAACCTTGTTGTTAAATGTGACATAGCTACATCATGTGACGACTTGATTAGTGAGCAAGAAGCTAGTAGCAAAGGCAAAGAAGTGGTGATGGCCGATTGCCATGATGATTATTTGAAGCTCAAGATTGAAAATGACAATTTGAAGAAAGGGCTTGAGAAGCAATCAACCACCAACACCATTGTCATTGAAACGGCGAAAGAAGATGATGAAGTTCAAGTGCTTAGAGAAGAGAACAAAATCCTCAAGAATGAGAAGTGTCAACTTGCAAGCTTATTGGAAGAAAACAAGAAATTGAAGCAAGAGAAGAGTCATCTCACCGTAGGCTTGCAAAGATTCACAAGAGGCCAATATCTCCAAAGTGATCTCCTCATGAACACCATGATGAAGTTTGATAGAAGTGGGATTGGCTACATGGGTGAGAAGGTCCAAAACATTAGAGCTCAAAATCGCCTCAACAACGCCAAGAACAATCCAAAGCCCAAGCCAAAGAGATGCTTTGAATGTGGTCAAAAAGGACACTTTGCTCATGAGTGCAAGACACCACCACCACAACCTTTGACCAAGCATGCTAGGCCCTTTGCCTTTGATGCTCATTTCATGCTAAGGAAAGATTCTAAGGGCAAAGTGAAAGTCATGTTCTTAGTACCCCCTAACAAGAATAGGCCTAGGCAATTGTGGGTGGCAAAAGCTTTGATTGAGAAAGTCCAGAGCCCTTCTCAAGTATGGGTTCCTAAACATCAAGCTTGATTTGTTGTGTGTAGGTGAACTACAAGACCGGTGGCACTCATTGGGTAATTGATAGTGGATGCACTCAACATATGACTGGTGATGCTCGTATGTTCACCTCACTTGAAGAGAATGTAGAAGACCAAGAAAAGATAACATTTGGTGATAATTACAAGAGCAAAGTGCAAGGGCTTGGCAAAGTGGCTATCTCCAATGATCATTCAATTTCAAATGTGCTTCTAGTTGCTTCTTTGAGCTTCAACTTGCTATCGGTTGGTCAATTGTGTGATCTTGGCTTCCAATGCCTGTTTACAAGTGAAGAAGTGGTTGTTTCCAAGAAAGATGACAATCAAGTGATATTCAAGGGCTTTCGGTACAATCACCTCTATCTAGTGGACTTCAATTCGGATGATGCTAACTTGAAGACTTGTCTATTCACCAAACAATCTCTTGGGTGGCTATGGCATAGAAGGCTTGCACATGTTGGGATGAGTATACTCAAGAAGCTATTGAAAAAGAAAATGGTGAGAGGTTTGAAAGATGTAGTATTTGAGAAGGACAAACTTTGTAGTGCTTGTCAAGCCGGCAAGCAAATTGCAAATACTCATCCATCCAAGGCATTTGTATTTACATCAAGACCATTAGAGCTACTTCACATGGATCTATTTGGGCCAACAACTTATGCAAGTATTGGTGGCAAGCTCTATTGTCTAGTAATTGTTGATGATTTCTCAAGATACACTTGGGTGTTCTTTCTCCATGACAAGACCGAAGTTGCCAGATCATTCAAGAAGTTTGCCAAGAGAGCACAAAATGAATTTGAAGTGAAGATCAAGAAGATTAGAAGTGACAATGAAAAAGAGTTTGACAACACAAACATTGAAGTTTATTGTGATGAAGTTAGGATCAAGCATGAAGTCTCGTCCTCCTATACCCCTCAACAAAATGGAGTTGTTGAAAGGAAGAACCAAACATTGATCACCCTTGCAAGGACTATGCTTGATAAGTAGAACACACCGGAGAGGTTTTGGGCGGAGGCAATCAACACCGTATGCTATGCATCCAACCGCTTATTCCCTCACTGGTTGCTAAAGAAGACCCCCTATGAGCTACTCATTGGCAAGAAGCCGGACGTCTCCTACTTCCGGGTGTTTGGTTGCAAATACTACATCTACAAGAAGCGACAACATGTAGGGAAGTTCCAAAGACGTTGTGATATTGGTTTTCTTGTTGGTTACTCATTGAACTACAAAGCATATAGAGTATTCAACAATGCCACCGGCCTTGTTGAAGAAACATATGATGTGGAGTTCGATGAAACTAATGGCTCTCAAGGAGAGCATGAGAATCTTGATGATGTAGGTGATGAACCACTGAGGAAGGCTATGAAGAACATGCCAACCGGAGACATCAAGCCAAAAGATGATGAAGATGATGGTGATGATGTGCAAGTGATCGATCAACTATCTTCATCAAATGTGCCTCAAGATGATGAAGATAAAGATGGGGTGGAACCACATGAAGACACCCACATCACACAAGAAGAAGTTGAGGCACAAGCACAAGATGTTGATGCTCCACAACCTCCTCCTCAAGTGGTTGATAGAAGAACTACTCCACTCCTATAAGCACATCCTCAAGATCTCATAATAGGGAGTCCTTCAAGGGGGGTAATGACTCGCTCACAAAGGCATGCTCAATTCATTGAACATCACTCGTTTGTCTCTTGCATTGAGCCTACTAGCATAGAAGAAGCTCTTCAAGATCCGGATTGGGTGAATGCCATGCATGAAGAACTCAACAACTTCACCTGCAATCAAGTGTGGACACTTGAAAAGAAGCCAAAAGGAGCAAGAGTCATAGGCACCAAGTGGGTGTTCCGCAACAAGCAAGACGACAAGGGCAACATTGTGAGAAACAAGGCAAGGCTCGTGGAAAAAGGATTCTCTCAAGTTGAAGGCTTGGATTTTGGGGAGACTTTTGCCCCGGTGGCAAGATTAGAGGCCATTCGTATCCTACTTGCATATGCATCTAATCACAACCTAAAACTTTTTCAAATGGATGTGAAAAGTGCATTTTTAAATGGCTTCATAAATGAACTTGTCTATGTTTCCCAACCGCCAGGTTTTGAAGATCCTAGATATCCAAACTATGTTTATAGGTTGTCCAAGGCGCTATATGGTTTGAAGCAAGCCCTGAGCGCCTCCGCGACTTCCTCATTAACAAGGGTTTCAAAATCGGCTTGGTTGATACCACACTATTCACCAAGAAGCACAAAGGGCATATCTTCATTTGTCAAGTTTACATTGATGATATCATTTTTGGTTCGACTAATGAAGATTTTTGCAAGGAATTTGGTGAAATGATGTCCAAGAAGTTTGAAATGTCCATGATTGGTGAGCTCACATTCTTCCTCGGCTTTCAAGTCAAGCAAATCAGGGAGGGGACGTTCGTGTCGCAAGAGAAGTACACGAAGGACCTCCTCAAGCGCTTCAAGATGGAAGAATGCAAGCCCATCAAGACCCCCATGCCAACCAATGAACATCTCGACCTTGATGAGGGAGGTAAATCGGTTGACCAAACTCTCTATCGTTCTATGATTGGTAGTTTGTTGTACTTGACCGCATTTAGGCCCGACATCATGTTTAGTGTGTGTATGTGTGCGCGCTTTCAAGCTAAACCTAAGGAACCTCACTTAGTTGCGGTAAAAAGAATCCTTAGGTACCTAAAACACACCCCAAGCATTGGCCTTTGGTATCCCAAAGGAGGAAACTTTACTCTTGTCGGCTATTCTGATTCGGATTATGCCGGTTGCAAGATTGACCGAAAAAAGCACATCCGGAGGGTGCCATTTGCTTGGAAGATCACTAGTTTCTTGGTCCTCCAAGAAACAAAATAGTGTTGCCTTGTCAACAACCGAAGCGGAATACATTGCCGCGGGCGCTTGTTGTGCACAAATTCTTTACATGAAACAAACCCTACTTGATCATGGAATCAACTTAAAAAGGGTACCTTTGTTGTGTGACAACGAGAGTGCGGTAAAACTTGCCAACAACCCGGTTCAACACTCCTGCACAAAGCACATTGACATCCGTCATCGCTTCCTTAGAGATCACGTTGCCAAGGGTGACATTTCTTTTGAGGGAGTGAGAACGGATGATAACTTGGCGGACATTTTCACTAAGCCATTGGATGAGGCACGATTTTGCTCACTAAGGAATGTACTTAATTACCTTGATCTAAGCAACTTCACTAAAAGATGATCTTGTGTTGTCATATGTATTGTATTGTAACATAAAACTTGTCTAACATTGAATTGCACGTAGGGCTTGTCTAACTTGGCTAAGATAACCGCCCAAAAGCGTGTGAAGAAGCTTATCCGAGGACAAACTTGACAAGCAACTAGTTTAGTTCACGCGAATCTGCATTGCATATGCATGGTTGTTATTTTGTCATTTCATTCTTGGAGCTTATTGCCTATTTTCATAAAATTCACGTATGCTTAAGGCAAAATATTTGAAAAATTGAGCGTTTGAGAGAGGACATCTCATACTAGTTCCTACTGGTGTTTATTTGACTCTTATTGGGGTTGGAACTTAGTTGGGAAAAATCGGCGTGAAGATTCTTGGAAGAAAACTGGTTTTAGGGCGTCGGACTGTAGTGTCGGACGCTGGTTTTCCCAGCGTCGGACCATTGAATACAGTCCGACGGTCCCTGGCCCTGTTCATGAAGGCATCGGACGAATGCGTCGGACTGAGATTTTCGAGGCGTCGGACTATTGAAAAAGGAGTTCACGCCGCGTCGCGCCACGTTCACGCTGTCAGACCGAAGTTTATAGTCCGACGAGGAGCGTCGGACTAAGTCCGATGGGTGCTGGAGCTTACTGGAAGCATCGGACCCTGCAGAGCGTTGGTCCGATGCTTGCTACAGTCATCGTCCGACGGTCGGTTCGAAAGCGAGATGCGGTTTCTTTTCTCTCTCTATCGCGTGGGACCCGCTTGTCATCCTTTTCACTCGGCACTGCAGGGCGTCGATCCTCCCGTGCCCTAACCGCCGCCGCCACTCCGCGCCCTGCGTAGCCACGCCTGCTCACCGGCGCCCTCGCCGCCGACGAGCACCTCCCCCGCTCGCGCGCCTCTCGCCGCGCACCCTCGCCGCCGTTCACCACCGTGCCAGCTCGGCCTCTACCGCGAGATCACAGTCAGCCTCACCAAGAAGCCTCCTCTTCCTGCTCCTCTCGGTGGTGAGAGCTTTGTTTCCCGTTTGCCCTAGCTCCTCTCTTTGTCAGTGCACTGCAAGTGCTCAGTAAAATGCCTGACAAGGTGTTTTCTTTGATCTCTTGCAGATAGGTTGTGCTAGGGTATTCTTCGTTGTGTGCTAGTGCTGTGGAGACACTCTTTTGCCTTGAGGTATACTCTTGCATTCTCCACTCTCTAGTTTCCAACGTGTCATTGTATTACATGGTCATTGCTCTTGTCTTTGACACATGCCCTCTGATAATGCAGTGACTTTGCTTTGACCTGTGGTGCCCCGTGTCATCAGAGATCTTGCATCTTCGTAGGTCTTCCCTTAGGTTGCTTTGCTACTCCTCTCTTATCCCATTGCTTATGTATCCCTGTCTATCTCTCTCTTGCAGCTGTCATGGTCAGAGTGTTTGGCAGTGCATCAGTGAATCCGGGGCCAAGCCCGCGGATACGGAACGAGGCCAAGCCTCTGAGTGTCAGCGGCAGTTGTCAGTTTCTGAGAGACAGTGACAGTTGGCAGAGATGGTGAGGTGCAAGCAGGCCAGCCGTAGTGAGGGAGGCACAGGTGGCGACGAGAGGCCTCCTCCTCATCCACCTTTGGACAAGGGGAAGGACCCTCTTGTCGAGAGTAGCAAGAAAAGGAAGAGACTTACAGCTGAGCAGAGGCAGGCTATCAGAGTAGCACAGGTTGTAGAGGAGGCAGAGCGTGGCAGAGGTATACATATTGGAGGTATTTCTGTCAGTCTATCAGGTAGAGATGAGTTTGAGGAGCAGCCAGAGATAGAGCCGAGGCAGCCAGAGTAGCAGGAGGCAGCTACTCAGGGGGAGCAGGCCCAGGCTCCACCTCCTCATCGCTCAGGCCCCACTCGATGTTCGGTGCCACCCCGGCCCGCTGGTTAGAGGCATGGCGACCGAGTCCCCAGGGCGCCTGCTCCCTCCGAGCCTCAGCCGGAGCCTGAGCCAGACGTTCACTTGGACCTGCGGAGGATCTCTGCAGCCCAAGTCAGAGAGCTCCGGCCAACTTCGCTTGCTAGTTGGTTTCCGGATCAGAGAGATCCCAGAACTTCTGAGGGCTGGTACACCACTCTTCACGAGGACTTCTCCACCGCCCTCATGGCCACAGGAGTTGGGCTGCGATAGCACAGGGTATGTCCCCTAGAGGACATAGACAAGGCAGCAGGAGAGGAGATCAGGCCATACTTGACTTACCTGCCTAGTCTAGCAGAGCTTCTTGGCCGTTCAGGCCGGTACATGGAGTCGTGGGTGAGAGAGTTCTATGCTTCACTATTGATAGACCCCGACCACCAGTACCTGCAGTACACCTTCGACGGAGAGCCATACTGGCTCTACGTGAAGGCTCTGCGAGAGCTGCTTGGAGTGCCAGAGTCAGCTACCAGGTTGCACAGCATTTGCTATGCCACGACAGACCCGCCAAGGACTGGCACCTGGTACTGCTCATATAGCAGCGTGGTTTCGACCGCTGTTCGGAGACGGCTCCGACAGGACACCTTCGGAGCTTCGTCCCGTCGTTCGTCTCTTGAACGAAGTGATGAGGCGTACACTTTTACCGCGGGAGGGGTACAAGGAGGGACTTACTCACTTACAGCTGTGGCTCCTTAGTGCCCTGGTCCAGCAGTCAGAGTTTGACCTTGCAGACTTGATCATGAGTGAGATGGAGGACACCATTGCAGAGGGCATCAGGTCTAGGCGACAGCTCCCCTACGCTCACTGGATCTCTCACATCCTTGAGCGTAGGTTGCACAGGATTTGGACAGGGATCTCCAGAGAGTTGTGCCAGACTGAGACTCAGTTTCCAGTGTACAGGATGGCCTCTCTGATTGACGGACACCGTGGCAGCAGAGCCTTACACAGAGTTCAGTGCCGTTAGACTTCAGGGGCAGACATGGCAGAGGTACTGCAGCAGGATGAGGCTATGAGGCATGTTGCCCATAGTGAGCTTGAGCAGTTACTTGCAGACGACGACCCCATCGACACCTCCTCGTCCAACTCTAACAGGGACTACCGGCCCATTCCTTCGCGTCCACGAGCTCACAACTCGGAGGCCGGTGGGTCTAGCTCCACTCCACAGATTTCACAGACAGACCCTGCACTGCTTGCTGTCCTTCAGAGCTTACAGAAGACATAGCAGAGACAGGCAGAGGAGCAGGCCCGATTTGCTAGGGAGCAGGCTGCAGCTCTCACTCAGATTCAGCTCAGGCAGGATCAGTTCCAGCAGCAGATGCTCCAGATGCAGCTCCAGAGCCAGCAGATACAGCTACAGACCTTTGGGTTCATGGAGCACATCATCAGACACACTGGAGCCCCACCGTACCTAGCCACTGCCTCTCTAGTCCAGCAGGTTGGACCGGCAGCCACTGCAGCCCAGGTGACTCCAGTGATACAGTCCAGTGGTGAACGGACCGTATAGGCTAGAGGGGGTGAATAGCCTATTAAAAATTCTAGCAAAGCACTAGACCACAAGTTAGTTGATAAGCAAGCGAGACAAAGCGCTAGCTCTAGACTATTCTATGCAAGCCACCTATCAAGATATGCTACTCACAAATATAAGCACTCAACACGCAAGAAACCAACTCCCCCGAACCTAAGGAGATGGCACCTAAACAAGTATTAAGCGCAAGGAAGAGAGATCGAGAGGATTATACCGATGGGCTTGATTAAAGTAAAGTCCGCACGTCGTGAAGACTAATCACCGGGATATATCCAATATGAAAACCAAATGATCAAACCCAATAGAATACAAGAAAGCCAATAGTCCACTCGATGGTGGAGAAGACAAAGAACACTCGATTTTTTACCGAGGTTCACGTGATCGCCGTCACGTTACTCCTCGTTGTGGCACCGGTCTTTCTTGGTGGATTGAGAGCTAGGCTTCACACACCAATCCCTCACCGGGAGCCGCTCACCAACACAAGAGAAGTGGCTATCAACCATGAGCAATCCACTAGAGTTGGTTTTGGCACTCCGCCGACGATAACCACAAAACCTCTCACAATCAATCACTTCGGTGTGGGCTTGAACAATCTCCAATCAACCTCACACCGGAATCGCCTCCAAGCCGCTAGGGACACGGCAATGCCCCAAGAGAATAAGAACTCAGCCTTGGCTTGCTCTCAAGTGCTCTAGAATACAATTCACTAAGCAATGGTGCACTTGAGGATCACTCAACTCACAAAGATGATCAAAGATGAACAAGTGAGTGAGTGGGAGGCTTAGGATGCTCACAAAGAGTATGCAAATGATTCAAGTGTGCAAGAGTTGTCACCAAGTGACCAGAGAAGGAGTATAAATATCCCTAAGTGCAATCCTAGCCGTTACCCACTGAAAAACAGGCATTAACACGCTTTTCGGGGCGTCGGACCGACCGTCGGACCGACAGTGTCGGACCAAACGTTAGCGTCCGACGCTCTAGATCTTGCCACATGTCAGCTCGATTCAACCACAGCCGCTGGATCACAACGGCTACTTCTCGCGCTCAACTGCGGACCGTCAGACTGGGGGCACCAGACTAAAGTGCTCCGTCCGACGCCCTGTTTTCGGTACAATACACGCGTACCGTCGGACGTTTGCGGAGGGGTCGTCGGACTAACGAACTCGAGAGTCCGACGCTTCCAGAGAGGTTTGAAACCGAGAAAACTGCGTCAGACTAAGCTTCGGCATCCGACGCTCTCAGATTGCGCCACGCGTCACACCTCGCTGCTCGGCACCGTCGGACTGGAGTGGGCAATGGTCCGACGCTCGTAAAACAAGCGTCTGACGCTCGCCATTGGCCGGAGCTAGGATTTGGCATCGGACTCTTCTCAATGGTCCGACGATGCCCCTGCTAACTGTCCGACGCTCATTTCTCAGAGTTTTCAAGTCTATTTCTCACCCCTTGCTTCTATGTGCTAACACTCAAGGTCTTCAACACTTGTGCACAATGTGTTAGCATTTTCAAAACATTTTCCAAGGGTTTCTAACTTTGATCTCTAGGTTGTGTTAGTTCAATGCAAATGAAAGGCAACCTAGAGCACTTGAAAGTAATCCAACACTCGTTCTCCCCTTAATAGTCGGCTATCTATCCTAAATGTGAACACACCCACTAGGTGTCTTGTTCACCAAAAGAAAAACCTTTTTGGATTATACCTTTGCCTTCTCACTTGATCACCTTTGCTCCTTCCATGATTAAACCTTCCTTTAGTCATCACCATTTTCCTTTAGGCTTCACACCATGGATTGACCAACCTAAAACCTTGCCATCACTAGCAGTCTAGGTTAGTCCTTAGGATGTCATTAATTATCAAAACCAAACTAGGGCTTTCAATCTTCCCCTTTTTGGTAATTGATGACATCCCTTACAAAGATAAGAGTTAAGGTTGTTTTTGAACTTGTGAGCTTGTCCAAACAAGATTGTCATGTTTTTGGAAAGGACAAACAACACAAATTTGGTTTGGTGGCTATTTAGCTCCCCCTACATATGTGCTTGAGTTTGGATTTTAGAGCTTGCATATAAGCATATATAGAGAGTAAATTTCCACCAAGATATGTTAGGATGGTTAGGATAAACCTTTTGAAGCGTGCTACCGATTAAAAATTTCATATCGAAGTTGCGGAAATCTCCATCCTTAGCACTTTTGATAACTAGATGATCACAAAACTTGAGCATACCGTGAGATCAACATTATATGCAATGCTCAAGAACCACTTGTAAGACCACTTGTAATGTACAAGATCATCTAGCTACCACCTAAGCATGCTAGTTATCAAGTTATCAAACAATTCTATACTAGCATACTCCACTCAAGAACATGGCAATAGAATGTAAAAACATATGCAAGTGCATCAAACATATATGAGTGCACATTCCAAGTGCAACAACCAAGTTCATGAGTTTGCTCCCCCTTAAGGTGAGCTTATCTTAAGTAAAGATTATGATTCAAAAATTTTGAGCCCTTTACTTTGGCCTATTGCTCTTCCATCATCGGCCTAATGATGGTTCATCGCGAAGTTCAAGTTCTCTCCCCCTTTGTCATTTTATCTTTGTTCTTTCTCCCCCGTGGCATCAAGTACCACAAAAGGGTCAAGTTAATGGAATGCGAGACCTTTGTTAGTCAAATTTTGGTTCAATCTAGCAAATTTGTACAAGTGTCTTAACTCAGTTTGAACCAAAGACAAGCTTCTTCATGCCACCCGGGGTTATCTTGCCTATGTTGAGTTAAGCACTTAGTTACTCATTTAATCTAGATTCAACACTAAGTTTGCATCCCCATGAACAAGTTATATGCCATCACTAGATCAAGCAATCAACCAAGCAATAGTGATGCCATATAGACTTCAAAACAATTTTAGCTTTCAATGAATGACCTAGAGAGAACAAAATCATGTCTATATGATCTAGCAAGTCCTAGCAAAGTATAAATGCACATGTCAAATAATGATACTTTTGCCTTGCTTGGAGGATAGACATGTCATAAGGTATTCATGAAGTGCATCAACACATGTTGGAGTAGTCAAGTATGTTCAACTCATTCCTTAGCTTGCAAAATCTAGCTTCATCAAGTGGCTTGGTGAATATGTCGGCTAGTTGATCTTCGGTGCCTACACTTGTGATTACAATATCTCCTTTTGCTTGGTGATCTCTTACGAAATGGTGCCTCACATCTATGTGTTTGGTTCTTGAATGTTGCACCGGATTGGTTATGATCTTCACCACACTTTCATTGTCACAAAGCAATGGAACCTTGTTGAATTTCAATCCATAGTCCTTCAAGGTTTGCCTCATTCAAAGCAATTGTGCACAACAACTTTCCGCACTAATGTATTCCGCTTCGGCGGTAGAAAGTGCAACACTATTTTGCCTTTTGGATGACCATAAAACTAGTGACCTTCCCAAGAGTTGACATGTACCGAAAGTGCTCTTTCTATCAATTTTGCAACCGGCATAGTCCGCATCCGCATAACCTATCAATGTGAAGTTGGAGCCCTTGGGATACCACAAACCAATGTTAGGTGTGCTCTTTAAGTACCTCACTGTTCTTTTAGTTGCCTTCAAATGACTTTCTCTTGGAGAGGCTTGATATCTTGCGCACATGCACACACTAAACATCACATCCGACCTAGAAGCGGTCACATAGAGTAGACTACCAATCATTGACCGATATTGCTTTTGATCAACCAATTCACCTTCTTCATCCGATTCCAAGCTTATATTAGTGCCCATTAGTGTTGAGATTGCTTTTGCATTTTGCAATCCAAACTTCTTCACCATATCCTTGATATACTTGCTTTGACTCACAAATGTGCCATTCTTTAATTGCTTGATTTGGAGTCCAAGAAAGTAGCTAAGTTCACCTACCATGGACATTTCAAACTCTTCGGCCATCATTTCTCCAAACTCCTCACAAAATTCTTAACTTGTTGATCCAAAGATGATATCATCAATATAGATTTGCATGATGAACAAGTCATTCCTGATCTTCTTAGTGAAGAGTGTGGTGTCAACCTTTCCCATCTTGAACCCTTTAGAGAGTAGGAAGTCCCTCAATCTCTCATACCATACTCTTGGTGCTTGTTTCAAGCCATAGAGGGCCTTCTTGAGCTTGTATACATGATCGGGCTTCTTATCATCTTCAAAACCGGGAGGTTGCTCAACATAGACTAACTCATTGATGTATCCATTCAAGAATGCACTTTTGACATCCATTTGATAGAGCTTGATATCATGAGCACATGCATATGTCAATAAGATCCAGATTGCTTCCAATCTTGCCACCGGTGCATAAGTTTCTCCAAAGTCTAAGCCTTCAATTTGAGTGTAACCTTGTGCAACCAATCTAGCTTTGTTCCTCACAACAATCCTATCTTGATCTTGCTTGTTTTGGAAGACCCACTTAGTGCCAATCACATTGTGTTTACTTGGTCTTGGAACTAATTCCCATACTTGATTTCTCTCAAAATTGTTGAGCTCTTCATGCATAGCATTTATCCAATCCTCATCTTTGAGTGCCTTCTCAATGTTGGTAGGCTCGTCTTGTTAGACAAATGAATAGTGCTCACAAAATGAAGCCACTCTTGACCTTGTTTGTACACCTCTACTAATATCACTAACAATTTGATCTAGAGGATGATCTCTTGCAATGTGAGTTAGTTGGAGAATATGAGATGAACTAGCATCTTGAACTTGGTCTTGATCTTGATCATGAGCTTGAACTTGAGATTCACTTAAGCTTGCTTGATTTGCTTCATCTTCCACTTGTACAATAGGAGGGATGACTTCATCATCATTATCTTCAACTTGTCTCGGTCTAATGTCACCAATGTCCATGTTCTTTATAGCATCAACTAATTGAGGTCCTTTTACATTATCTAGATTATCCTTCTTTTCTTGAGACCCATTGGTTTTATCAAACTCAACATCATGAACTTCTTCAACTATCCCATGTGCCAAGTTCCATACTCTATATGATTTGCTTGAAGTTGAATACCCAAGAAGAAATCCTTCATCACACTTCTTCTCGAATTTACCCAAATGAGTGCCCTTCTTTAAGATATAGCATTTGCAACCAAACACTCTAAAATATGCAATGTTGGGTTTTCTTCCATTCAAGAGCTCATAGGGTGTCTTCTTCAACATTGGATGACAATATAGACGGTTGCTAGTGTAGCAAGCCGTATTGATAGCTTCCGCCCAAAAATCATCACTAACATTGTATTCACTTAGCATGGTTCTTGCCATATCAATGAGAGTTCTATTCTTTCTTTCGAGAAGACCATTTGATTGAGGAGTGTACTTTACCGAGAATTGATGCTTGATTCCTAGATCATCACAAAACTCATCAACTCTTGTATTCTTGAATTCACTTCCATTATCACTCCTAACTTGCTTCACCCTTGTATCAAACTCATTTTCACTTCTCTTGATGAAAGACTTAAAGATTCCATACACTTTGTAACACCCTAGTGTTAGTTACTATTTTCACACTTGCATTTGCATGTCATCAAGCATAGATCATGTCATTCCATGCATCATCATCATTTCATTTGAATTGATTCCCTTTTAAAGCTATATGTTTGTTTATATGTCCTTAACATGCTAAATGTGTTGACATGCAAATGTGATGCTTGTTTACTGTTCTAAATGCTTTAGACATGTTTGGGATAATATTTGGAACAATGTTCATGTTGGTGAAATCCCCAAAATACCCCTCTAGCTCATAGTTGACTAGAGAGCCCTCTAAAAGCTATTCTGTTTGACCAAACAAGAAGGGCATTTTAGAGATTTTGCATGTAAGTGCACCCTTAATCAAAGTTGTGTAGAATTTTATAAGCAACAAACTTTATTTTTGGGTCAACTCATGAAAATGGGTGGAAGGTGGTCAAAAAGTTGAATTAGTGCAGATTTGGAGCTGTTTTGAAGTTTCAAAATTTTCCTGTCTAAAACTGGTTTTCAGTTTCGGTGTACCCATGTTCATCGACCTGTATCTCTCAATCCAGGCCGATCTAGAGTAAAGTGTCTTAATACCAAATGATCTACTCATGTAGCTCTTTGATCCTTATTAGTGAAGTTTTCACTGAAACGCACTGGGTCACGAGTTATGGCTTGATCAAAATCGAGTTTCAGTCGGGCGTTGAAACTGAATCGAAGCCAATTCAAACCGGTATTCGGCCGAGCAGCTGGCGCGACCGCAGACAAACGGCGCCAAGTGGCGACCGTACGCCGGCGTCGGGCCACGCCCGTCTGCCGTCACCCTGCAAAGGTGAAAAGGGCACCCCTCCAGTCCCCCAGCACGCTCCTCTCACTCTCACTCGCTCGCTCTCGCCTCTCTGCTCTCCGTTTTCCCCTCTGCCGTCGCCATTTCCGCCGCGCCGTCGCCGCGGTGAAATCCGCCGTCACCGAGCCGTCTCCGACCGCTCCATCTCCGCCGTAGCTTTACCTTGCTCTGCTCTTCATCCTCGACCCGTTGCCGACCTCAGCCGACCTAAGGTATAGCTCCAGCGAGCTTCTCGCCGCCGCGCCATTGCCGGAGCGCCGCCGAGCTCTCGGGTCGCCGCGACGAGGGCGATACCGGGGTCGGCTTCTCTCTCCATTTCTCGTCTAGGAGTCTCCGTTAGCTGTAGATCTAGCCTAGGTCGTTGGTCGGGTCGATCTCGCCGTAGGTTCGCCGGAACCCGAGCTCGTCGTGAACCCGCTCGCTGCCGTGCCGCCATGCGTGCGCGGTCAGTGAGCTCCCGTGCACAATAGTCTGATTCGTCGCACGCATAGGTCCGCTAGGGTTTCAGGGTCACGGAACGAAGCTTAGCCGCGCGAGTAATGGCCGGAATCGGCCGGCGCAAGCTCGCCGGACCGCCGCCGTCCGCCATTGCCGCCGTTGAGCTTGCTCCGGTGGGGGACAACCCTCAGCAGTTGGTCCATTGGGTTCGTCTCGTTGCCACGAGTCGGTAGGTAGCCTCGGCGTCGCCGGAGACCTCGCCGTCGGCGAGCTCTCGCCGGTCAGCGCCGGCGGCTCTGCCCCTTTCGCTGATGGGTAGGGTCAGATTGACCCCGGGGCCCGTTGGTCAGCCGTTCTAGTGCGCCTCTGGTTCACTAAGCCGGGTGCACGTAGCAGTTTCAGTCGGGTTTGGGTTTTATGATTTATAAAATGAATTTCCAGAAAATGTGTAAAATCTTCCAAAATTCATATCTGGAGTTAGGAGTGTCCAATTGGGGTGAACCAAATTTTGTTGTGTTTGTATCTCTGAGCTCCACCAAATAAGCCTTGCATATCCTTGAGAGTCTTTTTTATTTACTCCCTGTCAGGTAAGTCTAGCTGAGTACAATTGAGTACTCAGGGTTTTATTCCCATTGTTGCAGATGGTGTAGTCTACTACGCGTATTGCAGGAATTGCTTCACCCCTGCGGGCAAAGAAGACTAGACCCGAGGGCAGGGTCATTATCTACCCTTAGATGTTGTAAGAATGCTGTGACAGGGTCATTTGATGGTACTCGTATTTGAACTCTGTGGTGTAAAACTATGTTAACTTCCGCTACTATTATATTTGTGTAAAAGACTATGTTGTACTCTGATGTTTAAATTCGGTTGCGAACTTATGTGTCATATGATCGGGTATTGCTGAATGAATGATCCTTGGGGTATGAAATGTTTGAAATCCTTCGAGATTTCCGGACTACCGGGTTTATATTGGCTCAAGTGCGACTGGATTGCGATTAAAAATGCGATCATTGTACTTGTGCTCGTATAAATTGGTCGGTTCTGTGACACACTTCACTTTTGTCAACTAGAAAGAAGACCCAAGTGTATCTTGAGAAGTCATTAACTATCACAAAGCCATATTTTCTTCCTCCAATACTTGCATAAGTGGTTGGACCAAACAAATCCATTTGCAATAGCTCAAGTGGATTAGATGTACTCATCATGCCTTTCTTAGGGTGTGTGTTCCCAACTTGCTTTCCAAATTGACAAGAACTACACAACCTATCCTTCTCAAAGTGTACATCCTTCAAGCCTCTAACCATGTCATGCTTGACCAATCTACCATGTTGCTTCATCCCAACATGTCCAAGTCTTCTATGCCACAACTAATCAAGACTTGACTTTGAGATCAAACATGAAGAAAGCTTTGCTTCACTATCATTGAAATCCACCAAGTATAGGTTCCCATATCTAAAGCCCTTGAAGATCAAGTTGGAACCATCCACACTAACAATCTCAACATCATCAATACCAAAGATGCACTTGAAACCAAGATCACATAGTTGTGCAACCGATAATAAGTTGAAATGGAGAGATTCAACTAGCAACACATTTGATATGCTCATATCATTTGAGATAGCAATCTTGCCTAATCCTTTCACCTTGCCTTTTCCATTGTCACCAAATGTGATAGAATCAAACTCTTGGCTACCATTTGTGTTGATAGAATTGAACATACTAGACTCTCCGGTCATGTGTTGAGTGCATCCACTATCAAGCACCCAATGTCTTCCTCCGGCTTTATAATTGACCTACAAAGAATAGATCAATTGGTTTTAGGTACCCAAGCGTTCTTGGGTCCTTGGAGGTTAGTGACCAAAGACTTAGACACCCAAATGGATCTCATCCGTGGGTTGCCTCTTGGTGTACCAATATACTTGGCTTTAACACCCTTCACTCCCTTGGTGAGCATGTAACAAGAATCAAGGCAAATTGAAGTCGCACTAGCAAATTTTACTTGATTGATCTTGTTGGCCATGCAATATTGCTCATTATGCCCTACTTGCTTGCATCTTTGCCAATACCTACCATTGCTCCTCACAAATCTAGCTTTGGGAGTCACAAAAGCGGCCTTGCCTTTTCTGGGGGTATAGCCTAGTCCCTCCTTAGAGTGACTAAATCTTTGGCTACCCAAGCACTTTAGCAAGCGGGCATCCCCACCATAGGCATTGCCTAAGGCACGGGTGAGCTTGTTGACCTCCTCCTTGAGGTTTTTATTTTCTACCACAAGTGAGGACTTAGAGTCATCAACTTTGGGTGAAATAGGAGTGGTGGAGCTACAAGAAGGGTTAGTGACAACAATAGTAGAAGAAGAAATTGACATGTCACTAAGGATATCACATGATGAACCCATGTCACATGTCTTGATGGATGCCCTCTTCTCATTTTCGGCCACTAGAGAGGAATGAGCTTTCTCAAGCTTGGAGTGAGCCACCTTGAGGTTCTCATGGGCTTCCATTAGCCTCTCATGAGACTTTAAGAGCTCATCAAAGGATTGCTCAATGGCTATCTTGCCTTTGCGCAATTCTTTGCACTCCTTTCTCTTGGCCTCAATGTAAGTATTTGCATCACCAAGATGGACATAAGCTCATCACTTGATAGCTCCTCCTCATCACTCTCATCATTGGATTGTACCTTGGATGGCTTGGCCATCAAGCATGTAGATGGAGTATCGAAGAGAGATAGCTTGTTGTTGAGAGCAATGCTTGCCATAGCCTTCTTCTTGATAGTCTTGCTCTCATCATCACTATCATCATCATCGGTAGAGGCATCACTATCATCCCAAGTGACACAATATGATTGCCCCTTCTTCTTCTTCTTGAGAGTCACGTTCTTGTTCTTATTCTCTTTCTTGTCCTTCTTCTTGCTCTTCTTCTTATCATCATCACTCTCATTGTCATTGTCACTATTTAGAGAACAATCAACAATGAAGTGATCCAAGCTCTTGCCCTTGAAGCATCTCCTTGGCTTTTGCTTGTTTTTGGAGATAAACTTCTTCTTGCCTTGACCATAGCCCTTTCTCTTCATGAAACGACCAAACTTGCGTACTAGAAGAGCCATGGCCTCATCATCTTCATCATCACTAGAGGTAGATTCTTCTTCTAGCTCAACCATCTTGGCCTTGCCTTTGCTCTTGGAGGGTGTAGTTTTGAGAGCCACACTCTTTTTCTTCTTCTCCTCAACCACCTCTTCATTGTTCATGTCTTGTGTGATGATCTCACCGAGGATTTGGTTGGGCTTCTTAGTGCTCAAGTCTTCTCTTGCAAGAAAGGTCTTGATAATAGCAAATCTTGCGGACAAGCACCTCAAGAACTTATGAGAGAAGTCCTTGTCCTTGATGTCCTCACCCAAGCTCTTCAAGTCATTCACTATCACTTGTAGCCGGTTGAATATTTCCGGCACACTTTCATCTTCATTCATCTTGAAAGTGCCAAACTTCTCTCTCAAATATATACCTTAGCATTCTTGACCTCTTGTGTGCCCTCATATGTCTCCTCCAACCACTTCTAAATGTCATGAGCCAAATCAAGATCCTTGATTTGCTCAAACACATGAAACTCAAGAGCGGTGTAGAGTGCATTGATTGCATGGGCATTGCACTCCATCTTTCTTTTGTCAACATTGGTGGGAGCTTGAGCATTCTCATACTCAATTTTTGTCTCCGTCACCTTTCACACATCGATATGCATGGTCATGAAATGCACTATCATCTTTCTCTTCCAATGATCATAGCTTGTGCCATCAAACTTTGGCGGCTTTCCCAACACATTGATTTGAGCCATTTTTCACCACAAGGATGTTAAGCCTCAAACGATAGTGACCTCGGCTCTGATACCACTTGAAAGGACCGTATCGGCTTGAGGGGGGTGAATAGCCTTTTAAAAATTCTAGCAAAGCACTAGACCACAAGTTAGTTGATAAGCAAGCGAGACAAAGCGCTAGCTCTAGACTATTCTATACAAGTCACCTATCAAGATATGCTACTCACAAATATAAGCACTCAACACGCAAGAAACCAACTCCCCCAAACCTAAGGAGATGGCACCTAAACAAGTATTAAGCGCAAGGAAGAGAGATCGAGAGGATTATACCGATGGGCTTGATTGAAGTAAAGTCCGCACGTCGTGAAGACGAATCACCGGGATATATCCAATATGAAAACCAAATAATCAAATCCAATAGAATATAAGAAAGCCAATAGTCCACTCGATGGTGGAGAAGACAAAGAACACTCGATTTTTTACCGAGGTTCACGTGATCGCCGTCACGCTACTCCTCGTTGTGGCACCGGTCTTCCTTGGTGGATTGCAAGCTAGGCTTCACACGCCAATCCCTCACCGGGAGCCGCTCACCAACACAAGAGAAGTGGCTATCAACCACGAGCAATCCAATAGAGTTGGTTTTGGCAGTCCACCGAGGATGACCACAAAATTTCTCACAATCAATCACTTCGGTGTGGGCTTGAACAATCTCCAATCAACCTCGCACCGGAATCGCCTCCAAGCCGCTAGGGACACGACAATGCCCCAAGAAAATAAGAACTCAGCCTTGGCTTGCTCTCAAGTGCTCTAGAATGCAATTCACTAAGCAATGGTGCACTTGAGGATCACTCAACTCATAAAGATGATCAAAGATGAACAAGTGAGTGAGTGGGAGGCTTAGGATACTCACAAAGAGTATGCAAATGATTCAAGTATGCAAGAGTTGTCACCAAGTGACCAGAGAAGGAGTATAAATACCCCTAAGTGCAATCCTAGCCGTTACCAACTAAAAAACAGCCATCAACACGCTTTTCAGGGCGTCGGACCGACAGCGTCGGACCAAGCGTTAGCGTCCGATGCTCTAGATCTCACCACGTGTCAGCTCGATTCAAGCACAGCCGCTGGATCGCAATGGCTACTTCTTGCGCTCAACTGCGGACCGTCGGACTGGGGGCACCGGACTAAAGTGCTCCGTCCGACGCCCTGTTCCCGGTACAATACGCGTGTATCGTCAGATGTTTGCGGAGGGGTCGTCGGATTAACGAACTCGAGAGTCCGACGCTTCCAGAGAGGTTTGAAACCGAGAAAACTGCGTCGGACTAAGCTTCAGCGTCCGACGCTCTCAGATTGCACCACGCGTCACACCTCACTGCTCGGCACCGTCGGACTGGAGTGGGCAATGGTCCGACGCTCGTAAAACGAGCGTCCGACGCTCGCCATTGGCCGGAGCTAGGGTTAGGCGTCGGACTCTTCTCAATGGTCCGATGCTGCCCCTGCTAACAGTCCGACGCTCATTTCTCAGGGTTTTTCAAGTCTATTTCTCACCCCTTGCTTCTATGTGCTAACACTCAAGGTCTTCAACACTTGTGCACAGTGTGTTAGCATTTTCAAAACATTTTCCAAGGATTTCTAACTTTGATCTCTAGGTTGTGTTAGTTCAATGCAAATGAAATGCAACCTAGAGCACTTGAAAGTAATCCAACACTCGTTCTCCCCTTAATAGTCGGCTATCTATCCTAAATGTGAACACACCCACTAGATGTCTTGTTCACCAAAAGGAAAACCTATTTGGATTATACCTTTGCCTTCTCACTTGATCACCTTTGCTCCTTCCATGATTAAGCCTTCCTTTAGTCGTCACCATTATCCTTTAGGCTTCACACCATGGATTGACCAACCTAAAACCTTGCCATCACTAGCAATCTAGGTTAGTCCTTAGGATGTCATTAATTATCAAAACCAAACTAGGGCTTTCAAGTGGACTTCAGAGTCAGGGCACAGCTTCACTCCAGAGTCAGTTCGTCACGCCGACTCAGCAGTGGTTTGCCACGCCAGGCACTCAAGGGTTCACACCGATCCACACCGGTTTCACACCTGACCTAGGTGGCCCCTCAGTGACTCGGAGCTTCGGTGCTACCTTCAGCGAGATCATAGGCTTGCCCACACCTCCTGAGTTCAGACAGCCTGTTACCACCTCCACAGCTCCACCTGCCACTGGGACTACAGAGACCCTACCGTCCTCCGTTGCTTCATCAGAGCCACTTCAGACTGAGGCAGCAGTGGTCACAGAGATAGCTGAGCAGACCCAGACCGCTTCACCTTCTCGAGCACCGACAGAGGGTCAGACAGCTCAGAGCTCAGAGTCAGAGGGAGACCCCACTCAGTTTGAGATTCTACCTCATTCCTCCGGCCGTGACTCTGCTCCTTCTCCTCCTCCAGAGTCTTAGGTCCTTTGGTGCTTAATGCCAAAGGGGGAGAGAGAGTATAGATTTAGGGGGAGCAATGTGAGAGGGTTTCGCTCTTATTTTGATTGTGACATTCTCATGCATATCATGGTTGTTTTTCATATAGTTTGTGTATATGTGTGCTTGAGAGTTGACTTGTGTAGTTTGTGTATATGTGTGCTTGAGACTTGACTTGTGTGACATGTGGATTGAGCTTCATTTTATATATATCATGTCACTTGGTTCTCTTTTGGTTATGCTCATTGTCTTTGCTTCCGCACTTCACTCCGATCTTGAGCATAATACTTGGTACTTGTGCTTATTTTATATCTTATATGTACCTTGTGGTCTTGATTTGTATAAGCATGCCTAACCCCTTTGCTCTTATTGTCACATGCTTATATGAATCAAGCCTTTTTAAAAACCTCACTCTTTCTAAATCTATTTGAGGTTGTTGTCATCAATCACCAAAAAGGGGGAGATTGAAGCATTCAGGCTCTAGTGGTTTCGGTGATTAATGACAACAAGACGGTTATTATGACTAACATGTGTTTTGCAGGATAACCTAGAGGTTAGGTCATAATAACATGTAGGTTCAAGCCCCTAGCGATGAAATTCGTTTTAGTTTTTAAAAGGATGGAAGACAAGATGGTGATAGGCAAGTACCAAGTGTCGTTTGGAGTTGAGAGACACTTGGCGTAGTCTTAGGTTTTGTTTTTTCTCTTTGACTGTACTATTAAGAGGGGTTTGGATGTGTAGCTTGACTCAAAGCAAGATTAGAGAGTGTAGATGTGGTGCACACTTGTCCAACATAGCTCTAGACAGCCCAGGGAGACTCTTGAGAGAGAGAGGATCAAACTTCGTTTTGAAAAGTTTTCGATTCGGCGAAGTTTTGATCAAAATAGAGGCATTGGACTCTACCTAGTATGGGCATCGGACCAATAGTGAGAGTCCGACGACACGTGGCAGCCCCTGGACGATTCTCAGCGTGCCAGGGAGTGTCAGACCCTGGCTAGATGGTCGTCGGACCATTGGCCAGAGTCTGACAGTGCCTCGGGGTGTTCAAGCGAGCGTCGGACCGTTGTGAGAGCGAGCGTCAGACTAAGGTTTCTTAGCGTCCAACGCTTCCAGAGAGGTTCCAACAGTGAAAAAGAGCATCGGACTTGGTCCGACGGTGTGTGTCGGACCATTGCGCAGCGTTATAGCTGTTGAGAGGCACTGTGCCAGCTGATCCAGAGCGTCGGACGGTGGAGCGTCGGACAATCGAGCTCGGTCCGACGCCCCTCTGACACAAGACTGAGCACAGTGCGACTATGAGAGTCGGACCGTGGAAAATGGTCCAACGGACTAGCTCGGCAGCGTCCGACGGTTCGTAGGAAAGTGAGGAACGGCTAGTTTTTGAGAGAGTGAGTATTTATACTCCACCATAGCCTCCATTCTATCTCTCTTGCCATTTCTAACAGCTGAAGGAACCTTTGTTGATCTTGTGAGAGAGCAAGAGCCCTAGGGAGATTAATGTGAACTCCATTGCTTGTGAGCTTCTTCCCTAGAGAGATCAAGAGTGACTTGTGTGCATCCATCAGCCTCTTTGGCCTTGTTCTTGGTCAAGTGAGAGTCTAGGCTTGTTACTCTTGGTGATCGGCATCACCTAGATGGTTTGGTGGCGATCGGTGGCCTGGTGAACGCTTGGAGAGCTTGTGGGCGGCCCAAGTCGAAGTTGTGAGCGGTTGTGGGCGATCCACCGCGCCGGAGAGGCAAAGGATCAGCCCGTAGAGATCACTTGGTCTTTGCGAAGATTAAGGGGGAGCTACACCCTTGCGTGGGTGCTCCAACGAGGACTAGTGGGGAGTGCCGACTCTCCGATACCTCGGGAAAAACCGGATTTGTCATTCTAACTCTTTACATTCCCGCATTTCCTTTGTGTTCTCTACTTTCCTAGAGTAGTATACTTGTGATAGGACTTGGCTCTAGGTTGCATAACTTGTTTTAGGAATAGAATTGACACAAGCACTTGTGTGGTGACATTGGGCAAATTGCGATAGGTTGAATTGTATTTCGAAAAATTTATTAGTTGCCCAATTCACCCCCTCCTCTTGGGCATCCTTGATCCTTTTAAGGACCTTTTCTAGGTTGTTAGAGGTTACCCTTGTGGCGCAAATGGGGATAAGCAGACTGGGATCCCTGGACTAGTTGTATCACCAAGACTGACTTGATGAAACCTAGCGGCCCTAACTTGTTAGACGAACCTTTGAAAGACTTCATAGTGGACCCTGTTGGCCTTCCTTGGTAGTGGGCTAAGAGGCTGATCACCTCGGGCAAAAGGGTAAACCACGGCTCACAGTGAAAGTGTACACTTCTACGCAGAATTTATTAAACTAGTATACTAGCCTTGCCCAAGGACACGGGCGGCCTTGAAATCCTTTACATAAGGATAATGACTTTTGATTACTAACAGACTCATTGTTTACCGTTTTATGCTTTACATTATTTATGTTACATTGATCATGAGATTACTATACTTGCTGAGTTCGACATGAACTCACTCTTGCTATTCCCCCCACACCTCAGGAGAAGTTTAGACTTGTGATCAACCAGTCGATTTGTTCCTGCGGAGTAAAGTCTACACCCAGCGATCGAAGTTGTTTTTTCGTTGCATGCACTCTGAGGTTATATTTTATTTACTAAATATGTTATTTGTTTAAGCATTTGTCTCTTGATATTTTCATTATCTGTGACTATATATGAGATTTGATTTTATTATTTCATATATAGTGTATGTCTGGTTTTGTTCTTAAAACCGGGTGTGACAGATTGGTATCAAAGCAATGCTGACTGTAGGACGCAAGCCTAGTTAGAAATTTGTTATCTATAGCTTTAAAACTTTCTATGAAATCCTTGTTCCATCACCCTTGATAATATCTGCAATATTATGCTCCTTACCTTGCTCATCTCCTCCTTGTTGCTATAAATACTTGTGCCTTGTCTACTCCTTGATTTTACATGCTTTTAGAACTATCTCTTATCTCATTCTTGGATAGCATGAAGTTGAAGCCTTAGATATGAACCTTTGATAGCAATAGAATGATAGTGTTACAAGTTGAGTATTATTGATTGATTGTTGTGCCTTGTTTAATTGTTATTGTGATCTTGCTTGATTTGGATCTTTGTAATGAGTGCAATGATCTTTTGGAGTTGTCCACAATTTCATTTAGTTTATATGCCTAAGGTTTAAGGATTGAATGGAATAGATAGTTGGGTTTTCTTTCTCTCTTGCTTCCTTTATTCTGTCTTCTCGGAGCAACCTGTCTTTGTCAGCTTATACCTCCTCTTGTGAATTATCAAAAATCATAGGAAATTTTGGAGATAACTAGACTTCAATATCTTTCTGTGAGCGCAAGAATCACCCCAATATCTACTTTATTTTGGGAGTTATGAAAATCACAAGGAGACACAACTGTGCTGTCTGGAATCTAAAACAGTTTCGGTTGTACACTGTATTCGGCCACGTTAGCTACAGAATCTGGAAACCTGTTCTACATGAACGTTGCAGATATTTTCAGCAGCTTTCCAACGGTATATGCTACGAGTTATTTGGAATAATAGAGCTGGAGCTACAACTGATTTACTGTGCTGCTCTTTTTCTACTCGCGAGAAACTTCAGATATCCTACTACAACCCATACCGTCAGTTTGGTGGGATCATCAGGAGTATGTGATGATAGTTAACCCAGTCAAAAGAAGATGCATGCTACCCTTTGGTGTCCCCAGTTGATTTATTTTAAGGGGGGTAGTGCCTTGATGACACATGTTGATGCCTTTTCAATCTATCTTGAAGTGAGAGTTGTCTTTTGAGATGCCCAATGTTTATGATCATCTATCCTTGCTCGTGTTACTGATGTGGGTCACTTGATGACAGGAAGTGTAGTAACCCATGACTCAGGAGCCCTATATGATGCCTCTCACTAATGTGGGAAAAGACTGATGTTTCTGCCATTGAAGGATGTTATGAGTACAATAAAGCTGAGCACTATCAAAACAACAATGTAGAAGATCAAGTTGGGAGTGAACCGAGTCAGAATCCACAACAACGAAAGCGAAAAAGGAAAGCCCATAAACAAGCGTACTCAAGGAAGTATAGCGCAGCGGAACTATGTCAATGGAAGACTGAGCAATGTGGATATGGATAACATTCATGGAGCTACCAAAGTGGTGGGCCGTTATATTCAAGTAAGCTCAGTACAAGTTTTTGCTCTGTTTGACCCTAGTGCTTCGCATTCTTTCATTTCCACTGACATGGTGGAGAAGTATAAGATGGTGAAATGTCCAACGAGGAGGCCTTTGCTTGTTCATACCCTAGTGGGAGAAATACGGGCATATCTCAGATATGCCCGAATGTCAGTCTTGTCATAAACAAGGAAAACTTTACCATAACCCTCATTGTGTTAGAGTCACTTAATATTCCCATAGTTCTAGGTAATGGATGGTTGTGTGCGCACAAGGGAGTGATTCATGGTACCCAGTGCACAATGCTCTTAACAGCACCGTCAGGGAAAAGAATTGAGTATCAAGGTGGTCAACTTCATCCTGAGAAAGCCAATGACATGTTCTAAAGGTGTGCACACTAAGGATATCAACATAAATGATGAGGAGCAAATGCAGATCGAGTTTCCATATCTCTTTGAGTTGCAAGCAAAAAAAAGTTAGCAGTTAAGATAGACTTCGGTCAATTACAAATAATAATCATTTAATGGAAACTTTGTACACAAATGGTGACCATGAGACATAAGTATTTAAGTTCGGTATGCACGTTGTGAACTTGAACGAGTTATCAAGACCTTTTTCCTTTTTCTCTCCGGGATCCAAGCCTTTTCCAAATCTCGGAACGAGATTCATTTTAAGGGGGTAGAATTGTAACACCCCAAATTTTGCTAATTTCAAAATAGGGATAAAAATGAATTAATTATGTATTTTGGTGCTCATGAAAACATAGAGAATTAATATTTTCAATAAATTAAAATTATCTTAGTTTAGAAACTAGATTGTGTGCATTCATGCTGCTGCATTTATATTTTGTTCTGCTTACATTTATTTGAATTTGCGAAATATGCGAAACCCCATTTGAAAAACCCCTTGGGAAATTTAGTTGGAAAAAGGAATTTGTCTTGAGAAAAAAAAAAGAAAATCAATCTTCTCTCTGGGCTTGCAGCAAGCCGTAGCTGCTCTCCCCTTGTCTTCCTAGTTTTGCGCTGATTCTGTTGCCCAGCCAGAACGAGCTGCAGCACCCGGCGCCAACCCTTCTCTTCCTCTGTGCCGCTGCACGAAGGGCCACAAGTCAGCATGGCTCTCTCCAACTCCCATCGTATCCTTCTCGGCATCCTGAAGAAGAACGCAAACAAACGAGACCGAGAACGCCGCAGCCGAGTGCGCTGCTTGCCACGATCCCGCAACCGCTTTCCCCGCTCTCCATCCCAACTGCACAGATAAGTAGGCCTCCAGCGCCCCCTCTCGTCCCACTTCCATCCCCTTGCCGTTCCACGAGCAGAACGTACGCGGAGAGCAGTCGCAGAGCCGCCATCGCCGCACGACCATCGCCGGACGTCCATCACCGTTTCCAGCCCAAATTGGAACTCCGGTGAGTTTCGTATCGTCTGTAGGAAACCTCCGAACCTGTTATTCTTCTTTTTCCACTCGCCATTGACCGTCGCCGTCACACGCAGAGCCGTCGCCGTCTGCCTCTCTCGTCGTCAGTCGCGCCGCTCCCGTCTGCGTCCAATTCGACCCGTTGGTGAGTTTCCCCGTGTCCTCTTCTCTCCTTCCGACCCTTTTCCCGTGACGATTGGTGGCCGTAGCACTGTGCGCCGTGCTCGCCGGCAACCTCGAGCCGCTGGCCATGGCAGCAGCCGCCCCACGCTTTCTTCTCGGCCGCGTTTAGGGCTTAGATAGATTCGCGCTCGCCTCCTCTTTCATTCAGTGGTTTTAGTTTGTTGAACCATGGTCCGCAGCGCTGCAGCCGCGAGCTCCGGCAAGGAACTAGACACCGGCAATGGAGGCACGGCCGTGCTGCCCTCCTGTCTGGTCGACAGTTTTTCTCTCTCCCCCTCTTCTATTCTCGATGCCATCCGTTTCTAATCCTACGGCCCTTATTGGCCGATACCCCTTCGCGTGCACATTTAGTAAGAGCCCCTCCACTTTGTGTTAATTGGGCCGTAGTCCTGATCTGATCCAAATGTCGATTTTCATTTTTTTATTTAATTCGAAATTAGTCTGATTTAATTACAAAACTGCCACTGCATTATTTCGCTTATAAAATTTCCGTTTTAACCCCGATTTGACCCGTTCAAATTGCGTTAGATTCGTAATTTGATAAACTACCTGATAATGTCTCTGCTAGACACTTTTGCAACCTTTAATTCTCTGTTTAATATTTATTTATTAAAATACTATAGGAAACCCCGTTTAATTCATATCTTTCACGTTTTAAATCCGTTTTTCATGATCTTTATATCGTTGGAATTGTAGCGACGCGTATTTTAGTTTTATACAATTTTAAAGTTGTTTTTCTACTGTGGTGTACTGTTCTAATTATTATTCATTGTTTGCTTCGTGTATGATTATGCGATGCGTGCGTGGTGATTATTGATCAAGTTCAGTCGGTGAGTGTTGCGTTGGTGATCAAGAAGAAGAAGGTGATCCAGGAGTTCTTTGAAGATTTACTGAGCAACTTCTTTGGGGTGAAAAGCAAATTAAGGCAAGTATAGTTGGGTATTCTTGTTGTGACCATAATCTTGTGACTTAATTAATGTTTAAGTAACAAACGATAAAAATGACTTTTTAGCAACTTGAGAATTTATATGTAAACGAAGCTTCTGGAGGGACAGTGCAACTATGAGGGCTACATGGTTCTAGTTTTAGTTAAGTATGAGGACCTTTTCTACCTTGTTAGAGGTTACCCTTGTGGCGCAAATGGGGATAAGCAGACTAGGGATCCCTGGACTGGTTGTATCACCCAGACTGATTTGATGAAACCTAGCGGTCCTAACTTGTTAGACGAACCTTTGAAAGACTTCATAGTGGACCCTGTCGGCCTTCCTTGGTAGTGGGCTAAGAAGCTGATCACCTCGGGTGAAAGGGTAAACCACGGCTCACAGTGAAAGTGTACACTTCTGCGCAGAATATATTAAACTAATATACTAACCTTGCCCAAGGACACGGGCGGCTTTGAAATCCTTTACATAAGGATAATGACTTTCGATTGCTAACAGACTCATTGTTTACCATTTTATACTTTACATTATTTATGTTACATTGATCGTGAGATTACTATACTTGCTGAGTTCGACATGAACTCACTCTTGCTATTCCGCCCACATCTCAGGATAAGTTTAGACTTGTGGTTAACCAGTCGGTTTGTTCGTGCGGAGTAAAGTCTACACCCTGTGATCGAAATTGTTTTTTCGTTGCATGCACTCTGAGGTTATATTTTATTTAATAAATACGTTATTTATTTAAGCATTTGTCTCTTAATATTTTCATTATCTATGACTATATGTGAGATTTGATTTTATTATTTCACATATAGCGTATGTCTGATTTTGTACTTCAAACGTCAAGGGTGGGGGCGCTACCAGTGGAGAGGCAGTGCCCACCTGACTCGAGCGCCTGCGTAAATGCCGTCGGAGATGTCGGCGCGAGTACACTCGTAGAGGCCGAGCAGATGCGTCATGCCGCAGGGGTGGGGTCAATAGGAGCTTGAACTCTGGGATAGCAGAGGACAGAGGGGATCGTCCAAGCAAGCTGGGTGAGGCCGGAGATGGAGCTCCATCCGTTGCCGCACCGACAGGCATGTCCTTGGAGGAAAACAGCACTGCCGACCGGCCGGGGGAGTTCCAAGCCGTAGCCTCACCCAAGCCCATACCACATGGAGTGCCAGAATCATCACGGTCCAGTACAGCATCATCCGGCCTAGAAGAGATGGACTTGAGAGATGAAAGAGGCCCACCAGTGCCCTCATTATCTAATTCAAAACTCATTAGAGTAGGGGAGGCCACCGAAGGAAATAGCTCATCAGCTCATGGCCGCCCAGCATCTGTCGAGGGTTGCACGTTAAGTTCCAATACAACGGCATTTACAGCAGCCATCTCCTCAATTCCTTGCGCGGCAATAATACGATCGGAGCCACACGTGCCTAGGGGGGCCTGCTCCGTTGCCTCCTCGGTTCCCTGCGCCACATCAATTGGAGCAGAGGAAACTGTTTCTGGGAGGTCCCGCGCCGCCTGATAATCCTTCTTGGTTCCCGCGATCACCAACGCGGCCCACGGGGAGGCTCCAGAGAGTCCCCTAGGTCAGAGGGGCCTCCACGCACGCTGGGTTGCGTCCTCTGCCCACTTGCCTGACCGGCAGCGCTAGCAGCTGTCGGCCTAGCGTCGGGCGGAGACCGAGGAGAACGAACCCGCCGCCGCCGCCTAGCTGAAGCTTCATCGTCATCCTCACCCTCACCTCCAGCAGAGGAAGCAACACTGTATTTCAGATTAATAGGATACGCCAACACTCTCTTGACCGGCGGATCTTCAGCAACAACCACTGGAGGCTCTACAACCCATAACTCCTTCTTCGAGGGAAGCACAGATGGATCCGTCCTCCAGGCCAAACAGTGGAAGCAAGACAGGTCCGAAAGCGCTAGAGTATCAGGGTGCACCTGCTGGACCCAAGCATGGGGACTTAAGAATCGATCCACAGTCGAACTCTCCTAGACGTGGGCAGGGATTCCTCTGAGCTTAACATCAATTAGAGCCGGCAAAACACGTGCATGGGCACCAGCAAGGCGATTCCAACGCTTGCACAACAGCACATGGGCGAATAGACAGGTTGCTGCAGCCCAAACGATCAACCAGGGCCAAGTCAGGGAGGACCAGCAAGTAGCTTGAGGAACAAGCACGACGCAGCACTAGAGAACCAGCCTCAACTTCAATTCTAGGCGCAATCATTGCTGCCACATCCTCAACCGCAGCAATGGGGTCTTCGCTGATCACTGACACCACGACTGCCCGAGCAAGGTCCTCTTCTGCACTAGCAACTTGCTCACTCCAGTCAATGATGCAGGGGGGGGGGGCTTCTCAGCAGCACAGATTGCTGACAAGGGGGCAGCGCCCAGCAGGGAGGCAGACGCCAGAGTGGGGTCAGGAGAGCCAAGCCTAGCGCGCTGACGATTGCGTGGATGCCGACGCCGGCGAGGCCTCCCCACCTGAGCCCTAGGGGCATGGGCCTGCATCTCCGTGGGTCTTGAAGTACCAGCACCAACCGCCAAACGCGCCGGAGAAGGACGTTGCGGGGGCGCAGTGTTAGCAGCTTCACGAACGGTGCCAATTCGATGCCACACAGGAACTCTCGCCGTATCAGCGCCACCTGCCAGAGAAGGCCGTTGCAGGGTGGCAGCGCTAGCAGTTTCACGGACCGAACCAATCCGTCGCCACACACTAGCCCCACGAGCCCTACCCGCCGGAGCAGACCGAAGCACGGGGGCAGTGCGTGCAGCCTCGCAGCCCTGATCAATCCGCCGCCACACCGAAAGGCGCCCAGCAGCGCGAGTAGAGGCGTTCCCGTCACTGGCCACCCAAGGGCATACGTAGGAACGATGGCCCTAGGACCGGCAGCGGAAGCAATGAGTTTTTTCGCGACAGCAGGCCGCGGTGTGAGAGGGCGAGAGACAATTAAAGCATTTGCCGGTGAGGTCGGCAGGCACAGAGCGGCGTGGGGAATGAGCGGCAAGCAAACGTCGCCGCCGAACACCACGGGACTCCGCCTTCTATTCGGCGTGATCCTGGGAGCCGCCGGCGGAGGTCCAGAAACAATCGCAACAGGGGCCGCCGAGGATGGTGCACCCACCGCCACCTCCGCAGGCCCGCCACCGCAGGCCACCGAGGGGGCTGCGCCTGACGAGAGGACGATGTCGCGGTAAGATGGCGGCGAGTCGCCCGCGCTGGAGGAGTGGGCCGGACTATCGGTGGACCAGCGCTGAGACTTGGAGCGCCCGCACGACACAAAGGGTGCCGCCGAGAGGGACAAGGAGGAGGTGGAAGCCGACGTCTTTAGGGGGGAGGAGGAAGGCGGAGGCGCCGAAGGGGTGGCCGTCGGGTTTGGGATGAACACCGGCGTGGGGCTATGGGAGGAGGGAAACGAGACGTCGGGAGAGGGAGAGGACGGGACGAGAGCCATCTTCGCATTACCTCTTGACGTTAATTATGTCTTATATATATTTGTAAACCGGGGAATTCTAATTAAAGAGGAATATCTCCTGCCCAAACATCTTCACAGAATAAAGTATTTCTCCCATCACCAATATGAGCTTTAAAACCCCATCTAAGTAGATGTCTAACATTGGTTATGCCCTTCCAAAACTGAGAACCGTTATCCCCTTTACACTGCATAAAAGACTTGTGTTTAAAATACACGTCTGTTTCCGGAATTTGTAAACAGTATCTTCTTCCCTAGCTTGCAGCAGTCTTCAAGCCCATTTCCTAACAAACAGCCTGTTCTTTTGGCTGAAAATAAGTGCTGATTTCGGCTCGTGCTGATTTGTTGTGAGAGAAAAATACTGTTTCATGGCTGAAAATAAGCGCTGATTGGTCAAAAGAACAAGCTGAAAGTGTATGATATTTCGATTTGACAGTTAAGCATATTAGCTACTCTAGCTTGTCCCCCCTCATCAGCCCCAGCACCATAGGACTTGTCATAATTAATTCTAAGCCCAGACATCCATTCAAGACAATATAGAAGAAACTTCAGATTTATGTATATTCCAGAAACAGAAGTGTGATCTGCGTACTGCAGATGAGTGAGACCCCCTAAAACCAAATGAGAAACTACCCCTTTAATATGCCCCTTTTGTTTAACTCTAGTCAAAATGTGTGCTAAAGCATCTCCCACAAGATTGAACATTATCGCAGACAAAGGATCCCCTTGCCTCAGTCCTCTCCCTGTTTTAAAATAAGGGCCATCTTCACTATTAATGTTAATACAAACTTTTCCCCCAGTTATTGTACTCATGATCCATGATCTAATCTCAAAACCCTTCCTTACTTCCACAAAACTCCATCTCAAGCTATCATTAGCCTTCTCAAAATCAATCTTTAGGACTAACCCTTAGCTTTTCTTCTCCTCATCTCGTGCAAGGTTTCGTGCAAGATCACCACCCTATCTAAGATATACATCACTTTGACAAAGGCAGTTTGTAGTTGATAAACAATACAAGAAAAAGAAGCTCACGTTTGTAGTTGAAGACAAGAAACACTAGCCTATAAACTAGCTCACCACTCACGAAAAATTTGTACGACGACTAAACTCAGACACTAGTAGTATCTGTTGACCTTAACCCTGTAACCCGTAGCTTCCAACTGCCTAGAACATGCTAAGTATATTATCCCTGCAAGTCTATTTCTGTAATGGAGACACACAGATCAGCCTCCCATCTCAACAATGATCTTCCCGGTCGCATGGCCCTCGATGCTCTTCTCCCATGCCTTCCTCACCTCGCTCAGTGGGAACCTCGAGTCAATCAGCGTCTTGAGATTGCCGTCCTTCAGCAGCCCAACCAGGAACTCCAGGTCCGCCTTGTTGGGCGATAGGAGCAGTGGCACCAGCCGCTTCCTGGCGAAGGTCACTTTTTGCAGCGCCGATTTGAGGATGGGAGTGAAGTTTGGAGTGATGTCGATCACCCTCCCGGTGGTGGCCAACACAGGCTCGAATGTTGACCAGTTGATCCCGACAGTGCAGTGGATGACGCCATCGTACTTCTTACCTGAGGGGCTCTGCAGGCTAGCACCCTCTGGCGTCCGGTAGTCAAGCACCTCATCCGCGTCCAAGCTCTTCACCAGCTCTACATTACGTAAACCACAGGTGGCAGTGACGTGGAGACCAGCCAGTTTTGCGAGCTGCACGGCGTAGAGACCCACACCACCTGATGCTGCAGTGATCAGAACATTTAAGGGTTGGCCAGCACCGTCGAACTTGGTGCCGATGGCCCTAAGCGCCTGGAGCGCAGTACCAGCGGCGATGGGCAGCCCTGCGCCTTCAGCAGCAGATACCTCAGGAGGCCTCTTGACCGTCAGATTTTCTGATGCCACAGCATACTCCGCAAGTCCACCTCCATTCTGGGAAAACAGAGGAGACTGTTAACAACATCAAGTCAGAACATCCCTTCCAATAAATGATGACTGATGAGCACACTGAACAACGTATGGAGGTCGACCGATGAACTACAAATATTCTATCAATCCAACATACAGCTTTTGGAACTACGTTCCACATGTCCTTTTGTCCTTGAGTTGATGCTTTCATACTCAAAATAACATGGTCAAGACTCAAGAGCATGTGCTTACAAGTGAGTTAAGCATAGCAACAACTTGATCTCCGGCTTGAAATCCATTGATTCCTGGGCCAACATGAGCCACAACTCCTGCCACATCAGTCACTGCAGGAGATGGAGGAATTAGCAGAAACAGCCTTAGAGAAGTTGGACAGAGCATTACTTGTCAGTCATTGCCGGTTATCTCTTGTATGATACAAATTTCTACGTTCAGGATATTGCATAAGCACAGATAAGGTGAAACAAACACTCACTTATTTGTTTCTAGGGTACAGGCATAGCAATGTGTAAATTACCTTTTATCAGAAGATGATAGACAAGATTAAGAACATAAATATGTTACAGGGCAAGTTAAATCCTGCCAAGCATAAGCATCATGCATTCACATAATAACAAGCACATATTGTTGTGTAAAAGAAAGTGGCGTAACGCATAAATGAAACAAATGGCCAACTATTGATTGAAATCAGAATCAACTACTATCGAATTAGTAATAAACAAGATTACCTGGGATAAAAGGTAATTTACGAGGCAGGAAAGGCCGCAACATCCCTTTCTGTATCTTCCAGTCCACTGGATTGATGCTTACTGCTTCCAGCATCAATAGAAGCTCATTCTTTTTGGCTGAAGGGACCGGAACTTCCACATGCTGCGTAAGAGGCATTTAAGAATTGGTGGACTGGTTTCTTTGCAAGAATACAAAGGAAAGATTCTCAAAACAGAAGGAATATTTTGTTGACCTAACATATTTTTATCCCAAACAAAATGAAAATCTAAAGTCTTACTGACTCGTACTATGTAACAACATAAAGTACTAGAGCAAAGGAGTAGATTCCCCTGACCAAGGCTCTGTTCGCTGAAGCTGAAAACCGCTGAAAATAAGCGCTGATGCTGATTTCTTGTGAGAGAAAAATACTGTAGAAGGGCTGAAAAATAAGCGGTTTTAAGATCAAGCGAACAGAGCCCAAATCAGTTTTCCTGTGTATGTTAAAAGCAATCATCAGTCAGAGTCACCCAAATTCAGAACCAGTCAGCACTCGGTCATGATGATCACTCTACCATCTAATTGAGCACCGCCCAGTACCAGTAGATTTTTAATTTCCTTCATCTGACCTGATGACCACTTCTGGGCAAGATAATCTGCAGTCGAAATATGCAGTGCTATTTCCGGCAACAGAGACTATCTGTAGCATGGTGGAATCTGGTCAACCGACTGGAATTTCCATACACGGGAACAGGGAGCAGACAAGTGCCACAACAACTAATCAACAGCAAACCAGTTCTATCTACAGCTAAAATATAAAAATATAGCAAACCAACCAAACATTAATAATTAGATATAATAAACCAACTAATGGACTGCTGAATCCACCATATTGACCTACTGTACTCCTTCCTTGGGTGAAGGTAGTACTCCCTCTATCCCTATTTGACTGTCGCCGTATGTTTTTATGTCGCAAGTTTAACTCGATTGGTAGAAAATACATGTAATATTTGTATCTCCAAATAAATTTATTGAAAAATTAGATTTAAATATCTATCTAATGATATAAATTATGTATCATAAATATTAATATTCTTTTATATATATTTAGTCAAAATTATTTCTTAAAAAGCGAGAACGACAGATGTTTAGGGACGGAGGGAGTAGTCGGTAACCAACAGCTCAATCTGCATGCGTAGGTAGGTAGTATGGGCCCTCCCCTTCCTTGAGTGAAGAAAGTAGCAAGGGGAAAAACTTAAAGGGCTGGTACTTACCTTGAGTCCCGCGGCGCCCCCGCCGCAGGCGTCGTACTGCACGGCCCGCATCGTCGCGGGGATTTTCGCCTTCTTCGTGGTGGTGGCGGCAGCGGCCATCGGAGCAGGCAAGAGCAGCGCCGGCTAGAGAGGATGGGACAACTGGACAAGTGAAGGGATCGAGACGACGGAGGCCTCGATTAGGGAGTCGGTTGGTTCGCTGCTTCTTGTTGGGGTACCAAACCTCGACGCCTTCTCTGTTTCCTGTTTTTTTAACCTCGACGCCTTCTCTGTTTCTGGGTTTGGGCTCTGCCGCGTGGGGCGTGGTGGTGAGAGCAACGAGGGTTTTGACGTGTGGGGCTCGTGTTGCCAGCGAGGGGCGGGGCCGCACGGAGGGTGGTGTGGTGTTGGTGGCACGCGACGTGACGCGATCACGCCAAGCGAAGCGAACGAACGTGGACGGGTGTTGTGTTGGGGACTTCGAGAAGGCCCGGGAAAGGTTGTGGCGTTGTGCACATGCCATGGCACGGGGACCGGGAGGAACACGCGAGCGTCGGCCGCCAGGGTTCGCGTGACCTGGTTTGATGCGATGCGAGACGCGCGCGCGTGGGTGCCTGCTCTGTCTTGTGCTTCCGCCGGCGCGCGAAGTGTAGGCGTCCAGGTTCAACGCATCGCCTGCGCGCGATGTGTAGGCGTCCAGGTTCAAACGCATCGCCTGCCGCCAGGTTGCTTTGCCTTTGTTGGGCTTGGGCGGCAACCGAGAAAAAGCACACAAACGGATTCCTGGTTGTACGTTGTCTTTTTAACTCCATGCGCCCTGCTCTTGCCTTTTCAAAATCTGAAACTCCAAACTTCATATTTTGCTAGCGCAGAAATAGGATGTTCACCTATATCTCTCCGGTTGTCATTCCCATCTCCCGAAAAGTTAAAAATCGTTAAATAATAATCTATTTAACATTCATAGTGTAAAGTTAGAATCATTAAATAAATCATTTAATAAATTTTTTATAACAAATTTATTGCAGATACAATTGTTGCTAATGTTTTCTATAAACCTACTCAAGTTAATTTGACCAATATATATCCCATAACATTATTCTTTTTGGACGTTGTTGACACTTCGTAGCGCAATTGCCAGAGATAGGATGTTAGGTTATCTCTGATAACGGCTGTTGACATTTCTTATCGAAATACTGGGAAGTATAAATTAATGTGCCACCTGATTTGTCTACACATCACTTGAACTCTCAACATCCATTTTTTAGAAGTAACTAGGTTGTCATTCCCAATATGATTCTAAAAGATCTCTCCTTCTTGCAAGTGACTGAAATATATTATATTATATCCACAAACGCACAGATAAAATATACACCATTGTAGCATTTTATCATGAGTATTCCGGGTTGTCATTTATATTTTACCACTGGGAAGGGTTGACAATAAATGGGATGCAGATAGATAGATAGATATCATATACATATGCAAATATAGAGAATACCATGCATAACCTATTTACTCGGAACAGGGGTTATGTCACAATAATAATGATATGTATGATAAGCATAATGATCAATCAATCAATCAATATAATAATAATCACTTAAAGCACTTCCTATCTAGGCACTATCATGGATTAGGTTGAAGCATAAGGATATCCTAAATCATCCTAAGTATACTATTAAAGACATATTAGATTGGTGTAATTATACTAACAATCATGATGAAGACACTTCATATTCATATTTAATGGAATATTACTAAGGAAGATCAAGATCATAGCCAGCCTTCTATAGTAATAATAACTTCCTACTCTCCCTACATTCGGAGTGTGGACTACAAAGGACTCAACGGGAGTGTCACATCCGCGATCTACCACAGAACCCAGAATATAAGGCGCATTTGCAGATAAACTACATCGAAGCACTATGCTTACATGCTGTTCATCACCCACCCATGACGTCAATGAATGAGCGCTATACAAACCTATGCATGAATATGAATGCATCCTAACTATGCAAAGTATACAATCTAGATAAGCAATGAATAGCATAATTGAGAACATAATCAATAGTAGAATAATGTCAATTAACTTTATCTCAAGCACTTAAAAGAGGTTTAAAATACAAGAGAGAGCTTACAATAGCTTCGGGAAGCCTTCTAGCTCCAGACAGATCCGGAACTCGAGTAGAACTCGCCTCCTTCTACTTCTAACCTATGTAACTGTGCTCTAGATGGTGAAGCTCTAATGATTTTAGGGTTTCTGGCTCTCTACAACTGGGTTGAACTGATTGATGACTGAATGATCTGAAACCATGGGGGGTCTGGGGGTCCTTATATAGCCCGGTGGGATGAACTGTAGCCCTTGGATCAAACCGACTTCGGCGAGCGGCTGAGATTGCGTGAAATTTCGGGATATGGGTCCACGTCGAAACGCAGACGAAGAGGACTCTGGGGGATCCGCCGACCTGTCAGGGGGATTGGCCGATCCACCCTCTCTGCCATCTGGGCCCCGCTTCGTCAGGCGTGTCTCTGGTGTTCTCTGGAATATTCTTGATCTCCTTTCGCGGTAGAATTCGTTATTTTAATCCGACATGTGGGCCTCCCTTGATTCTTTTCTGTATAACCCCATGCAAAACACTGATTCACCGAAACTGTGGAGTTCTGTTAGTTAAAGCCCTATTCTATGGTGGTGTTTGCATTTTTATCTTTATTTCATATTTAGTTGACGGGTAAAATCATACAATAATTACCGTTAACAATGGCACCAGAAGTGCCTGGAGGTATTTCTTATGTCTATTGGATAATTCCGCAAGCGCACAGAATATACCGCTATAGCACTTCACCTGGGAGTGTTCCAAGGTATCGTTATTTATTTTATCCCAAGGGAAAGCGAAGTTAGGAATGTTAATAAAAAAGAGATCCTTAAGTCTACTTACAACTTAGCACCAACTAGTGATGGGGGTAAATCGATATAAAGGAAAGATAATGACACAGAGACAAGATAAGGTTTAGGATAACTAAGGATAACTAGAAGAGTATACCTAGGTGGGAGAACAACGAGTGAGTATAGGACTCCTATGTTTCTTACTTTACTCATGTGATCTTAACCTTAACAAATAGATGAAATACCTAGACCGCTACCTTACTTCTTGAGTGCCATGGACAGTCCGAGACGGTAGAGGACAAAGTCTCTACTCGAAGCGGCTATACTCTTCCAAGGAGCCTACCTTTTAAGAACTTACTTAAAACATGTGGTGGGATGCAAAGACTAGATAGGGCTGTCACCATCTTTTAGTACCCACAAACAATCCGTCCAGCAAGCGGTAATCAAAGGTAAGATTTAGTATAAGCACCACACTTACATGAATTCTCAATATTCTAGTTGTGTACAAAGCATTAAGAGCACCCTATGACAGGCGATGAACAACACACAATAGTTTGTTACAGGATCACAATCCAGTATAAGTCAACTATATTGCTAAGACAAGACACAACAATACAATAGTAAGTATAGAATTGCACAAAGTAAAGACTTAGTAAAGTAAAGCAATAATATTATATTGATACAAAGAAAGTCTTACAGAAGAAAAGGTACAAGAGCTATACCAGACTCTCCAGAAGACGACTCCGGAGACCCCGAGCTTAGCTCGACTCGACTCTAACTCCCACACTAGACTAATACTACTACTAAGGAGTGAAACTTGACTCTTGCTTATCTTTGTCTTGCTTCTTGTGTGTTGAAGAGGGTGGAGGCTTCCTCTATTTATAGGGGAAAGTGGAGAGACGCACGTCAGTGATCCATGTGCTCCTTGCCTCTCCACCCTTGGATGAACCGCCTCAAGATGGACGGCCGTGAACAAACCAGCATGTGGGAAGCATGCACAAGTCGGTGGGAGTCTAACCGACCTAGCTGGCCACCAAGGGGGTCAGCCGACCCCCTATGGCAGGTGGGCCCAGCCAGGGTCTTCTAGAAGCTGTCTCCATCTGTCACAGTAAGTGGCTCCACCTTTTGCTAAGTGTTTGCCATGTTGGTTCATTCCTTGATCCATGTACTTTGATCTTCCACCGTTGAATGAAATCCAAAGGTTGAGATGAGCTGAGTGGAGTGTCACATGGATCGTGCCATGTCACTAGAGCTCTGTGGGCCCCATACATGGGTCGGCCGACTAATGCATGGGCCCACCTTGAGCTTCCCTCTCTTCCATGTGATGTCATTCACCTTGTGTTGAGTTGTGGTGGCTTGGGGTCACAATGTGTGGGTTGGCCGACCCACACTGGTGGCCTCCAGCTGCTCACTTTTGACCTGTTTGATCTTCTATGCATTCACAAGCTGAGAGTACAAGTGGAACTAGCTATTTGATAAAATATGTTTATGTTATGTTATTCTACCATCAAAACCGTGGTTGTTGACGGTGTTAGTGTGAAATTTGAGGGCTTATCCGCCGTCAACAAGATCCCCAAAGCTTAACCTTTGCTCATCCCGAGCAAACAAGTAAACTTAGCCTCGGTGGATCAGGAGTGGCTACAATGTTCATATTTCAATAGTACCATGTGTACAACAAAAATACTTCTCTTTTGAATGGAAAAATTGGCTATAAAAATTCACCAATTTTACCTTAGTTCTTTATGGGGCTTATGGCCTTTCCATTGCCTTAGGCGGTTGAGAGATTGAATAGTTTGACTAGAGCACTATTGACGGTTGCTAACACCCTATTTAACCGTCAACATTTCACCCATAATCAAGGTAAAACCACATGAAATGCAAAGAACTCACTTTGAAACTTACGTAGTTCCACATTTCCTTGGAGAAATCTTATGTATGCAGGAAAAATGGTGAAACAAGGAAAAACAAAGCAAGACAAGATAGCTTGACACCTCAGCTGCCACATGGGGCCAGAGGGGGAGCGCCCACCCTACCAAGTAGGGCGCCCGCCCTGTCAAAAGTGCCAAATGGCACTTGCCACCTCACTGATCCATGTGCCAACCTCCCAAATGGTCTGTGGTACGTTGAAACAACATCAATGGCTCAGATATAAGGCACGAGGATCTAGTGGCCCTATCAACAGGGCGCCCGCCTTGTCCAAGTTGAGTGGCACATCCACAATCTGAGGGAAGGTGTCCACGAGTCATCTACACCATCAAATGAAGTCGGTTTTCATCCAACGGTGATCAAGTGATGTGCCATGGATTGAAGGACCCACATGTCATCCCAGGGGTTGCAAACCGCCATTCCAAGGCATCAACTGTCACACCCAATTTTAAGGATAAAATTGAATGAACCAACTTATGTGCGCCCAGAGATCAATCACACACATAAGCGACAAATTACATAGTACCATCATAAGGTTTAATATATAACGAATAATATCACAGAGTCTTTACATAAATATCAGCAGAATATATATAACTCTCGCGGAAACTCCAATCCACAGGGAATAGTTGACTGGTGAACACAATCCTAATAATCCTCAGAAGAATCCTCATAGTCATCTGTTACCCATCCGGGATTTTTATCCAAGTATGAAAAATAAAGCAAACGTAAGTACATGTCGTACTCAACAAGAATAACATGGGTTTATGAGGCTCAAATAAGGCAAGACACTGGTTTGACAGCGGTTGCTTTTAGTTGATCACATTTTAGCAATTGAGTAGCAGCAATAGAATATACCAAGGAATAAGATTTGACTTTATAGAAATAATAGATCAAATCTAGCCACGAGACAAAAGCAACGCACTAAAAAGAAAAGCGCTCGATGCTATGGTTGAAAAGGTACATTACCAAAAATTTAAATTATAGAAGAAAAGAAATAGCTACAAATTTGATCTATTTTAGCTAACAAAATCATGAGAGTTAGTAGTTCGGATTAGATAAATCATAATTTAATTTAAAAATCTAAGTTAAACCTAGTCATATTTATTTATAAGAAAGGAACGTATATTTAAGCAAATTTAAATTAACTTTGCAAAATAATGCTCGATGCTAGTTTAAGCAAAACATTATGACAGATCGATGTTCACTTACATTGCTTTTAGTTATAAAAAAATGTTGCATCCATATTAATCAATTTGATAGTTATAAGCAGAACATCGCTACTAGACCACGACCCCGTCATAACAAACTCAGTGAAACTTGATCGCATTAAAAATTGAGCTAGGGCAGAGAAACTACAGAGTTGTAGAGCTCTAGATAATTATTAATTTGACAAAAAGACTATACAGTAAATAGAATGGATTAAAACTGAGCTGACATATTATATGAATGATTGCCGGACACTACATGAGCAGATATGGGTGAGATTTAATATGCACTAGTTAGAAAAGAAAGAATGTATATATAGTGTATATGCCTCAGATAGTTACAGGGATCATGAATCTGCATGTGTTAGTGAACTGTACGGTGGGCAGGAGATACGTACATGAGAGGCAACTCACACACTAGATGAATTTGGTGCAGAATCCATGCATGCTAAATAGGAGGCGTGACTTCGTTTCATTTGCAAGTGAAGGACGCAGCATCCAAGCTACGCCGAAAGCAACAATTTATATGGCACCGAGATGATTTGATTGGGAGCCCTGGGTTCACAAGTCACGGCGTCAGGTAGGTCTCAGCCGGTGGATTAGGACAAGAAAACAGCGGCGCTGCAGCAGCTAGCAATTATAGATGGCTAATCATAGACTTGAAGCAACGCCAGTATACTTGTAGATTAAAAAGAATAACAGAGATGTTACATGGAGGGCTCACCAACTCCAACGAGAATGACTCATTTCAGGACGGCAGACTCAGGCAGGATAACGGACGGTGGTTTGGTCGAGGAGGACCTTAGGACGAGAGTTGCGCAGATATGACATCGCGGTAGCGTAGTCGAAAGAGGAGGAAAATTTAATTTAGTACCGAATTCCTAAACTCGGGTATTTCTTGAGGTAGTTTTGGTACGATTTGTCTAAAGGGTAGGCGGATATATATAGGAAGAAGAACTCCTCACCTCAACATCAATTAGCAATATAGTACTAATTGATGTTGCACCCTTCTCCTTTACTAATGGGTCTAAATTATTATTAAAACCCGTTAGTAAACAATGCACGGGCTAAAGAGAGTTATTAGGATAATTGCTCATGGGCTTTGTGGATCGGAGAACAATGAAAGATTTTATTATTTTCGGAATTGAATAATTTCACAAATAAAATAATTCTATAAAAGTCTAGAATTAGTATTTAGTGTGCGAAAAATATTCCGAAGGCTCCAAAAATTATGGGAAAATTTCCGGAGACATTTTGGAACATGATAAATCTAAATAAAGGATTTGAACATCATGAGAAGATATTTTGGAGCATCTAAAAATTAGATTTTGCTTGCAGAAAAATAGGAGAAAGGTCCAGAAAAAGCCGGAAAAAATCCCGGGAAGTTATTAGAGATAATTTGATGAATGTTGAGCACCAAAGAGTGATTTGGAGCTGAAGAAAAGGTTTTGATAAACTCTGACTGAATGATATGAGTTGAAAATCAAGGAATTTGAATGAAGGTAGACACAGAGACACGCAGAAAAGATCGTTTACTAAATAGGAAAGCGTAATCTGAGAAATACGCCAAAGGACCGCGGGTTAGAACATTAAAAACCTCAGGGGCTATTTTGCAAAAGTGCCGGCGAAAGGGTATCTCTCACTGTGAGCCGTTGGATCGGCCGTGGACGGCGCAGGTAGCTCGGGGGAAAGAGGGGCGGCTCTGGTCGCCGGAATCGGGCGGCGCCCGGCCGATTCCTCGCCGGAAGATGGCCGGAGACGGCGTTTTCGGGGCTAGGAAGCTCGGCACACCTCGGGATCTGGTCGGGAAGCAAGAGGAGCTCAAGCCAAACCTATCTATGGTTTCGGTTGCCACAGAGGTAGCTCGGGGAGGGTGCGGCGAGCTAGGTGGCGGAACTATGGCGGCGGCGAAGCTCGGCATCATGGCTATAGTGCACAAAACCGAGGGAGAAGGGGTCGGGAAGGTCCCTGACCTTGCTGCGAAGCTTGGAGAACAACCAATTTCAACGGAGAAGTCTTCCCGAGGAGAAATCGACGGCGGCGGCGGAGCTCAGGGCGACGGCGGAGCTCGGGGCGGCGGCTAGGGCAAGATTGGAGGACGTAGCTTGCTCGGGAACTTGTGGGGAGGGACGGCAGGGCTTGGCCGACCTATATAGGGGCGCGAGGGAGGCGTAGGAGAGCTGGACTCGGTTGGGACTCGACCCGGAGGAGGGAGCGCTCGTGCCTCGCGCGGACTCCGACTGGAGGAAAGGGATGGCGCGGGGCAGCGGGCCCTACGCGTCAGCGGCGGGGGAAGAGGGTCGCGGCTTCCTTTTACGGGCCAGTGGAGGCATGCACGGGATGGACTCGGCCGAAAAATCCGGCGGTTGCCTTCTGTTGGAGGCGGCGCTCGTGCTCTGTTCGGACTCCGTCCTGAGGAGGGAGACGACGCTGAGCCGTGGGCCTGATGTGTCAGCGAGACCGAGAGGAGGGGAGGCGGGCTGCGCTGAAGCTGGGCTTCGGCCTAGCCGGCTCGGCCCATGCGGAGAAGGAGGAGAGGGGCAGCACCCTGGGCTGAGGAGAGGGGATGGGCCTGCTTGGCCTGTAGAGAAGGGGAGGGAGTTTTCCCTTTTCTAATTTTCTCAATTCATTTTCAAATTTGTTTTCCAAATGGCTTTTCAAACTAAGTTTTGAACCCTTGCAAAATCCAATCAAATCTCAGGAAATAAATATGTGCAGCGGCATGTATGCAACATAACATGTTTCTATGCCCTAGGGTTTATTTTAATTCACAAAAAAATATTATTCTATATATTAAATGCTCAATCAATTGCATAAATAAATCAAATTAAATTCCTATTTCAAAATTTGAAAATTTCCGGGTGTTACATCAACTGACCTTGCAACCGCCCTTGAGGGTGAAGGAGGGCCGCTGGATGCAAGGCGGTGTATCCAAGGAGGCGCCCACCCCCCTAGGAGGGTGCCCGCCCTGCTCCTTTTGTGCCACCAACCTTCAGGACCTCTACAAGTACCCCTGGAGCACTCCTACACTATAAATAGGACTTGGATCCTCACTTGTAAGCAGGGACACACTAGAAAACACTAGAGAATCCACTTGAGATTCAGCTCTTAGTCAGTAGTAGCTCCTCTCTCTCTTTAGCGAAGCTCTGCTCTTAGGAATAGTGCTAGCTAGAGAAGAGTAGAGTGGTGGAGAGAAGTCGGAAGAAGGAGGAAGTCTGTGGAGGAGCCGGGCTTGTCGGTGACCTCCTCTGCGGTATTCTTCACTCTTATCGGTAATAAAGATCCCCTTCTTCATTTACTTATTGTTATACTTTAAGCAGTTGCATACTTGCTCATTGCTTGGTTAGAGTGCTCTAATTCTTGAGCTCGAGTTAGAGTAATAAGTTTTATAGATTAAGCGCGGTGCTTAGGCTATAGCTTACCCTTGAGTGAGGCCCACGGATAGTAGTGGTAGGTTCTAGGTGGTGATAGCCCTAGGATCCTCTGTATTCCACCACGTTCGACCTAGTATCCGGTATAAGCATAGGACTTTAGGTCGTACGGTGCCTAATCAGTCGAACGCTGACGAGTTTAGGACTTTGCGTGTCCCGAGTATAGCAGTCTCTTTGGTATAACATTCATTTGACCTTTTACTGAGATAGAGTTCTCCCCAAAACTCCAGAGCTACCTAGCGTGTTTCCACCTTAGTTATACTTCTTTGATTTATCCTTACTAAGGTTATTACCCCATTTATCCATATCTAGATCCTTAACTATCATATCCTTGGAATCACAAACCCAGCCTTCATTTGGGAAAATATAAATTCGACACCTAGTACTCCCAAGTAAAATGCTACATGATAGTTCTGTGAGCTTGCAGAATCCCATCACCTATCCTATAGAGCTACCCATAGCATTTTTGGCGCCGTTGCTAGAAATAACTTTATTTCTAGTAGCTACGTTAGAAGTGTCAACAATGACATACTTTGAGCATAGGGATTGACAATCCCAGTGATTGCGTTGAGAAGTATTGTTACCACTGCTAGAGGATAGATTTGGCTACATTCTTTTGATAGCGTTAGTATCTATCAATAAGCATTTTTGGCGCCGTTGCCGGGGAAGGCAACTGTTGAATTCCTTTGATTTGGGTGAAGCCTAGGTAGTTATCCTTAGAATCACGAATATGGCCGAAAGGACCATCCGTGAATTCTCTGCACCTTCTGCTGCTAATATAGCACAGGTCCTGGTGTCATCGAGGCGAATACTCAGTTCGACTTAGAGCCCGCATTAATCACAATGGTTCAAGCTAGCCCATTTTGTGGCAAAGTTCACGAGGATGCTAACGCACACCTCCAACACTTCTTGGAGATATGCAGCACCATTACCATCAAAGGAGTAACCCCAGACGCAATTCGTTGGTGACTCTTTCCTTTCTCCTTGTTAGGAAAAGCCAAGCAATGGTTCTATATGAACCGAAATGATGTGGACACATGGGAAAAGTGTTCCAACTCTTTCCTAGTGAAACTCTTTCCTCTAGGCAAGACCAATACTCTTAGTAATAAGATCTCTAGTTTTCAACAACAAGCCGATGAATCGAATCCCGAGGCTTGGGAACGAATGCAAGATTATGTCGCTGCCTGTCCACACCATGGTATGGAGAATTGGCTTTTGATCCAAAACTTTTACCATGGATTAACCCCTCTTGATAGAAGCCATCTAGATGCTGCCGCCCGTGGAGCATTCTTTTCTCCTAAAGTTTCAGATGCAAAGGCTTTGATCGAGAAGATGGCGTCCAATCAAGGATGAAACGAGGAACGTCTGCAACCGTGCAAGCGAGGTATGCATTCTTTAAAGGAAGCTGACATGATTGCAACCAAAGTGGACCTACTGGCCAAAAGGTTAGAAAATTGCGAGAGGATGCGTACACCTAAGACCGTGCAAGCCATGGAGACCCACGTGACATGTGAAGTCTATGGAGAAGTTGGCCATTCTAGACTCCATTGTCCTGAGACACATGAAGACCTCAACTTCATCAGCAATGATAACAGTTTTCGTTCTTCAAACCAAGGATGGACTCAGCGCTCCAATTCTCAAGGTAACACCTTCAATTCTTCGCAACGTCCAAACAACCAAGGTAATAACTATCCTTCTCTTAAAGATCTTGTCTATGGTGAAGGTAGAATGACTGATAGTATAAACAAGAAGCTCCATGCTAATGATAGGATGCTAGATAGCATAAATCAACTTAGTTTGAATAAGTTGCTTGAAACCCAATTAGCACAGCTAGCTGCTGCAATTCCATATTTTGAAAAACATAGAATACCAAGAAAGCCTGAAACAACCATGGAATCTGCTAATCTTGTTACTATTAGTTATCATAGCTATGAATTAGATGGATGGAATTTTCCAACTAAAAAGGGAGATCATGGAACCCCTATCATATCTTGTTCTATTCAATCTCAAAAGTTCCATAATGCTATATTTGATTTAGGATCTAGCATTAACATCATGTCTAAAGAACATTATAAAAAGTTGGTCTACACTGAGCTAGTACCAACTTCTGCATATGTGCAATTAGCTGATCAGACAACTTGCTACATAGAAGGAGTACTTTGTGATGTTCTGGTAAAAGGAAGAAACAATTTTGTGCCTGCCGATTTTATGATTTTAGACATGGATAATAGAGACAACTTACCCCTCCTTCTTGGCCAACATTTCTTGAATACTGTGAATGCATGCATATTTGTTGCTAGTGGTAGCATGAATTTCTATATAAATGGGAAGAAAGAGATATTTGTTTTCTCTTGTGCGCCGCACCATGCAACTGACTTGCAGGAAAATAAGAGTCGATCCATGAGGAGGAGAAAACCAAGAATCTGGAGAAACAAGAAAGACAGAGGTGCGATTAAGAAGAAACCATCATCTATAGCCTTTACACTAGACCCCGCTATCGTCAAAGAAGGACAAGATGAGAAGAAGACATTAGTTAAGGAAGAACCTCCTTTCGAGGAAGGAGAATTATGGGAGTAAGTATTCTATCCCTCTCTTTAATTATTACATTGGCATATTTCTCTTCTTCGTGCATAAATCAATTAATTGTTAGAAGCATGTTTACATTTATGTCTTGCATTTAATAAAGACCATAATAAAAGAGAGATAAAAAATAATAATGATAAAGTAAAATAGAGATTTGGTTTATCGTAGTAGCAATAAATAAAAAAAGGGTAGAATAAAAAGCAAAGCCTAGTGATCATAATAAGATGCAAAAGAGGAAACAACACGGCCAAGAGGAGAATCCGATCTGGAGAAGAAGCTAGCTTGGGGAGCCGCCATCCTCGCCAAGGTATGGTTTCTAACGCCAGCTCTTTTTCTTAATTACTGTGAGTTCTAATATGAGAAGCAATTCTAAATTCTTTCATAACAATAAATGAAAATAATGATAAAATGAGAAAAAGATTATGATTTGTCTTTGATGTAAATGATGAACAATTGCTCTATGATGATTTGCAAAATCTTGTTATACAATCCTTATTATGAAAGTTTTGAGTGTGTATCTGAAATCTGTCTTAAGTCAAACACTATTGTGGGTTGCACATGCTAATAGACTAAGTTATGCTCTTGCAAGATTGAAATTGGTATAAGTAGAACTTTTACCTGATCTAAGGAATGAGTGAGAACCAACTAGAGATTTTGATTTATAAAAATTCAAATTCTTGCTCATGGTTCCTTTATGGAATTAAATACCTACCATCAAGCCATACATCCACAACCAACTAAAACCACCAAAACAAAGAGCTCTTGTCTATTTTGAGCCTGCTTAGACCTTATTTGATCTAGGTAGAGAAACTTGTCATATATTTTGATCAAGATCACGTACACATTCCGCCTATGTATTACTTCTACACTGGAAGTATACATCTATGCCCCACACACCAATTGAGACAACCAACCATAATCAACTTTTGTCCTTTTGATAGATGGGGAGTATAGGTTACCGAAAAAAAGAGCAAGTGCTCAAGAAAAACAAAAGAGGACAAATGTCCCATGGGCAGGTGCCCATATATCTTCTTAAAAAACTATGTATTCAGTAACCTTGCTCTCCCCTGTCTAAGGCAAAGGAATAAGTCTCAAGGAGCCCACCAAATAATTTACACTTGCACTTCTTGATCATGTTTTATGACTTGTTGCTCCCTGTGATCTAAGAGTCTAAATTTGCAATACATTCAGTTCAAGTATGCTTTTGCTCCAATCCTATAAGCCCCACATAAGCTTTAGGATAGACATGAAAAGCTCTTTTGAGCTCTTGTGAGGTCCATCACACTAAGGAGTGGTTGAGAGTACCATTAAAGGAACCAAAGCAAGATTTTCTTTTTCAAAAGGATAAAAACTCTCTAGTAAATGGCTTCACTCTACCAAAGTAAGGGATGAAGTATCTATTTATCTATGCTATCTTGTTTTTGCATGACTCATGGTGAAAAGCTATAAGCCCCATATAGTTAAGACATAAGATGAATTTTTGAATCATGCTCAATACTAGAATAGTGTTGGTTTGTATACAAGATCTTTGTGAATTATTACATTAAAGAAATTATTGATCCAACATTGCCATGTTAAATCATGTCTTTGCTTGAGGATAAGCAAAAGGTTAGCTTGGGGGAGTTTGTTGACGTTCGCTAACACAATATTTTACTGTCAATATTTCACCCATAATCAAGGTAAAACCACATTAAATGCAAAGAACTCACTTTGAAACTTACCTAGTTCCACATGTCCTTGGAGAAATCTTGTGTATGCAGGAAAAATGGTGAAACAAGGAAAAACAAAGCAAGGCACGACAGGTTGACACCTCAGCTGCCACATGGGGGCCAGAGCGGGGAGCCCGCCCTACCAAGTAGGACGCCCGCCCTGTCAAAAGTGCCAAATGGCACTTGCAACCTCACTGATCCATGTGCCAACCTCCCAAATGGTCTGTGGCACGTTGAAACAACATCAACGGCTCAGATACAAGGCATGAGGATCTAGTGGCCCTATCAACATGCCGCCCGCCCTGTCCAAGTCGAGTGACACGTCCACAATCCGAGGAAAGGTGTGCAGGAGTCATCTACACCATCAAATGAAGTCGGTTTTCATCGAACGGTGATCAAGTGATGTGCCATGGATTGAAGGACCCACATGTCATCCCCCCAAGGTTGCAAACTGCCATTCCAAGGCACCAACCGACCTTGCAACCGCCCTTGAGGGTGAAGGAGGGCCGCTGGATGTAAGGCGGTGCATCCAAGGGGGCGCCCGCCCCCTAGGAGGGCGCGGGCGCCCGCCCTGCTCCTTCACGCCACCGACCTCCAGGACCTCTACAAGTACTCCTGAGCACTCCTACACTATAAATAGGACTTGGATCCTCACTTGTAAGCAGGGACACACTAGAAAACACTAGAGAATCCATTTGAGATTCAGCTCTTAGTCAGTGCTAGCTCCTTTCTCTCTAGCGAAGCTCTGCTCTTAGGAATAGTGCTAGCTAGAGAAGAGTAGAGTGGTGGAGAGAAGTCGGGAGAAGGAGAAAGTCTGTGGAGGAGCCGGGCCTGTCGGCGACCTTCTCTGCGGTGTTCTTCACTCTTATCGGTAATAAAGATCCCCTTCTTCATTTACTTATTGTTATACTTTAAGCAGTTGCATACTTGCTCATTGCTTGGTTAGAGTGCTCTAATTCTTGAGCTCAAGTTGGAGTAGTAAGTTTTATAGATTAAGCGCGGTGATTAGGCTATAGCTTACCTTTGAGTGCCGCTAGGCCCACGGATAGTAGTGGTAGGTTCTAGGTGGTGACAGCCCTAGGATCCTCTGGATTCCATCACGTTCGGCCTAGTATCCGGTATAAGCATAGGACTTTAGGATGTAAGGTGCCTAATTAGTCGAACGCCGGTGAGTTTAGGACTTTGCGTGTCCCGAGTATAGCAGTCTCTTTTGGTATAACAATCATTTGATCTTTTACTGAGATAGAGTTCTCCCCCAAAACTCCAGAGCTACCTAGCGTGTTTCCACCTTAGTTACAGTTCATTGGTTTATACTTACTAAGGTTATTACCCCATTTATCCATATCTAGATCCTTGACTATCATATCCTTGGAATCACAAACCCAGCCTTCCTTTGGGAAAATATAAATTCGACACCTAGTACTCCCAGGTAAAGTGCTACACGATAGTTCTGTGCGCTTGCAGAATCCCATCACCTATCCTATAGAGCTACCCATAGCATTTTTGGCGTCGTTGCTAGATATAACTTTATTTTTAGTAGCTACGTTAGAAGTGTCAACAATGACATACTTTGAGCATAGGGATTGACAACCCCAGTGATTGCGTTGAGAAGTATTGTTACCACTGCTAGAGGATAGATTTGGCGACAATCTTTTGATAGCGTTAGTATCTGTCAACAAGCATTTTTGGCGCCGTTGCCGGTGAAGGCAACTGTTGAATTCCTTTGATTTGAATCAAGTCTACATAGTTATCCTTAGAATCACGAATATGGCTGAAAGGACCATCTGTGAATTCTCTGCACCTTCTGCTGCTAATATAGCAACAGGCCCTAGTGTCATCGAGGTGAATTCTCAGTTCGTGTTAAAGACTGCATTAATCACAATGGTTCAAGCTAGCCCATTTTGTGGCAAAGCTCACGAGGATGCTAACGCACACCTCCAACACTTCTTGGAGATATGCAGCACCTTTACCATTAAAGGAGTAACCCCAGACGCAATTCGTTTGCGACTCTTTCCTTTGTCCTTGCTAGGAAAAGCCAAGCAATGGTTCTATACGAACCGAAATGATGTGGACACATGGAAAAAGTGTTCCAACTCTTTCCTAGTGAAACACTTTCCTCTAGGCAAGACCAATGCTCTTCGTAATTGTGACAGGACCGCCTTAATCATAGGGCCCACGTGCACCGTCATCGTCCCGAAGGACCCATGTCAGTCTACACGAGTTCCCCTTGACCTAGGTTACCTGCCGGGTTCCCTAGGAAACCCTAACTTCCCCGAGGATCTCATTGTAAAGACCTTACAAGTATTACAACCCTTTACACAAATAATAGACATCAGAGTGAAGAGTGCGAAAGTATTATATAAACATAGGTTTACATATATAAATTACATTATCCGAGCCAGCACTTCGTAGTGGAGTAGCATATACAACAAGACACCCTGCCCAAGGGTTATATCATATGCCTATCTTCACCCATGCGCGATCCGTCAACCGGCATGGCCCCGAGGATGACTGTACACTCGGCTCACCTGCAACAGGGGTTAACAAACCCTGAGTACTGGGTACTTCGCAAGACTTACCTGACTAAGAGAAAGAAATGAGACTCAGGAATGCAGGCTGAGGGGGAATCAAGGTAAGGCTTGAGCAAGAGTCAAAGAGTTTTGCAGAAAAGCATTACTATCCTATTTCAATATTTTAACTCAATTTTATTTTAATCATACTCCATAATTCCAAACTCATTCTCATGTGTCATCATACTTTCAAATTCTTAATTAGTCTCAAAAACACCTAGTTCCAAACCACTTTTCAATTGTAGGTCAAAGGATCAAGTCTCCATATCCGAGGAGCAACGACGATTCGAATCGATTAGTACCCAGCTGGGGATCCCTATCCACACTGCATATGTAGCACTTAAGTTTGCATATGCCAACCCCGCCTACCACGGCTTTTCTACCACTGAACCGGTCCTGCGCCACCCGAGAATACAGTACTCCTCTCCTCTCCAGGCATGCCGGCCACGAGGGTACACTCCCAGTGCGTGGTTGCCGGTTCAAGTAGTACAGCCACCGGAGTCAGAGGCTTTCCGTAGTATGTGGCTAGTTGCAAAGTCTCAATCACAGCAGGCCTACAACGAACGGTCCCTAATTCTTTTTCCGCCGGCAACATTGCATTGGGACTCTAACCCAAGTACAAGTGTCCCAACGGTTTTCAAATCCCTTTTTCCGCCGGTGGTCAAGCATTGGGACTCTAACCCAAATTCACAACCACCGAGAAAGAAAATCCCTTCTCGTCGGTGACAATGTACTGATCAGGTGCACAGCCACCGAACGAGAATATACCAATTCTCTTTTTCGTGAATTAATCAATGGCACATAGGTGTCACAATAACTCAAAAGTAGCATTTTATGAAATTCTAATTTATTCGAGCAGGGCTAAGCATTTTCAAACATTTTATTTTAAAACGAGTTCCAAATATTTCAGTGGTCAAGGTTGGTAATGCAGCAATTGGGTTATCAATCAACTCCTATCAACTTAATGCAGTAGATTAACTCAAGTTATAAACGTTTTTCAAATCACAAGGAGAGGGGCTGAATGCACCGGGGCTTGCCTGTGTTGTAGATCTGTCACTTCCATCAGAAAACCGGAGAAACCCACTTGACTTCTCTCGACAAATTATCCTTCCGTCGGGGAGCAATCAAGAAATCCTTCCGAGAACCCGATCTCTACACATAAAATAATGATGCATGCTTACATGGTGCGGAATGACATGAATGGAAAATATAGGACAAACATTTAATTAACAACCTTGAGTACAACTTTCCTTCATGGTGAAGTTGCAAAACATCTCTCTCAAGGCATAAGAGTGTTTTCGCATTTCATTTTTATTGACCCTTTTAACAGTCATAGAAAGCCGCTGCACAACTTGTTCAATTTCTACTGAAACACAACAATTAAAGTGCCGAGGATCACTATAATGAATGACCTAGAGTCTTCAATCAATTCCAAAGTCACACAAAACTAAAAAGATTAGGGTTCCTTATTTATTTTATTAATCAATTAATGGAGCATAAACTAATAAATAAATAAACTATCTTCATATGGGCCCAAACTTTTTCTACAGCTAGCTCTCAGCCTAAAACAGTACGAAAATAAATTTCATGATTTTTGGATAATTATATTAACCTAAAAAAATCATAAAAGCTTCATTTATTAATTAAAATTCATATTTTTACTACATGCAGAAAGTGCCTAAAATATTTATTTTATATTTTTAGGGTATTCTACATATCACAAATAGCATCCACAATTAATTCTAGGATATTATCATATACCAACAAATAATTATAAAAATAACAAAATCAGCATATTTCTGAAATTAATAAAGTCTTCGAAAAAAAGAAAAACAACTTTGGGCCACAAGCACCCGGCTTGGCCCAGCAGCACAGCAGTCCGGCCCAGCGCAGCTCTGCGCTCGGTGCCCCGCCCCCACTCTCTCTGGCGCGCTTCCTCGCCCAACTGGGCCGGCCCAAACGGCCCAGCACGCATGGTGCTCTCTCCTTCTCGTCTTCCCGCGCTTGCGGCGGCGTTGGTCGCGGCGGCTTGCCGCCGGTGATCTTCCGGCATGACCAAGGGCACAACAGTACACCCCAACGCCTCTCATATACACTATGCTAGATGGTTAGGCAAGAAATGGCTCGGCTCGAGCTCCACTGCGACCATGGCGGCTCGGTCAGCGATCGGCACGACAGCGAGCGGCGTTCCTGCTACTAGAGTACGGTAGGGCTTTGAATAGGTCATAGGGAAGGTTCGGTAGACTCACCCAGACGCGATGCGCGAGCTAGTCGAGGCGGAGACAGGGTGGAGCGAGGTCGTCGGCGTCAACAGCGGCTTTGGCTGCCCGCTCCGACGGCGATGAACACGTTCCGATGAGCCTAGTGCGGTAGAGATCAAAAGGCAGGGCCTGTGATGATCATACCCCAGAGACGGAGCGGAAACAAAAAACAGTTTAGTGAGAGCCTCACCGAAGCGAGCTGTGCACGGTGAGACGCTCACGGCGGCGCTCCGGCCGTTGCCGAGGATGAAAGCGGCGTCCGCATGACTCCGGCGATGACAGAGAATGAAAAAGGGCTCTATCAGTTCGTAATAAGCATTTGGACCTAGCTGTGAAGTGGAGAGGGCGATGACTGAGCATGCACGATAAATTTCGTCAGTGAACCAAAGCTCGTCGGCGGTGACAGAGTGGGTGAAAAACAAAAACAACGGCGTCGGTGGGGATCTTATAGAGCCGGGGCGCGTCCCAGACATGGTCGGGAACCCATGAGCTTGTCCCCTACTGCGGGGTGCGCGGCCGGCAGCCAGGACGGCCGGCAACGTGTGCGCCGCGTGGCGGTGCGGCCGGTTCTGTTCGCGAACAGAAAAGGATAGGGGTGAGCTGCCTTCTACTATAGCCTTTCAGTGCCCTATCCGATTTCTTTTGCCAATTACTTTTTATTTCGTGTAGAAAGTTGAAAAATCACCAATGTAGAAGTTGTAGTACATTTTGTGTTGAGCAACTTTGGTTTTTGAACCAAATTAAAATTCTGCACGGATTTGAAATTATTAAAAAGGGGGCAAATTCACTATTTGAAGCTTATTTGCAATTGAATCTAATTCTCAAAATTCTTCTGAATAACTTGAAAATATTCAAATATAAAAGTTGTTCTATTTGTTAATATTTACATCTTTCATTAAATGAGTTTGGTCAGATTCCTGATAATTTTTGAAATATCAATTCAATTTTAAATTTCAAAACACTAATTAGGGTTTAATTTGAAATATCACCTCATAAGTTCAAAATCCCCAAATATAAAAGTTGTTCAACTCGAAAATCCCTACAACTTTTATTAAAGGTGTTTGCCCAAATCCTTAATAGTTTTTGAAAGGGTATTTTAAATTTGAATACACAAACACAAATTGGGGTTTAATTCAAATTTTCACTGGTAAACTTCAAAATATTCAAAAATGAAAGTTGTTCCATTTTGAAAGTGCTAAAAATTTTATTAAGGAACTATCACCAAATTCTTGCTAGTTTCTGAATGTGTATTTCAAATTTTAAACTTTAAAGTATAGATTAGAATTTTATTTGAAATTATTTTTAATAACTTCAAAATTGCTCCAAATAGAAGTTGCTCAACTTTTAAGTATTTACAACTTTGGTTTAAGGCCCAACCTCTAATTCCATTTAGTTTTTACATTATGGTTTTGGGTCCGATTTAGGGTTTAAAAATGATTTTCTTTTTATTCTCCAATTGGATTTAGATAATTACACATCAATACAAATATTTGCATATCAAATCACTATAATTTACCCATTCACAATCAAATGCAAGAATAAAACTGATTTTAGTTGATGCAACTTAACAGGGTCAAATGCGGGATGATTTACATACAATCATGATGACATGACAGGTTTTAGTTACAGTAACACCATGGGTGTTACAGTAATAAGATCTCTAGTTTTCAACAACAAACCGATGAATCGAATCCCGAGGCTTGGGAACGAATGCAAGAGTATGTCGCTGCCTGTCCACACCATGGTATGGACGATTGGCTTTTGATCCAAAACTTTTACCATGGATTAACCCCTCTTGATAGAAGCCATCTAGATGCTGCCACCGGTGGAGCATTCTTTTCTCTTAAAGTTTCAGATGCAAAGGCTTTGATCGAGAAGATGCCGTCCAATCAAGGATGGAACGAGGAACGTCTGCAACCGCGCAAGCGAGGTATGCATTCTTTAAAGGAAGCTGACATGATTGCAACCAAAGTGGACCTACTGGCCAAAAGGCTAGAAAATTACGAGAGGATGCGTACACCTAAGACCGTGCAAGCCATGGAGACCCACATGACGTGTGAAGTCTGTGGAGAAGTTGGCCATTCTAGACTCCATTGTCCTGAGACACATGAAGACCTCAACTTCATTAGCAATGATCACAGTTTCCGTTCTTCAAACCAAGAATGGACTCAGCACTCCAATTCTCAAGGTAACACCTTTAATTCTTCACAACGTCCAAACAACTAAGGTAATAACTATCCGTCTCTTAAAGATCTTTTCTATGGTGAAGGTAGAATGACTGATAGTATAAACAAGAAGCTTCATGCTAATGATAGGATGCTAGATAGCATAAATGGTAAATTGGATGATTTCTCTTCTGCAATTAAAAATCAACTTAGTTTGAATAAGATGCTTGAAACCCAATTAGCACAACTACCTGCTGCAATTCCATATTTTGAAAAAGATAGAATACCAGGAAAGCCTGAAACAACCATGAAATCTGCTAATCTTGTTATTATTAGTTATCATAGCTATGAATTAGATGGATGAAATTTTCCAACTAAAAAGGAAGATCCTAGAACCCCTGTCATATCTTGTTCTATTCAATCTCAAAAGTTCTATAATGCCATATGTGATTTAGAATCTAGCATTAACATCATGTCTAAAGAACATTACGAAAAGTTGGTCTACACTGAGCTAGTACCAACTTCTGCATATGTGCAATTAGCTGATCAAACAACTTGCTACATAGAAGGAGTACTTTGTGATGTTCTGGTAAAAGTAAGAAACAACTTTGTGCCTGCCGATTTCATGATTTTAGACATGGGTAATAGAGACAACTTACCCCTCATTCTTGGCCGACTTTTCTTGAATACTTGTGAATGCATACATATTTGTTGCTAGTGGTAGCATGGATTTCTATATAAATGGGAAGAAAGAGATATTTGTTTTCTCTTGTGCGCCGCACCATGCAACTGACATGCAGGAAAATAAGAGTCGATCCATGAGGAGGAGAAAACCAAGAATCTGGAGAAACAAGAAAGACAGAGGTGCGATTAAGAAGGAACCATCATCTATAGCCTTTACAACAGACCCCGCTATCGTCAAAGAAGGACAAGATGAGAAGAAGACATCGGTCAAAGAAGAACCTCCTTCCGAGGAAGGACAATTATGGGAGTAAGTATTCTATCCCTCTCTTTAATTATTGCATTGGCATATTTCTCTTCTTCGTGCATTAAATCAATTAATTGTTAGAAGCATGTTTACATTTATGTCTTGCATTTAATAAAGACCATAATAAAAGAGAGATAAAAAATAATAATGATAAAATAAAATAGAGATTTGGTTTATCGTAGTAGCAATAAATAAAAAAAGGGTAGAATAAAAAGCAAAGCCTAGTGATCATAATAAGATGCAAAAGAGGAAACAACCCGACCAAGAGGAGAATCCGATCCTGGAGAAGAAGCTAGCTTGGGGGAGCCGTCATCCTCGCCAAGTTAAGGTTTCTAACCCTAGCTCTTTTTCTTAATTACTATGAGTTCTGATATGAGAAGCAATTCTAAATTCTAGCATGACAATAAATGAAAATAATGATAAAATGAGAAAAAGATTATGATTTGTCTTTGTTGGAAATGATGAACAATTGCTCTATGATGATTTGCAAAATCTTGTTATACAATCCTTACTATGAAAGTTTTGAGTGTTATATCTGAAATCTGTCTTAAGTCAAACGCTATTGTGGGTTGCACATGCTAATAACCTAAGTTATGCTCTTGTAAGATTGAAATTGGTATAAGTAGAACTTTTACTTGATCTAAGGAATGAGTGAGAACCAACTAGAGATTTTGATTTATAAAAATTTAAATTCTTACTCATGGTTCCTTTATGGAATTAAATACCTACCATCAAGCCATACATCCACAACCAACTAAAACCACCAAAACAAAGAGCTCTTGTCTGTTTTGAGCCTGCTTAGACCTTATTTGATCTAGGTAGAGAAACTTGTCATATATTTTGATCAAGATCACGTACACATTCCGCCTATGTATTACTTCTACACTTGAAGTATACATCTATGATCCACACACCAATTGAGACAACCAACCATAATCAACTTTTGTCCTTTTGATAGATGGGGAGTACAGGTTACCGAAAAAAAGAGAGCAAGTGCTCAAGAAAAACAAAAGAGTAACCTTGCTCTCCCCTGGCTAAGGCAAATGAATAAGTCTCAAGGAGCTCACCAAATAATTTACACTTCCACTTCTTGATCATGTTTTATGACTTGTTGCTCCCTGTGAGTCTAAACTTGCAATACATTCAGTTCAAGTATGCTTTTGCTCCAATCCTATAAACCCCACATAAGCTTTAGGATAGACATGAAAAGCTCTTTTGAGCTCTTGTGAGGTCCATCACACTAAGGAGTGGTTGAGAGTACCATTAAAGGAACCAAAGCAAGATTTTCTTTTTCAAAAGAATAAAAACTCTCGAGTAAATGACTTCACTCTACCAAAGTAAGGGATGAAGTATCTATTTATCTATGCTATCTTGTTTTTGCATGACTCATGGTGAAAAGCTATAAGCTCCATATAGTTAAGACATAAAATGCATTTTTGAATCATGCTCAATAGTAGAATAGTGTTGGTTTGTATGCAAGATCTCTGTGAATTATTATGTTAAATAAATTCTTGATCCGACATTGCCATGTTAAATCATGTCTTTGCTTGAGGACAAGCAAAAGGTTAGCTTGGGGGAGTTTGTTGACGGTCGCTAACATCCTATTTTACCGTCAACATTTCACCCATAATCAAGGTAAAACCACATGAAATGCAAAGAACTCACTTTGAAACTTACCTAGTTCCACATGTCCTTGGAGAAATCTTGTGTATGCAAGAAAAATGGTGAAACAAGGAAAAACAAAGCAAGGCAAGACAGCTTGACACCTCAGCTGCCACATGGGGGCCAGAGGGGTGCGCCCGCCCTGTCAAAAGTGCCAAATGGCACTTGCAACATCACTAATCCGTGTGCCAACCTCCCAAATGGTCTGTGGCTCGTTGAGACAATATCAACGGCTCAGATACAAGGCACAAGGATCTGGTGGCCATATCAACAGGGCGCCCGCCCTGTCCAAGTTGAGTGACACGTCCACAATCCGAGGAAAGGTGTCCAGGAGTCATCTACACCATCAAATGAAGTTGGTTTTCATCCAACGGTGATCAAGTGAAGTGCCATGGATTGAAGGACCCACATATCATCCTCCCAGGGGTTGCAAACCGCCAGTCCAAGGCACCAACCGACCTTGCAACCGCCCTTGAGGGTGAAGGAGGGCCGCTGGATGTAAGGCAGTGCAACCAAGGAGGCGCCTGCCCCTTAGGAGGGCGCCCGCCCTGCTCCTTCGCGCCACCGACCTTCAGGACCTCTACAAGTACCCCTGGAGCACTCCTACACTATAAATAGGACTTGGATCCTCACTTGTAAGCAGGGACACACTAGAAAATACTAGAGAATCCACTCGAGATTCAGTTCTTAGTCAGTAGTAGCTCCTCTCTCTCTAGCGAAGCTCTGCTCTTAGGAATAGTGCTAGCTAGAGAAGAGTACAGTGGTGGAGAGAAGTCAGGAGAAGGAGAAAGTCTGTGGAGGAGCCGGGCTTGTCAGCGACCTCCTCTGCGGTGTTTTTCACTCTTATCGGTAATAAAGATCTCCTTCTTCATTTACTTATTGTTATACTTTAAGCAGTTGCATACTTGCTCACTGCTTGGTTAGAGTGCTCTAATTCTTGAGCTCGAGTTAGAGTAGTAAGTTTTATAGATTAAGCGCGGTGATTAGGCTATAGCTCACCCTTGAGTGCCGCTAGGCCCACGGATAGTAGTGGTAGGTTCTAGGTGGTGACAGCCCTACGATCCTCTGGATTCCACCACGTTCGGCCTAGCATCCAGTATAAGCGTAGGACTTTAGGACGTACGGTGCCTAATCAGTCGAACGCCGAGGAGTTTAGGTCTTTGCATGTCCCGAGTATAGCAGTCTCTTTGGTATAAGAATCATTTGATCTTTTACTGAGATAGTGTTCTCCCCCAAAACTCTAGAGCTACCTAGCATGTTTCCACCTTAGTCATACTTCATTGATTTATCCTTACTAAGGTTATTACCCCATTTATCCATATCTAGATCCTTGACTATCATATCCTTGGAATCACAAACCCAGCCTTCCTTTGGGAAAATATAAATTCAACACCTGGTACTCCCAGGTAAAGTGCTATATGATAGTTCTGTGCGCTTGCAGAATCCCATCACCTATCCTGTAGAGCTACCCATAGCATTTTTGGCGCCGTTGCTAGAAATAACTTTATTCCTAATAGCTACGTTAGAAGTGTCAACAATCACATACTTTGAGCATAGGGATTGACAACCGCAGTGATTGCGTTGAGAAGTATTGTTACCACTGCTAGAGGATAGATTTGGCTACATTCTTTTGATAGCGTTAGTATCTGTCAACAAGCACTAACTTTCTCATTCTTTGCAAGTTTCATACTGGAGGTTTTAGCAATGTTTTTCAAAAGAAAACTTAATGTTCCTAATATGGTTCTCTCATATCGCTCAAATGGTGTATGAATCCTTACCAAGGCACATAGTAAATGTTGCCTTCTCTTTTCATCCTACTTCTACAAAAGCTTATCTATAGTTCAAGGTAGGAATGGAAGAGTATAGCATACTTACTTTGCATATATTGTAGAGTCAAAGCTTGGATCTAAAGACAGAAGTGTCATGCCCTTAGCTCAAGATGTGCAAGTGTATGATGGACCAAAATGCTCCTTTATTTGGACTTGTATCTCTCTAATTTTTTCGAGACATGGTTATCATTTTTCTTTTATTTTATTCATGAGCCTAGACTTGCTCATATTTTTCTTTTTCTTTTCTATGGACTTTCACATGTCCATTTTTCTTTCTTTTCCTTTTATTTTGCATAGCCTTTTGTCTCTTCTATCATATCAACTAAGAGAGAGATATTCTATGATTTTAAAGCATGGAGCATTTATTGGTGGAAATGAATAGTATGTGGTTGCGTACTTTCAGTGTAGAAGCAGCAATATGTGTGGCGTGTGTGTGATCTTGATCTTGGGAGCATGATAAGTCTCTCAATAAGGGTCAATAAGACTTGACAAAACTCATTGTAAAGCAATTAGCTTATGTGGAGGGTTTGAACCATGTGTAGCATATGTGGCTTGTGGTAGGAATTTATTACCATTGAGGAACAATAAGGTTTTGCTTGTTTGAGAAATAATTCTCCAGTAATCATGCATGCTTAGAACAATATTATAGTAGCTCTTGTCTCACTATATCATGTCTCACAATAACTTAGACTTAGTTCCAGCACATGCAACCCACAAAGCGTTCAGGTTCATGGTGATTTTATGTGAGCCAAGTGATCCATACTTAGAGAAATACCGGGTTGTAAACTAGGTATTAAAGAAACATTAACAGAGCAAGTATTCATCATTTCCATGAAAAGATAAACATTCATGAAACACATGGGATAAGGATTTTTTTAAATATATGCATTAAATTAAAATAATGCAATTAAGCTAGGATAGAATACTTACCTTAGTGGGGGAGAGGACTCCCCCAAGCTTGGCTTTTGCTCATTGTGGTGGCGGATAGTATTGGAACCATCCTGCCCAACGCTGTGCTTCCTCATCTTGTATGGCTTGCATATGTTGGGAATTTTGTTGTGCCACGCACAGAGTTGCGTCTTGCTCAATCTGCATTGCACCCATGTCGTTGATGAGTTGATCTACTTCTGTCCTTTGGCTGCGACGTCCCCTCGCCCGTGTGGACGGGCGAGGAGTACGCACTCTTGGAGTGTGCTATGGACGCCTTTCCATGGACCCTGAAATGTCCATGGAACTCGCCTCATCACCCTCTTCTTCGTCTCAAATTAAGCGGCCTGTGACCTACTTCTAGTCATCCTGCTTGTTTCTGCAACATGTTGGCTTCTTACCTCTCGTTCCAGATTAATGGTTAGTGTGTAAAGCGCATACAACCGACGTCTCTCACATAGGAGAGGAACCTCGACTGTATGGCCATGATAAATCATTTTAAGGCCACCTTTTGGACCTCTCTTTAAGACTTGAACACTTATGAAGAAATTTTCAGTTATAATATCCCGAGAAGAAGCAATGCATTCAAAGTAATGTGTTCCATTTAATAGATTCATTGTTTTAGCAATGCGAATGATGAAAGAAGTAAAGAATATAGGTTCTTCTCTTCTGTGGAACACACCAAGCCAAAAGTTGACTAAAAGCTTAGCAGGTGAAACTTTTATTTTATTGGTCATGGCATAAAGCAACCTTAACTCATCATTGTAAAGAATTTGCACATTAGAGCCAGGAAAAAGAGTTATAGCCATCCAATAGCGGAGAAAGAGGAAAGTGGGATTATGGATTTCATCAGAATTAGGATCAGAGCAATCATTGGACTCAGTTATGGCTTTCCAAAAATCATCTTTTCTAAATCCTCTTGTGGCACTAATTAAATCTAGCTGACAAGTGTTATCAAAACCAAGAGCCACACTAAAAACTCACCAAGTCAAATTAGAGTCTTGATTAAACATGTGAAAGTGAACACCATCATCTGTGACTTGTAAAGAGCATAAGAATTCTATGGTGAGCTTTTTAATCCCAAGTTCAGAAACTTCCCAAAAGCTTTCCTAGCCAATTGTATTAAACATAGTGTTGAATTCCGAGGTCATACCTGTACTGTCCAAAAGGACAGGGTCGATGATGCCGGTATGTTCAAACCCGCGGTGTCAGATGGAGAAATACCTTTGGTACTCTTGTTGGTTCAACGTGAGGCCGCTCTCAGGATCAAGTGCTCTTTCAGGTGGTACCTCCATTGCCTCTTGGCCTTCTCTTGGTAAAGCTTCTCTTCCTTCTTCTTCGGCTTGGCGGGAGCGTCGGGAGGAGCTCCCCACGGCACCCTTGGCCTTCTTGAACGCGGAGGAGAACTTCTTCATCTTCCTGCAGCAATGAGAAAACACAAAAACACACTAGGACAATAAAGATTAGCGTTAGCGTTAGTTGTCCCAATGTTGGTAGTCCTTGTGGGGTATGGTCACCTCAACAAAACCGTTCTTGTGGGTAGAAATACTCCACAACCTTGATCTTGAGAGCAAAGACAAGCTTCTACTACTACTACTATATTTTTTTGGGGTTTTGTTTTGAGTGGCTACTACTACTAGACTTGAGAAGAGATTTGCAATACTAGAGAGAAGAAGAGAGATTGTGTGCTTGAGATGATTATGCTGGTTTGGGTGTGGAGTTGAGCACACATTGCATGGACATTTATAGGGGGCGAAGGGCTGGTAGTGGAGCCACCAGGGCCAGGTCTACTGTTCAATCGGGATAGGGAAACAATTTGAATTCCTGTGCAGCTTTCTTGGGAGGCATCCAAACATGGGTCGGCCGACCCACCTTTGGGTGGTCCAAGCAGCTTTCAGACTTTGGTCAGGGAATCCAATCGAATGCCAACAAGATGTTTCAGGGGTGGCCTTAAACATGGGTCGGCCGACCCCTACTTGGTCCCTTCAGCAGCTTTAAATAATGTGTTTCACTCTGTTCAGCAAAGTAAAGACTAGAGGTGGACCAAAAGTGGTGAAGGTTTGCAGAGATTCCCTTGTCTTGTGCTTAGTGAAAGTGAAAGGTGTATGACAAAGGTAGAGACATGCTTTAAAATGATTCCCATGGACTATGGGAGCACTAATGCATGCCAAGGTGACTACCTTGCTGATTTTGAGCTGGTTGTTTGGTCCCAAGAGCATGCAAGGCATCTTATGCTTAAAGTGATGAACCATAGGACCATTTTTCTCAGACTTTGGCTGGAGTGATATGCATAGGATTCCTATGTGAAGTGGATGGGAGACAGCAGGGTGCAACAGGGGTCATGGTGGGGGTCGGCCGACCCCCACTTTGGATGATCCAACAGCTCAAAGTTGTATTGCAAGTTATTCTAGAGTTTTTATTTACTAATGTAATTTATTTTGTTGAAATAAATTATGCACGAATTTAAATATGAAGGTGCAATGCAAAAATGTAAGAATTGAAAGTGCAAGAATTAAACATTGGATAACTACTGATTTACCTTATCAGTAAGGGCTCCGTGTTTTAGGTCCATTGAGCAGGACCTCTCCTTCCAGGTTCATTCTTCGGGTGCATCGGTCGGTCCTGGAGATAGGGACCGTGATGGCTGCACCTCTTTCTTCCACCATTCCTTCTTGGTTGATTCTTGTGACTCGGCGGAGTCATCTTTCTTTACCGCCTCGGCTTTACTTACCAGTTTGGCCTTTTTGGCCTTTGGCGGTTGATTCTTCCGGCGGGGTGCATATTGAGGCTTATTCTTCCATAGGTTCTTCCTTGCCTGCTGCATAGATCTATAACCATTGAAAAGACATTTTACCCTCTTACCTGGGAGTTGGAAGTGAATTTGGCCGGATCCCACGTAGATGACAGCGTTAACGGTGTGTAGGAACGGCCTTTCTAGGATGACGGGGACTTCGTCATCGGCCTCTATGTCGAGGATGATGAAATTGGTAGGGATGTATTCGTCCTGAACCTTGACAAGAATGTCCCTTGCCAATACTTCGGGGAACCTGATGGATTGATCGGCTATCTGCAATTTGACAAACGTGGGTTACAAAGGTCCCCCTAACAGATTCTCATACATTACCTCGGACATGATGTTGACACCTGATCCAAGGTCGTAGAAGGCGTTGTTGAAGGTGTGTGGCCCGATCTCGCAGGTGATGGTTGGGTGGCCGGGGTCACTCTTTTTGGCCATGAATGGTGGGTCGAGTAGATAACGCGGGTTTGTCCTGGGTGGAAGCTTACCAAACCTTGTAGATACTAACCTGACACCCTCAAGTGGTTTCTCAGGCTTCCCTGGGATCTTACCTTGTTCGAAGGATGGGACAGTTGCTGCTATTTGAGCTAATTGTGTTTCTAGCATTTTATTAAAGCTCAATTGATTTTTCATAGCAGTGGCAAAGCTATCCATTTTATCATTAAGATTTTCAAGAATCTTATCATTAGCCATCATTTCCTTGTTTATACTATCATTGATTTTAGATTGGCCTAAGACAAGACCTTTCAAAGAAGGTTGGTTACCATAAGAATTATTGTAATTATTGTTGTAACCATTACCTTGATTACCTTGGTAGAAGGGGCGCGAGTTCCATCCTCCTTGTTGCTGGGGTCAAAACCCACTATCTTTATTGTTGTTGTTGATGAAGGTCACCTTCTCCTTCGTTTCGGGACAGTTGTTGCCCGAATGATCTTCTCCACCGCATACCTCGCACCATGGATCAGCTTCAAAGGCTCGTGCTGTGGCGTGGGGTCGAATGACCTCTTGTTTCTTTTTGGAACCTTCGTCAATCTTCTTCATCAAGAGGTCTATTTTGGCTGAGAGCATGTCCACCTAATGAACGGTGTGCATACCCCTCTTCTTGGGCTGGAGACGCTCCTCATTCTATCCTTGGTTGATCACCATCTTTTCAATGAGGTCTTTAGCATCCTTGACATTATTTTGCAAGAATGCTCCTCCAGCGGTAGCATCAAGGTGACTACGGGCCAATCCAGTTAGCCCATGGTAGAAACCTTGGATTAGGAGCCATTCTTTGATCCCATGATGAGGACAAGCTCGAATGTACTCCTGGAGACGTTCCCATGCTTCGGGAATCGTCTCGTCAGCTTACTATTGGAAGCTTGAGATCTTTCCACGAAGGGCGCTGGTTTTGCCTATCGGGAATAATTTCTTGAGAAATACGTTGGCACACCTCTCCCAAGTGGTAGCTTCACCCTTATTGGAATAGAACCATTGCTTTGCCTTCCCAAGCAGTGAGAATGGGAACAGGCGAAGACGGATGGCATCTGCCGAGATATTCTTGATGGTGAAGGTATCACACACCTCCAAGAAGTGCTGGAGATGGGCATTGGCGTCTTCGTGCGGCTTCCCACAGAACGGGTTGGCTTGCACCATATTGATAAGCGCTGGCTTGAGTTCAAAAGTAACATCCCCCAAGTTAAGCTGCGGACCGGTGGTGACATTGTTAGTTGAGAGTGCAGAGTACTCAGAGATGGTCTTTTGGGCCATGACTTCTTTGGGTGATAGTGCGGAGCCTCTTTCCTTGAATGGATTCAGGTCTGAGAAGAACCTTTGAGGGGGAACTTGATGGCGTTTAATTCTCCACAACAATTTCTCATGATCTTCAACAAAGTTTGACGACAATTGGAAACCGTTCATGCACTGTCTAGCTTCACAGTAACGAGAAACACAGATAGAGGTAAGGCCCTAACACTACTTGATAACTAAATTGATAATAGACTCTGGATTCAATTTTATTAATATTCCTAGGCTAATGCTTTCCTCGGCAACAGTGCCAGAAATGCTTGTTGACATTGAGTAGCGCAAGCACCAGAGACAGGATATTAGGCTATCTCGGATAACAGCGCCAGAACTGACTGGAGGCATTTCTTATGTCTATTGGATAATTCCGCAAGCGCATAAAATATACCGCTGTAGAACTTCACCCGAGAGTGTTCCAAGGTATCATTATTTATTTTATCCCCAGGGAAAGCGAAGCTAGGAATGTTAATAAAAGAGAGATCCTTAAGTCTACTTGCAACTTAGCACCAACTAGTGATAGGGGGGTAAATCGATATAAAGGAAAGATAATGACACAGAGACAGGACAAGGTTTAGAATAAATATGGATAACTAGTAGAGTATAGCTAGGTGGGAGGACAACGAGTGAGTATAGGACTCCTATGTTTTTTACTAATTTACTCTTGTGATCTTAACCTTAACAAATAGATGAACTACCTAGACCGCTACCTTACTTCTTGAGTGCCAGGGATAGTCTGAGACAGTGGAGGACAAAGCCTCTACTCAAAGCGGCTATACTCTTACAGGGAGCCTACCTTTTAAGAACTTGCTTAAAACATGTGGTGGGATGCAAAGACTAGACATGGCTGTCACCACCTGCTAGTACCCACAAACAATCTGTGCAGCAAGCGGTAATCAAAGGCAAGATTTAGTCTAAGCACCACGCTTATACAAATTCTCACTACTCTAGTTGTGTACAAAGCACCTAGAGCACCCTATGACAGGCGATGAACAGCAGGATCACAATCTAGTATAAGTCAACTATATTGCTAAGACAAGACACAACAATACTATAGTACGTATAGAATTGCACAAAGTAAAGACTTAGTAAAGTAAAGCAAGAATATTATATTGATATAAAGAAAGTCTTACAGAAGGAAAGGTACAAGAGCCATACTAGACTCTCCAGAAGACGACTCCGGAGACCCTGAGCTTAGCTCGACTCGACTCTAACTCCCACACTAGACTAATACTACTACTAAGGAGTGGAACTTGACTCTTGCTTCTCTTTGTCTTGCTTCTTGTGTGTTGAAGAGGATGGAGGCTACCTCTATTTATAGGGGAAAGTGGAGAGACACCATGTCAGCGATCCGTGTGTTCCTTGCCTCTCTACCCTTGGATGAACCACCTCAAAACCGCCTCAAGATGGACGGCCGTGAACAAACCAGCACGTGGGAAGCATGCACAAGTCGGTGGGAGGCTAACCAACCTGGCTGGCCAGCAAGGGGGGCCTCAGCCGACCCCCATATGGCAGGTGGGCCCGGCCAGGGTCTTCTAGAAGCTGTCCCCATCTGTCACAGGAAGTGGCTCCAGCTTTTGCTAAGTGTTTGTCATGTTGGTTCATTTCTTGATCCATGTACTTTGATCTTCCACCGTTGAATGAAATCCAAAGGTTGAGATGAGCTGAGTGGAGTGTCACATGGATCGTGCCATGTCACCAGAGCTCTAGTGGGCCCCATACATGGGTCGGCCAACCCATGCATGGGCCCACCTTGAGCTTCCCTCTCTTCCATGAGATGTTATCGTTGACGGTCGCTAACACCCTATTTTACCAGTCAACATTTCACCCATAATCAAGGTAAAACCACATGAAAAGCAAAGAACTCACCTTGAAACTTACCTAGTTCCACATGTCCTTGGAGAAATCTTGTGTATGTAGAAAAATGGTGAAAACAGGCAAAAATGAAGCACATCAAGACACCTCAGCACCTCAGTTGCCACATGGGAGCCAGAGGGGGGCGCCCGCCCCTACGTAGGGCGCCCGCCCTATGAATTGTGCCAAATTGGCATGCTACCTCACGGATCCATGTGCCATCCTCTCAAATGGCCTTTGGCACGTTGAAATAACATCAACGGCTCAAAAACGAGACACAAGGATCCGGTGGCCCTATCAACAGGGCGCCCGCCCTGTCCAAATTGAGTGCCATGTCCACAATCCGAGGGAAGGTGTCCAAGAGTCATCCAAGGCATCAAATGAAGGTGGTTTTCATCCAATGGTGATCAAGGTGATGTGCCATGTATTGACGGACCCACATGTCATCCTCCCAAGGTTGCAAACCGCCAATCCTGAGCTCCAACTGACTTTGCAACCGCCATTGAGGAGGAAGGAGAGCCGTAGGACGCAAGACGGTGCATCCAAGGGGGCGCCCACCGCCCTAGGAGGGCGCCCGCCCTGCCACTTTGCAGCCACCGACCTCCAGGACCCCTACAAGTACCCCTGGAGCACTCCTACAGTATAAATAGGACTTGAATCCTCACTTGTAAACAGACACCACTAGAGGATCACTAGCAAATCACTAGAGATTCAGCTCATAGTCAGTAGTAGCTTCTCTCTCTCTAACGAAGCTCTGTTCTAAGGAATAGTGCTAGCTAGAGAAGAGTAGAGTAGTGAGAGAAGTCAGGAGAAGGAGGAAGTCTGTGGAGGAGCCGGGCTTGTCGGCGACCTCCTCTGCGGTGTTTTTCACTCTTATCGGTAATAAAGATCCCCTACTTCATTTATTTATTGTCATACTTTAAGCAGTTGCATACTCGTCTCATTGCTTGGTTAGAGTGCTCTGATTCCTTGGCCAGAGTTAGAGTAGTAAGCTTTATAGATTAAGTGAGGTGTTTAGGCTATAATCTTACCCTTGAGTGCGGTTAGACCCACGGATAGTAGTGGTAGGTTCTAGGTGGTGACAGCCCTAGAATCCTCTGGATTCCACCACGTTTGGCCTGGTTTTATCAGCGTAGGACTTGTGGACGTACGGTGTCTAATCAGTCGAACCCCGGTGAGTTTAGGACTTTGCGTGTCCCGAGTATAACAATCTCTTTGGTATAACAATCACTTGATCTTTTACTGAGTTAGACTTCTCCCATAAACTCCAGAGCTACCTCAACCTATCCTACTGTGTTTCCACCTTAGTTATACTTCATTGATTAATCCATACTAAGGTTACTACCCCATTTATCCATATCTAGATCCTTGACTATCAGATCCTTAGAATCACAAACCCCGCCTTCCGTTGGGAAAATATAAATTCGACACCTGGTACTCTCAGGTAAAGTGCTACATGATAGTTCCGTGTGCTTGCAGAATCCCATCACCTATCCTATAGAGCTACCCATAGCATTTTTTGCGCAGTTGTTAGAAATAACTTTATTCCTAATAGCAACGTTAGAAGTGTTAACAACCACATACTTTGAGCATAGGGATTGATAACCCCAGTGATTGTGTTGAGAAGTATTGTTACCATTGCTAGAGGATAGATTTGGCTACACTCTTTTGATAGCGTTAGTAACTGTCAACAGTTATGCACCTTATGTTGAGTTGTGGTGGCTTGGGGTCACAATGTGTGGGGTTGGCCGACCCACACTGGTGGCCTCCAGCTGCTCACTTTTGACCTGTTTGATCTTCTTTGTATTCACAAGCTAAGAGTACAAGTGGAACTAGTTATTTGATAAAATATGTTCATGTTATATTATTCTTCCATCAAAACCGGGGCTATTGACAGTGTTAGATTGTGGAATTTGAGGGCTTATGCACCGTCAACAGACGCAGAGAATATACATATATGCTTATGTGTATGAATCCACTGATATACGTCTATGAGCGTATTGAAAAGATTGAGGAAGAACAAAGGAGGAAGGAGGAGAGGGAATAAAAGGGAGAGGAAGAGAAAAGGAGAAGTGTTGGTGGTTTGTGCTCTAGAGGTATTATTGCTTGTATTCGTTACAAAGTTTATGAGAAAAAACAACTTTTTATTGTTGACCCACCTCTATAGTATGCAAGCTTGTTTGGTTGGTAGATTGCTAGGCGGCTCCTCACTAAGAATCGATCTTAGCTGTCAAGCAACTGAAATCGATGGTGTGACATGTTTTACTACTGATAGCCTGCCGCAAGGGTATTTGGTGCAGTTGTTCGGGCTTCGGCGAATTTCGAAACTTGGCGTCCAACGCTAAGACAGTCGATTTATACTAGTCCGGGCCCTCGTGATCGAGTAAAAGTTTTTCGTCCAGTTGGTGTTAGCCTTTGTGTTGGATTCATTGTATTGTTCGTTGTTGTCACTGTCTTCACCAATTTAGGGAGCCCTGCCCACTCTTATATTGTCGAGGAGGCAAGAGTCCTATTTGGTTACAATTTAAGAGTCCTAGTAGGATTCCATGATAACAATGCTACTAGGATTACATGCCGAAAATCCTAGTCGGACCAGATCTTCCTGCCGGTTTGTCATATCAATGGAGAATCTTGTGAGTCCCTTATCGACAAGCCCCAAGCATTTCATGGTTGAGCTTCGGAAGCTTTCTTGCTCCTTATGGTTGAGCTGAGTAGAAACAAGTGAAAGTTCCTAATATGGTTAGAGGGGGTGAATAGCCCATAAAAATTTCTACAAATTACTCAAGCAAGATGATTAGTAGATAACACGGCGAGATACGAAATGCACTAGCTCTAACTAATATGTGTAAGCACTTACACAAAGCTAGTCACCTACACACTAGAGAACACAAACAATCACAACTATCTCCTCGAACCTAAGAGATAGGAACTATGCAAGTGACTAACCCTTCGATCCTAAAGGGCTAGCATCTATGCATGGATGTAAAGGGAGAGGATTGAGGCCCTATTTAGTTGGCAAAATTTGCCACTATTCACCCATCACATCAATTGTGCTTTCCGCCTGCATAGAGCACTAAATAAAGTAGCAGCTGTTGCATGTTTGTACTTTTTGCCTGGTTAGCTCGAGATGAATCTTTTGAAGTCTACTTGGGCCATGATTGGACAAAAGTTGTCAAATACAAACGAAAGTGCTACAGTGCAACTTTTCACCCCATTTCCCCAGCTAAACGGGGCCTGAGTGGTTATACCTTTGCCCTTATGGAGATGAACCAATCACCGAGAGAGAATCCAATCAATCACATGAAGGTGATGATTACAATGAAATCCAAGAAGCCAACACACAAGATTTACCCCCGAGGTTCATGTGCTTGTCGGCATGCTATGTCCTCGTTGTGTCAACTTTACTCGGTGGTTTGGTGGCTAATCGGTATCACACACCGGGGCTCTCAAAAGGCGCCACAAGAATCCTACCACGAGAGAAGTAACTCTATGACACGAGATTTCCGAGTTACCTTGGAGTACTCTGCTGGTATAGAAACAAAACTTCTCACAAGAACAAGATGTGGGCAAGCACAATCACCATCACTTCCCACACCTCCACAATTTCTCTAAGCCGGCTAGGTGACGACAATCACCTAAGAGTAACAAAAAATCCACAGTCAACTCAGCCACCAAATGCAACTAGATGCAAACTCTCAATGCAAATCACTTGGTTTCACACTCACAAATAAGCAATCTATCAAGTGAGATGAGTGGGAGATGGATGGGCAAGCTCACACAAGAGTTACATTAGAATGATCAGAGTGTCCAAGAAACCCAAAATGAACCAGCCAATGCTCCATTTCTAGCCCACAAAAAGCAATCAGTCATTGTGCTCAGATTAGGCTCCGGACGTTGAAACCGCTCATCTGGACCATCAGTGAGCATCTGGACCAACGTGATCAGTGAATCCTGAGGCACCATGTGTGACTAGTCATTTGAATTCAACCATTGGCACCAACAACCCACTTTGGCGCGCTCAGAACGATACATCCAGACAATGAACAGCTCACCACCAGACTAATAGCACTAGCATTTGGTGATGTCAAGAAACGATCATAGAGGTTCCCAAATGTGATTTTGCCTACAGACACTGTCCGGTGCCTTGCTCCCTGACAAAGCACTAGCATTCGGACCCTTTGAATTCAAAGTTTCCGCTCTTGGGTTAGATGAACCAAATGAGCAGCTAATTGTCCAAAGCTACATTATTTTCACTATCTAACAATCACCCAGTCCGGATCACACACAATGCACATCGCAGAGAAGGTTAGTGCCCGGATACTGATAACTAGTTTGTATCCTCAGAGAACCAGGATTCAGGCCTCATTTTTACTATTACTCAACTCTATCCTTCACCCTTGCTCTCATGTGCTAACACTCTAGCGTTTTACTCACTTTGTTCACGGTGTGTTAGCTTTTTCAAAACATTTTCAAGGGTAAGTTAGTTCTCTTCTCTCTAGGTCCAAATGATCATGCAACTTGAATATGCAACCTAGGAGCACTTGATGATCGAATTGGTGATGCATTTCCACTCCGTATAGTATGGCCAATTATCCTAAATTGGATCGCACTCTTCTAGAGGAGGGGCCATGATCTCGCCAACTGGTGTGATATTGCCTTGCCAATCTTTATTGAAATTGGTGAGGAATCTGTTCACCTCTTCCTCTTCACACTTCTTGTATGCCTCATACACTTGGTGATGCTCTTCGGATAATTCTTCAAAGCTAGGATTCATGATATTGTCCTTGCAAATCTCTTCGGGATTCGGGATCTTGTTGCTAGACATGATGGATGGCGGCTTTGATGTACCTTGATCTTCCTTCCCCAGTGGAGTCACCAAAAAGTGTGTTCGCACAAAAACACGTCACAAACATGTCATGTGTGCCCCTGGCGACTAGCGCGATACACAAGACACGCCGCATGGGGAGTCTCATCGGGAGCGCGATATGCAAGACATGCTGTGAAAGTGCATTTGCCCCCATCATGGGTTTTGGTGTATTGATGACATCAAAATTAGGAGCTAATGAACTCTATAGGATTGTGTGCAGGTTTAATCCCATGAAATAATATTGAAAATCTTATTGGGATTGAACGACACCCCTCAACTCGCTTCGACTCTCGGTGGATCGACTCAAGTGGTGGTTTCAACATTTTATCCTTTCATTCCATACATTAAAGAGGAATGCAAAACTAAGTGGTCTGTTGAAGTTAGAGTGCTTAAGCTTTAAACTAAAATTAATTGAGAGACACTCTAGCACTTCATGACCACGGGGCAAGGTTTCGAGTTTCTAGAACAGTTAGAAGTTCCGACGTATGCCGGAAGTTCTGACATAGCCCACTAGACTGCCTGCGCTGCCTGCTGACTGGTCAGAAGTTCCAACAAAAGCCGGAAGTTCTGACACAATCATGTTTTGGCTGAACTTAGTTCACTATCGGAAGTTTCGACACCTATGTCGAAAGTTCCGACGTAGATCTGAATAGTTGGATTTAGACTCGAGTATAAAAGCTTTCCCACTCACTACTAACCATTACAGCTCATTCATTGCGACCAACTCGTGGCCAAAACTGCTCTCATGCATTCATGGCTCTCCTCTCCTCTCGCCTTTGCTCTCAACTTCTAGTCCACCAAGGATTTGAGTGAAGATGAAAGCCCATGTTTGGTTTTGGGTAATTGATGAAACCTGGTTTGCTAATGTTTGCTCTAAGTGTTTCATGAGAATAATTAGCAAACATCAAGATGAAGTAAAAGACCGAGTTGGTGAAGGCCACAAGTAAAGGGCATTGATGGCGTCCATGCAAATGTTGTAAGTCCATCATCAAAAGGTGTCCACAAGTTTCATCAAGAGAAGAGAAGGAAGATGGTGAAAAGTTAGGAGCTCAAGGCAAAGGTATAACCAATAGGAAGCTCTTTTGCTTTTGGTGATCAAGACTCTATAAAAGAGTGATCACATTTATGATAGATAGTTGTACTATCAAGAGGGGAGAAATCATTCGTGAAATACGGTTATCAAAGTGCCACTAGATGCTCATACTTATTGCATATGAATGTAGATGCTAGTGACACTAACAAAACCCTTGGAAAACTCTTTGAAAAATGATAACACACGTGCACTAAAGTGAGAGACACTTTGGAGTGTTAGCGCATTTGGAAATGGGATGAAGTTTGAGAGTTAGAGAGGGGTTTGGGTGAAGTTTGAGTTTCGACGCAAATTGCCAGAACTTCTGGCAACCACTAACCAATTTGAGATTAAGTATGTGCTGAAGGTTTTAGATACGCCTATTGACCCCCTCTAGGCATTGTAGATCCTTTCAAGCTGGCCAGAGCTTTTGGAACCTGACACCCCATGCTCTCGGGAGGGACCCCGTCAATGGTGGCGATGGGTTGCCCTCGGTCAGCCCATCCGCCCCTATGACCTTGTGCTCGCTGTCGTAATGAAGTAGACAACAACGAAGAACAAGAAGAAAAAACTAGGGCTGAGAGAAAATAGTAGATGCAAAATAATGTAGTAGATTGATTTGTGCGATTTTCTGTTGTCAATTGGCCGTCACCCTTCATATTTATAGGGCGGCTGATCTTTGCAAAAGTTACATGACATACAAGCACCAAAGGAGATCATATAGAGAAGGTCGTGTCAATCTCCTGTTCAAACCGAACCCATATTCAAAGCATAAACTCTTGTTGGCATCTTAGGCTACAAGTGGACTCTTCTTTTCTAACTAGAGGGCCCTAACTAAGGAGCTTCTCAACTCTAGTTTGATGAATCAACAATTGTATACACATACGCCCAACAGAATTACCTTGTTTTCATTTGAGACCGATGTCATCACATCTCTACTTCCAAATAAACAATGGGAATGATACGGAAAGGGCGTCCATCGCGTTGGAGACGCGCGCAGCGCTCGCGCCCCGCCCGGCCCCACGGCTATGTTTTTTTTCTTTTCATTTTTTTCATTTTGTTTTTCTTTTGTTTTTTTCATTTTCGTTCTTTTTTCATTTCTTCTTCTTTTTTCCTTATCTTTTTATTTTTTAATACCTATATATTTTTAATATATATATATTTTAAACAACACTTGCAACATCTTCCCGATCTCATATATATATATATATATATATATATATATATATATATATATATATATATATATATATATATATATATAAAAGATCGGGAAGATGTTGCAAGTGTTGTTTAAAATGTTTTATCTTTTTTTCGTATGTTTTAAGTATATGTTTCTAATGTTTCATCTTTTTTCTAAATGAATGTTTGTAAATGTTTTATCTGGATATTGCATATATAAGAGAATTCCTTCATTGCCATCAAAAAATATAGCACTTCCTTCATTGGCATTGAAATTTTCCAAAATCTCTCACTGCCATCAAATAATTTGTGTGTTTCCTTGGTTGCCACTTCTGTTAAAACCTGTTAAGTAACAGTCATTGACAACTGGGCCCCACCATTTAACTCTGTTACGGTCGTGTGGGCCGCCTACTGACCACCGGGACGCACGCAGCGAATTCGTGAAGACCTGCTGCTGCTACTTTCGCTCAGTGCCAGCCTCATCGACCGGCGTCCTACAAGTGAGCCAGGCCATGAGAATACACTACCGCCTTCCTCCTATTGATTTTGACAAGTCTGGCGGTTGTCTGGTAGCTGATGGCATTGTCATGTGAACGCGTATGTGACTCTTTGTGTGTCTCCACTCCCCATGGTCCAAGCAAGTGGCGGGGCTTGATCACACGAGTCAGTGACCATAGCCGGAGCTCGAGCTCAGCGCCGCACGTTGGCTGGGCTGCAGCTCGCCCACGTCGCCATGGCCGGGGCTAGAGCTCGCCCCCGCGCCGCACATGGCTAAGCTGAACCTCGTCCGCTCCGCCATGGCTGTAGCTCGAGCTCGCTCCCGCGCCGCACGTTGGCCGGGCTGCAGCTCGCCCGCGCCGCCATGGCCGGGGCTGCAGCTTGCCCCCGTGCCGTGCGTGGCTGGGCTGGAGCTCGTCCGCTCCGCCGTGACCAGGGCTCGAGCTCGCCCGTGCCGCCATGGCCGGGTTGGAGCTCGCCCCGCGATGTGCGTGGCCTGGATGCTGCTCGCCCGTTTCGCCATGGAGGATCGAATAAGAAGAGAACGAGCAAGAACGACGGCTTACTTAACGGCAGGAGACGGAAATGGCAACCAGGAAAGAATAAAAATTATCTGATGGCCATGAGGGAATTTTGAAATTTTTAATGGCAGTGAAGGAAGTGCTATAATTTTTTATGGCAATGAAGGAATTTCTCTATATGTTTCCACATGTATTATTACAACTGTTTTATCTGAATGTTGTATATGTTTATAAATAGTTTTCAAGTGTTTTAAAGTGTTTTTATCCAAATGTTTCATAATCATGTTTTGAATGTTTCATAGCTTCGTACATATGTTGCAAGTGTTGTATTTGGATGTTTGAAAAGTAGATCTAGTATTGCAGCTAGTGTTGTCAATGCATGTTTCATACCCATTGTTCGGATAGAGAGTTCTACCACTGGCAACAACTCTCCTCTACCACGGCCAGTGCGACCTCGCATCTTCCCAACAACCGTCATCATCCATCTGCCCATGTGCTCATCTTTTTCTTGCCTCATTCCGTGCTTCATAGCGGCCATCGTAACCTCCCATTAGTCATTGTCGGTTGGCCGGAAACGGCCGTTCCTCCTCTGCTATGTGTCGTCCAAAAGAAACGGCGAAACATACATGTTGCAAAAGTACGTATCTCATGTTTCAGTAGTTTCAAAAGTATATTGCGGGTGTTCGGTATGAATATTGCAAAATTATATCGAAAAAATTTATCAAAATATATTCATGTGGGGTCGTGTTTTGAAGGTTTATTATTAGAAATACGGTGGTGTAATTGGATTTTAATTAGGATCTTTGGTTTAGGAGGTATACATTTTTTTACTTAAAAAAGATGATATATTTGATGATGTCATCAATTTTAGATTTTTTGTCATGATCCATTTTACCACTATAACCGCCATGCAGTGCTAGACTGTACTATGCACTAGTAGAAGCATTTTTGGCGGCAGCAACAGTGCAGCAGTCAGCTGCCGCAGGTGCATCCATAGCGTGCTGCAGCACGGTAGCAGCGGGCATCCGACCGCGTATGTTGATCCGGACGTCCGGGCGCACGAACTCCCCAATTAAACAAAGCAATTTAATTTGCTTTCTCCGTGCAGCGGTCATCAAGCAAGTATGTGCTGTACCTGGACTCCAATTATTTAACCACACATATTGATCCCTCGACCATCAAGCTCTCAGAATCTTTCTTGCAATCAGCACTCATGCTTTTGGGTTGCAGAAGAGTTCCACGCTGGGCACAGCTACAGCAGCAGACGAACTTATGTGATTTTTTAGCCTAACATATACGCTTGTCCATGCATATACATATTACTTTGTAACTCATTAATCAGGCCAAACACCATTATGGCTATTATAGTAGCCGAACTAATGCATGTATGACCAAGCTGTTTAAAATTCAAATATGGCTATCTGTTATTTTAAAATAAAATATATCATAACCCAAATTTTAGTATTCACACTACCCTTTTGTTATGAACTAAATTTGTGACATAGTCAATGCGAGTAAAAACTGATTGATAGAGCTGAAAATTTGAACTCGAATTCTGCAGCCCGTGAGCAGAACCATGGCAGACAAGAATGGAATTTTGCTTCATTGAGGGGGATTATGTACGGTCGATGAGGAAGATGGACTAGGTCAGCACACCCCATATTTGTGACATGCCTCTTCTTCGGCAAAGCAAGATAAAAGTTGTTTGACATGGCATTCATTCTTTGCTAAAGACTTATTTAGTGTATATAGGCATACAAATGGCCCATTAGACTCATTCACGGAAATCAAGTGAATTTGATGTATATATGTTGCCACTATTGTTCTCTATGTTTGTATGATCTAGTTGTAGCATATGACATGCTCATGAGCTTGCAATCCTAGTGGTTAATCTACATCATGAGCTCCAGGTGTTTAACTTAACATGGTCAAGATAACCCTTTCTCATGAGGTGTGAAAAAGCTTGTCCTTGGATCAAACTTAGTTACATATTCTAAGCAAGTGAACCAGATTGAACGAAAGTGAAATATTGATTCTCACTCTTTCCAAATCAAATAAACTTGACTGACCCTCTCTACTAAAATGAACCTTTTTGAGTAATTGTTGACAAAAGGGGATAGATTAGGTACAAAGATAATGGTTATCAGGAAGAGGGAGAGAGAAGTTAAGGGGATCAATAAAATCAACAGAATTTTGAAGCATACAAGTAGGGAGAGCAAGCTCATAGACAAGTTTTTGCATTTAGATGTGCATTTTTCATATGACTTGCTCTTTGAACATGTATTTATGTTCTTATATATGCTTTTGTGGTGGTTGCTAGAAATATGACATGAATGATGATTTGATAAGCTAGCACGAATAGGTTGTAACTAGATGTTCTTGTTCCTTCAAGTGATACTAGAGCTTATTTATGTTGTTGATCTCATGGTATTCTCTAGTTTTTGTGATCATCTAGTCACTTATGGTGCTAAGAATGGTGTACATGGCAACTCGATGGTATCCTGCTTCAAAGGTTCATTCTATGTACTTTAGCATCATTTTGGTAGAATTACTCTCCCACCAATTCCATATCAATGCATATGTGCAAGCTTTCAATTCAAACTCTTAGCACATATGTAGGGGGAGGTAATGCTACCATAATCGAACTTGTGATGGTTGTCCAAATTTTTTTTATGATCTTAATGTTGGACAAGCATGATAAGTCCGAAATCTTTTGTTCAAAATTATCTTTGTAGATGGGTTGTTATCAATTATCAAAAAGTGGGAGTTGGCCATGATACTAGTGTTCTTTCCAACAGTTGGCAAATACCTGAAGTGCTTTTCCTATTGATCTTGCATCCGACATAGTCTGCATCGGCATATCCAATTATTTCAAAATTGGAACCCTTGGGATACCACAATCCAACATATTGAGTGTGCTTTAGGCATCTCAATATCTTCTTTGAGGCTTTCAAATGACTTTCTCTTGGGGATGATTGATATCTAGCACACATGTACACACTAAACATGATATCCAGTATAAATGCGCTGACGTAGAGCAAACTTCTAAATAATGACCGATATAACTTTTGATCCAATATATTACCACTTCTATCCTCATCCAAACTTCCACTTGTCCCCATTCGTGTGCTAATTAACTTAGCATCTTGCATTCCAAACTTTTTGATCACGTCCCTTGTGTAGTTGCCTTAACTTACAAATGTACTATGTTCCTCAACATTCCAATGCTTGACATGGTTAGGGCCACTCCCATGCCACTTATTGATGTAAACTTTGACATTGGTGCATCTGTAAGCATGAAGATTGTAGATGTGAAAACTAACTTGTTGTGAGGAAAGGGAGAATATGAAAACTCGGTCACCAAGACAGCGGATCTTGAAAAAGCAAGGTTGTGCCACCAATGACAGCTTGAAGCAGAATGGAAGCTGCTGACACCTCTGCTAATTTGTATTTGCAACAACAAAAAAAAGAACAAAGAAGAAGACATAGACAACAAGGAAGGGTGAACACAAACTGAGGACCCAAATGGCCAACAAATTTCAGCTTCGGGCACCCACACCTGCCAGAAGTTGACGCCTGTGAGGTCCATGAGGATGAAGGAACTTCAGAGCGATCCATGAAATGTCAAGGGAGAGTCGCCAAAATCTCATCCCCTTTTCTTGAGGTATCATCATCATATATTGTTAATATCTTTCTCGGCTAATTGAATGTATAAGTGGACCAGAATTCGGTGTGTATAACTAGAAATTGCCATACCTGAGGCATTCATAATAACGTAGAGGAATTCAGTTGGCACATTGGTTTTGTGGACATGGTGACATGTCATTTGAGCTATTATAGTTCACATTCGTTATCATCATAGCTATGCCCATTCCTCTCTCCATGTGAAGCACAAGAGCCTTGTCACACATTGGACCTTGCGGCGACTTAATATGTGCTTCAGGACCCTTTACCTAAGTCTGCAGCCTCACTGCATTTTGGCGCCTTCAGCATCTCCAACACATGACTCCTCATTAGCTTTTCTTGTCATGTCATCATTGCCCGTTTGCATCAGGAATTCATCATAAATTATTGAGTGTGTCTTTTTTATTTAGTGTATTAGGTTCTGAGTAATTATAGTTCATAGTTTTTTTAGAAATACCATATATAGAAGCTATAGATTTTGCAAGTTCCTTCGATAAGCCCTTCAAATTGTTGAATACATATGGAACTGGAAATATGTCATCATATGAGAAGAGGAGTAATAAACGAAATAAAAAATTAAGTTAAAAGGGAACCTATGGTAGCATATTGTTAATTAGCACAAAAATGCCAAAATAACACTATGGTTCTCCAAAATGAACACAAAAACTCTTCGTAAATATATATTTTTCATTTTTGTAGTTATAAGTTCAGTAGTTTCAAATATCAATCGTATTTAAGCACTCATGGTAAATGGAAGTATGGCTTGAATGCCATTAAACATTACCCAAAAAAATAATTCACTATGATACGAAAATAAACCTAGCAAACTAGCCCCACTTGTGACACTCATCTGATGGAGCATGACCTGCTAGAATTGATGAAGAGATAAGTGTACCCAATATATCAAATCTAAGAAATAAATGTACAAATCTCTCTAGATAGCATTATTTAGCAGTGTAAATTAATTAATGTATACCAAATATATTATCACATTTTACAGCTGTGCCTTATTTATTCCTTCATGCATGCTTTGACCAGTGAAGCTAGTCTTCTGGATTAGTCTCACCTATATCTCACTGTTGTTTATTTCTGCCCTGAGAGGCCCTTAAATTCCTCTGTAGCTTCTTTTCAGGCCATCTGGCCACTCATACAGGCAGAACCATCGATAAAAACCCCAAGGCTCAAGTTGTTCGGCCATCAAGCTCGAACTGCAGTCCGTGGGGGAGATCCCACCGCACGGCAGCAATTCTAAATCATTCTTTGCTTAGGACAACACTTGGAATCAAAGGTATACTTACCTGCGGTAAATTCGAAGTTTTTTTTTTTTGCATCTTTTAGAAGTCCATGATTTCATCTAATCATATATCTTTAATTTCGTGAGAAGAGCGGTACATGCAACTAGTTGCTCTATTTCTTGCGTGTGAAGAGAGTATTTTTCTAGTAACTATTGATCAATCGAGTTGTAAGTAGACTAATGGGAAGGAAAAGCACGTGATGAGTACATCATGGTCATATTGCGGAATGCAGAGACCTATTTTTTCTAGACGAGCAAGTTAAATTCATGGGACATGCTATTGTCCTCTCTGTATACATGCAACGAACAAAATCTCCTCTGGAGATCCCTATTGTGCAATTGTTACAAACGATTTAACATCACAAAGCACTGGACTCCACCTCAGATCCACTCGTCCTCAGCTGGAAGCATTAACATAGTACTCCCTAGGACTAGTCCGTTTCCGAAATTGTTAATCACGCACTAGGACTATCCAGTTGATTTTTACAGAGGCTTTTTTTATGGTAACAGGAGGGATTGCCCCTTACTGAAAAAATTTGTAAAAATAGACATAACATTCATCAGCACTTGTAGAATTCACGACATACTCTCCAGCTCCTGCCTTTATAGAGAATTTTGGGCAGTTAAGTTGATTTGCTGCACTAGTACTGCTACATGTATGTCTCTGTTGTAGTGAATGGTGACAGTATAAGGATAAGAGTAATACTTATTTCATTAACACTGACATTCTTCAATTAGCAAAGATGTTCCTAACAGTCTTTGTGCTATCAACCTTAACCATTACTCAGTTATAATTGCTACGGAAGAACTGTGCTAAAAATTCATATATACTTCGCGGGATCTTGAATTAGCGCTGTCTGAAAAAGCATACTATGTGAAATTTATTAGCGATCACGGGTTTGCAAAGCTTGCTGTTTATTTGGAAGGTTGATTTTTGTTGAACCATAAGCAGAGGCATTGGGTTCACATCGACGTCCAAAAGATTTGGAACAACATAAAAGTTACCAGCAAAGGAGAAAACTTATTGATCCTGCCTTCGTCACCTCCTCCTTCTTTAGGCTATTTATCTTATTTTTCGTTTCTTTTCCAGGTACCTTTACATGAAAATTTTGCATTACTTCTCCTGTTCCAGCGTCCATTATCATCATAGGCACACCGGCCATGTCGTCTGTCCAAATAGTTTGGTCCATGTTATGTGTCAGTCCATTTATCAGTTCATTGACTCCTACGTTGTCTTGTGCTTTCAAAGTATTGACAATCTATCATTCTATCCTTATATGTTACTACTGATCCTGTGATCCATAGTTATCTTATATACTCTATAAGTTGCATACAAAGTTCACCACAAGTATATACCTTGAATTTATATTTTTTGTTTCCTACTTTTGATGTAATTCGTATGAATATATGCTTCCTCATAAATACTTTCGAGATAATAACCAATACCATGCTATGAAAAATATTTGGAGGTACATCACTTCAACACCATACATATATATGAAAGAAAGATAATTCTCTCATGGATAGAGCTAATCAGTATTTATTGTTACTTGATGGATCTATATATCAAATTTTGAAATGTGGCATGGTGATTAGCCACTGAATTTACAAATATTTTATAGCTTTTGAATAGTTCATGAAGAGTGTATGAATAGGATTTTCACAGTTTTTGCTACAATGTTTCGTTCTCACAATTTTACTTATGCTTTTCTTGTTACCAGGTTACATATGGAGAACGAGGGGCAGCTGAACAACAGGGAATTGGATAACGGTGTCAACATGGGACATGATGAGATAATTTACCTGCCATTGGACATGGAAGAATATGATATGGATGCTCTCATGAGAGAGGAGGACCACTTGTACACTGATAAAGCTATGGGTGGCGAGGAACACAACATCGTCAACAAGGGTTCATCATCCAAGGGCGCCAAACGCTTCACTGTGGACCAGCTTCAACAACTTGAAACGTAAAAGAAATAAACACAGGCCATAAACATTAAACCACTGAACATTTTTGTACCAATAATAATTATATATGTGAGCTTATCTCTAGCTTTTTGATGCAGTTCGTTCCAAGAGTGTACTCACCCAGATGATGAAATGCGTCAGGAACTGGCTGCAAGGGTTGGCATTACATCAAGGCAGGTCAAGTTTTGGTTTCAAAACCGACGTTCTCAGATTAAGGTATATCCCTAAGGGCATGTATAACCACTAGAGTTCTTGTGGAGGCAATGAAGCTCTCTAATAGCTTGTTTGGATGCCCATGTATGCACCTCAATCCATGCGTGTGTTGGAGTAGTTTCGTGTGAAATTTTAAGGCCTCAGGCGGGAAATAATCCCATGAGCTTCATGCGCGTTTTGGAGTCTGTGTGTGGGAAAAAAACTAGATAACGGATGTGCACATTGTGGCCAAGTGGTGCTTAAACAGCCATCTGTTTATTATTTAACTACCTAAGCATATGTTTAATGGTTGGTACCATTGCGTGAGTTTTAGGCCGGGCTCTTTTATATATGCTTCATCTATCTATATGCCATTAAGCATATAGTTAAATGTCCTTGCATCGTACAAGCCTTAAAGTAACTTCATAACTATAATTCAAGCTGTACAATGTTTTGTTCCCTTAATTTTCATTTACAGTTTAAGGTTAAACATGCTCATGTGTATGAAAAGTAAGTACAAATATTAATTCGTTAAGTTGAAACATGCAGGTGAAGTCGTATGGAACTGAGAACAACAAATATCGTCAACAAAACGCTGAGCTACTCGCCAAGAACATGGAACTCCAAGAGCAGTTGAAAAAAATGACATGTGGCAGATGTCGTGACCCAACAGCAGAGAAATGGCAATTGCTGGATGAAAATACCAAGCTCGAGGAAATGCACCGGCGCGCCAATGTTAGATATGACCAAGCTCATGCAAAAACCAAACCTTCCTCCATCTATGACACTGGAAGATCTGGCATTATCTACCAACTCGAATAGCAGTAGCACAAACAACCCGGTTACACTTTTCACACATGTTGAATATGCTATCAAAGAGTTTGAGATATTAGCAAGGAGTGGTCCACCATTGTGGCTACCTACCATCAGTGGCAACATCCTCAACAGCCAAGAGTATGCCAGAGATTCCCAAGACTACTTGGGATCCGCCCACAAGGGTTTGTTGTGGAGGCCACCAAGGACACTGCCGTAGTCAGGGGAACACCCTCAGACGTCATTGGCATCCTCACTGATGTGGTAAGCTTGACGTAGCTATCTACATGTTCCAACATACCATCAATAATGCATTCTCCGCTAGCGTTGTAAAAATGATGCAATTTAATTTCCAGCCACGCTGGTTCAAGACGTTCCCTAGAATTGTAGCAGCTCTAAGGGCCTACCACATCGTCTTTAGTGGCACTTTTCCTTCGGGCGGCAATGGGCAAATTCAGGAGGTAAGCTCATGCAACATCTATTTAGACATTTATATGTTGATCATGAGGTTGATGATCTTAAATGATTTTATGGAGCTCCTGCAGATAAATGTAGATCTGTCAGCGGAGTCACCACGCTTGCCACTTTGCAACATAAAATTTCTGAGGATTAGCATGCAGACTGCAAACGGGCACTTTGCTGTAGTGGATGTGTCCATCGATGGTGTCCATGGAGTTCATGCACAAGAAGGCAGCCAAAATAAGAATATGAGCTGCAGGTGGCTGCCTTCTGGTTGCCTTGTTCAAGACATCGGTGATGGCTATTGTCAGGTACCCTCATATTATTATGGAGAATACAAAACATTGCATTATGCACACATGATGTATAGCTTAATATTTCTTAATAGTTGTAGTAGCTATATATTGTTTGAATTTGATTCAAAGTTGATTATGATTTCATAACATTCGATTGTATGTAGCTTCATTTTGTAGCCTTCAAATTCTGTGGACAAGCACAAAAAAGTTTGCTCTAGAATCTTTTGCTTGACATGAAATGAAAAAATATAAAAGCTTAATTATCTATCACTAGAAATCTGTATGCATCAAACTAATTTCACAAATTATAAAACAACTTCGAGGTATAGATTCAAGAACATGCATTGTAAGTTAAATTTTCCGATCGACTAACAATGCTCAACTATTTGTACTTCATTTCAACACATCAAATGAAAGTATAAGTTGTACAAATTCATGTTGAAATTTGTGATTTCTGATGTTTTGATAATATAAGTAAGTATTTGCTTCCCTTTAGAGAAGGGCATTATAAATGTTGTATATCATAGGGTTCATATTTTGTAAGCATACCTTTTGTTTGTAAATGTATTTTTTAATTAGTGAAAGCATCTTAATTTATATTTTATAATATATATAATAGTATATGGTTTCTTTCTGCTAATAAGTTGTGGCATTACAAAGTATATGAGTATATGTTCAGGACTCAATACTTCCCATGCATTGTTTCAGGTCACATGGATTACCCATGCAGAGTATGAGGAGGCCACTGTCCCACCCCACTTCCGACAATTCTTCAAGTCTGGACATGCCTTCGGCGCAGCCCGATGGCTTGCATCACTCCAAATGCACTATGAGTACATAGCTGCTATGCACTCCATCCAAGTTCCAAGCGCTTGTGTTTCAGGTAAGTGAACCTAATTGAAATAATAAAACATGCAAAGACATGTGCATTCACATTTGTATTAGAATTATTTGAATAGCTTAATCAATTATTTGAATAGCTTAATCAATTTGCTAGTTTTGTATAAACCTCTCAGGGGCAGTTACCATATCCACTTTGGGTAGAAGGAACCTCTTAGAGCTGGCACAGCGGATGATGGCAATCTTTTACAGGACTACATCTGCAATGCCCACTATGGAACCCGACAATATTAATATTGTCACCGCGTTGAGAGTTTGTAGGGGCACTAACACCGAGATGGTTGAGCCAACTCTGCGCATGGTATTAGGGAAATATTGTGGTGCCATGGATGGAAAACCAACGCCCCTCCAAGTGTTGAGTGCCACCACAACTGTGTGGTTGCCAGGAACGCCTCCGGACCGTGTTTTCAACTACCTCCTCAATGAGCAACGTCGTGGCTAGTGGGATAGCTTTGTTTATGATGGCGCAGTACAAGTGTTGAGCTCTGTTGCCACATGCCCCCATGTCCATGGCAATGTTGTTTCTGTTCTCTGCCCCAATGTAAGTATGCCAACAACTTGTTTTCTCTAGTGTTTTGCCTGTACACCATGGTTTGAAAAGAAATGTCCATGGTTTGTTTTCAAGAAAAACTAGCTTGCATTTACTTCAAACACTTAAGGTTGAGTAAAACATTTAGAATATTTAATTAGTTAGTAATCAACCATGATGATATTATTATAGGTTGGTCCACATGACATAATAATCACCACTTGCCATTGTGTGTGTGTGTGCGCGCGCGCGTGTGTGTATGGGAACATATCTAGTACAAACCAACCACTTCGTGCAAACTTGCAAACTTTTAATCTGAGCCATATGATGTTGATCCAAGGGGCGCAAGGGGACTGGGTAATTTTGCGCTTAACCGCCCACTCTTAATCACACATTTGCAAATCCCCCCTTCCACCTCTCCCCCGTGGCCCCTTGGATCAACATCATGTGGCCCAGATTAAAAGTTTGCATGGTTGCACGGAGAGATTAGTTTACATTTGATACGTTGCCTATATATGTGTGTGTGTGTGTGTCCATTTCATTAGACACAAACTAACTGGTATTTCTTTTTGTGGCATATTGTACACTGCAGGAGACTAATGCAGCTAACAACACCATGCTGCTCCTGCAACAGACAAGCATCGATGTCTCACGCGCACTAGTTGTGTATAGCCATGTTGAAAAGACCATGATTCGTTCTGCCATAGGTGGTGGCGACAACACTTCAAGCCTCATCCTCGTGCCATCTGGATTCTCAATCCTCCCAGATGGCCATGGCAAGGCTCATCACCATGCTGCTGCCAACTCCTCCAGTGCTCTTGCCAGACACAACGAAAATGCAGGATGTCTTCTTACAGCAGCCTTCCAGGTACCGGTGCCATTCAATAATCTTCATTATCTAGGCGCACAGGAGAACTATGAGAATGCTGGAAAGCGGATCTGCCATGCGATAAAGAAGATCATGGCTGCTGTTGGGGCAGATAAGGTTGTCCCAACCTAATGAGGGCTTTGTTTGTCAGATAAGCACTGCATGGGGAACCACTTTGGTCAAGAGCGAGCAACTTTTGCTCTAATTTCTGCAGAATCTGTGTTTCTAAAAAACCACCCATGAATTTTGTGTTATCCATTAAATTTGTTTACTGAAATTTAAGAATCATTTGGTTTTTCACTCTATACATTTTGTGTTGAACACATAATATCCATCATGAACGAATTATGTTGGTTTTAATTGTGTCGGGTATGTATGATTTGTTTTGATGCTATGACTAACGTTGTTGTATGATTTGTCATCTGATTAGTGGTTAGTGTTTCATGAGTAGGGACTCAGAGGGGTAGCCCATGTGACAAGATTTATACCGGTAAGTATACGGTATTCTACATTCAGTGTAGAATATATTCCTTGTGTGCTTCGTTCTAGTAGTGGGGGTCCTCAAGATATACGTGCGTGAATGGCTATGAATCAACCTACTGGTCAGTGTAGACTTGGTATTGGATGATTTATACTGGTAAGTAGTACAGGGCATTCTACAACCAAGTGTAGAATAACATCCTTATGTGCTTCTTGCTAGTGGTGGGGGTCCTCATGATAGGTGCGTGAATGGCTATAAATCAACCTACCTATTTGGTAGACTTGGTATTGGTTGGACAATCAAATCCAATCAAAACAATCCAACTATCTCCAATCAAAATATTTTGCCCAAAATAATCATCCAAACCAGTCCAATGCAAGTTCTCTAAGATCCAAAGTCATGCAAAATATTTGAATGGCTTGGAGTGTGGATCTTTCTTGCTTTCAGTGTTTGGCTTGGAGTAGGGATCCGACTACGCTTCCCTCTTCAAAGGCGCTCTGAGTGGAGCCACCGATGGCTGTTGTGGAGAATCCTCCGGTGAAAAGGGTTCTGACATATCCGGTTGACCTACGCTATTCCATTGCTCTCCAGCCAGATGCTCCGAGCCCTCCTCCCCTGATGGTGGGGATGATGATGATGTTTAGGATAATGACAGTGATTTTTCTAGGCATCGGCGACGTTTTTGGTCTCCTTGGCCACCTCCAAGTTCAGGCCCGCTAGGGAAGATGCTTCTGGCCATGTCGGATCTCGAAGGGTGATGGTTCAGGCTCCTAGGAAATCATGCGTGGCCCACCCCCTAGCAGTCAGCTCACTGTTGTTTGACATCTACTAACATCGCCCAATATAACTTTATAACATTTAACACTAGAGACGAGGTTAGAAGATGTATGGTATTTAATTAACTGATCATTAGCAACTAGCCACTTATCTATTACCAATATTCTTTAGCATGAACTGGGTTGTCAATCCTAATTATATATGCTAAGAATAAATAAAGGTTTTACATATTATTCCATGTGACTAGGCAGAAATATAAATAAATATAAACTAAAAACAATTCTGCAAGCGGACAGATAATTATACCATTGTAACATTTTACCTAGGAGTTCTACCAGGTTATCGATTTATATTTATACCACTGGGAAGGACTTGGTTAAACTACAATCTATTATATTGATAACAACTATATGTATGCAATGAATAAGTGAAATTACCGATGTCATATACTCTACTCATAACAGGTAGAGGTCACAAGATAATAAGGATAAATACAGATGATAAGTATGATCAAGCATCATTAATAAAGATAAACATCAGAGCACTTTCTAGTCATAGTAAAAGCTAGCCAATGGATAAACTAAGGAATCAATATCTAACGTAATTTTATAACTACGCCAATGAATAACTCTAACTAGTGCAATTACATCTAGTAATCATTGTCGGATTAGTCCTATATCATGATCACATGCAAAGGGCATCATCTAGAAAAGATGTGAAACAGAGTCATCACCCAACTTCGCGACCATGCCTGCTTGCCTACATACGGGGGGTGGACTACAGAGGAATCAACGTAGCTGTTACGTACGCGAACTACCAGACGACCCGGCACATCAGGATGCACTCGCAGATAAACGAAATATCTAGACACCACGTCTACACATTGTTCATCATCTACCCAACGATCGATTGGATAAACGCTATACGAGCAATTATATGAATTCAATAAGATCAAACCAACTATACTAGACATATAATTAAAGTAGACAAAGACTAGTGTAATCAAGAACATATGAACTATTAAGAACAATGTTTCCCTAATCATAATGAAGAATACAAAAATAGAGAAAGAACCAGAACTATACCGAACTCTGCGCTCCAGACGACCGCCGGGGCTCCAGATCCCGCCGAAGAACTAGATCTCCTCTACTCTCTAATCTAACTAGGCTAGAACTATGAACTAGAAGGCTCTTGATGAACTAGTAGGTTCTTGATGGCTTGAAGACTTGTTGCCTTCGATGAATGATTGATTGATGCCTCCAGGGGGTCTTCCCCTCTATTTATAGCCCGATGGGATGAACGTGCACCGTAGGATCAAACCGACTTGAAACAAGGGCCGAGATGACTCCTCAAAGACGGCGGAAGAAGACTTCAGAAGGCGGCGGCGAAACCCTGTGAGGCGCTGCCCGGCCCCACCCCAGGGCCCGCTGGCCCCACCTGGCCAGGGCTCGGCCCCAGGTTGCTTTGGGTGCCTTCTACACTCTTCCGACGTCCCTATGATGATGTTTCCTTCGCGGTTACGTTTCGTGATAATTATGCACTTTAATCCCTCTTTTATGCTTTTTTGGAATAGTCCCTGGAAAATACAGAACATGCAAAACTCGTGGAAACTGTCAGTTAAAACCCTAAACTAGTATGTTTTCATGTATCCTTTTGTGTCTAAAGTTCTAATAAAAGTTGACGTTATCTACCGTCAACACTGCGGATTCTAGGGAGTCTGTCTCGGCACCCAATGTGGTCATGGCGGCAAATGCAGTGACCTTGGGGTCTGTTGAGGTTGATGGCAATATTGGAGAGATCTCCGCCCCCTTGTTGGCCTCCCCAACTTTAATGCGGTTCGTAGTGGACTCTGGTCCTGGATCAAAACTGTTGGATCCTCAATTGAATGATACTGCTACTAGACACGTCTGCAACTCCCATGGCACTGGCGAGGCTACGGTCCAGAGCTTCCCAGCCTGCTGAGTTGGCATTTCTTAATGTCACCACTAGAAACAGAGCTAAACTCTATACCCAGCAATGGCGCCAAAAATGCTAGATGTTATTACTTAACTTGCCACTTGATTGGGCTAACAGATCACTTGAGCTCTTAACCTCTATCTCTTAGAATAATTAGGTTGTCATCCCTAGCATCAATCAAAAAGATCTCATGGAATTCTTCTAGCAAGTGACTAAAATGATAATATTATATCCGGCACACAGATAATATATACATCATTACAACATTTTACCCAAGAGTATCACGGGTTGTCGATTTATATTTTACCACTAGGAAAGGACTTGGCTGTGGAAAAGTAGATAGATAATATGCAAATGCAATATGGAGATAACCAGTATGATCTATTTGCTCAGAATAGGGATTATGCATGTCAAAAAAAATGATATGAATGATAAGCACAATGATCAATTCATATATAATAATGTAGTTCAACTACAGCACTTCCTATCTAGGCACTAGCATGGATTAGGCAGAAGCATAAGAATAATTCTAAGTCATTCTAACTATACTACTATAGTTATATTTAGATTGGTGCAATTATAATAGCAATCATGGCAAAGATATCTTATACTTACACATAAGGGAATATTACTAAGGAAGTTCAAGAACATAGCCAACCATCTATAGTAATAATAACTTCCTACTATCCCAATATTCGAGGAGTGGACTACAAAGGACTCAACGGGAGTATCATATCCGCGATCTATCACACGAACCATAGTATAGGGTGCAATTGCAGACAAACCACATCTAAACACCATGCTTACATGTTGTTGGTCACTCACCCATGACGTCAATGAATAAGAGCTATACAATCTTTTGTATGAATATGAATGCATCCTAACTATGCAAAGTATACAATCTAGATAAGCAATGAATAGCATAATTGAGAACATAATCAATAAGTAGGACAATGTCAATCAATTATATCTAAAGTACTCAAAAGAGGAATTAGATACAAGAGAGCTTCTTACAATGGCTCCAAGAAGCCCCGGTCCAGACAAGATCTGTAATTCAAGTAGAACTTGCCTCCTTCTACTTCTAAACCTATGTAGCTATGTTCTAGATGGTGAAGCTCCAATGATCTAGGGTTTTCTGGCTCTGGTTTCTGAATGTTATGAGCTTGGTTATGAATTGATATGAAACCCTAGGGGTCTAGGACTGTATATATAGGCCCGCGATGAATATCAACTCTTGGATCAAACTGACTTTAAGGGGTGGATCAAATTAATCCTCAAAGGTGATGGAAAACCGTCGTTGAAGCGGATACATTGACGAGGAGGGGCCCCATTAGCCGATGGGGGGCGATCGACCAATCCACCCTGGCTGACTTGTGGGCCCTACTTTCATAGGTTAGTCTCTAGTGTTCTCTAAAATATTCTTGACACGCTTTCACCGCATAATTCGATGTATTAGTCTGACATGTGGGACTTTTTTGGAACTTTTCCCTGCAAAACACTAAATCCCCAAAACCTGTGGAATTCTGTTAGTTTAAATCCTATCATATGGTGGTGTTTTCATTTGTACCATTATTTCATGTTTGGTTGACAGTTGAAATCATACAATAATTACCGTTAACAAGCTCCTCCAAGCTTAACCTTTGCTAGTCCCTTAGCAAAGCCAAACTTTAGCAGAAATCACAAGTTGTAGTTACCCCTGATAAATATTTAGTTTTAGACCAAGAGTACCTCAAGGATTAGAGTAAACTAGGCTAACCTTCAAACTTACCTCTATTACCTTCAACCATGGAGCTTAAGCCTTCTCTTGGGTCTTGGGCACTTGAAGGACAGAATGTCTAAGTTAAGCACTATGTCTCAAGCTCTGTTGTTCAACTCTCAGCCTGGAGCTTTTGCAAGTTTTTCAAAATAAAACTCAGAGATTCTTTTGTATGACTCTCTCAAGTCTCTCAATATGTGGTATTTGTGGATCCTTACTAAGACATAGTGATGCATGGCTTCTTTCTCTCACCTGTAACTAATGGCTTATGTGGAAATCATAGGGAAGGAGGCAGCTGATACATACTTGCAGTGCATATATTGAAAAGGCAAACAATGGATCCAGATGAACAAGTCATACAATCAAATCAAGATGTGCATGTGTGGATGTGAGGTGGTAGGTGTATATATGGTGGCTAATCCTAATTCTACTCTTGCTCCTTGAAAACATTTCTCTCTCTTTTTCAAACACTGGGATGTTATGTTGCATGACAACATGGGCTATTTTTCTTTTCTTTTCTTTTTCTTCTCTTTTTTCATGCGGGCATCAGAGTACCCATTGTTTTGATAATTTGGACACTTGTCCATTTTTACCTCTCAGGCGGGCATCTGTGTACCCATTGTTTTCTTTCATCTCACTCTTTTGCATAGCCCCATGCCTCTTCTCTACAACAATACTTCCCTTTCTCTCTTCTTTTTTTCTTTTAAGAGGTAATAAACAAGAACATTGGAGCATTGATTTAGGGTAACCTATGGGTTATATTTGGGTGTTTCCCTCCTAGTGTAGGAGTAAAACATTTTGGGTGGAATAGATGGAATGTGGATGCGCCTACTTAGATATGAGTAGTGCATTATGAGTGGTGTGAATGTGATCTTGATTGCAAAAGCATGACAAGTTCCTAAGGTATCAACAAAGCTTGACAAAACTCAAAACAAAGCACATAGCATGTAATGTGTGTGTTTTCCTGATCTAACATGTATGGCTGTGGTAGGCATGTAAAGCTCTTGTCATACAAGATCTCGTCATGTGGTTTTTAAGGATTTTCAAAGTAAATCTCCAGAACTCAAGTATCACTAGGAACAAGATAAATAGCAGCTCAAACTTTGCATATCATAACCCTCAATCACTTAGCTTAGATCAAGCATTGCTACCCACAAGTTTCAGGCTTGAAGTAAACCTTAAAGTTAAAATGGCTGTGTCTAAAACTTGGGATGATTTAAGGTTGAAAACTAAGTGTTGTGAGGAATCATGATGAAATGCTACTTATCAGTTCCTATACATGATTTCCATCTTTCTAAGCAGAATTGTTGTAAGTACTCTCTTTTTATTTTTCTTCAAACCTAAGAATATACTAACTAATCTAAACAAATCTTTATTTGGTTTTTAAATTTTATTTCGTTGGTTAACACACTCAAAAAGCAATATAATAGCGTTGTAGGATGGGAGACTTATACTTAGCTGGATTAAGTGGAGGATGCTCTCCCCCAAGCTGGATATTGACATGTCTTGATGTTGCAGTTGAGAACAGGTGTGCTGGCAGCGTGAGGGTGCCTGGTTGAACTAGCCCTTGATCATATATTTTCCTGTAAAGTTTATTTGCCAGCAAGAATATCAATTCTCATGGAGAGGGGTTAGGTTAATACCACTCCATGGTTAGTCAGTTTATAATTCTAGCAGAAAACTCCCTAAGTGGGTGGACCATCATGTGCGCACATATTTTTGGTATTTTTATAAAAGTGTGGACCTTCATGTGCCCACATATTTTTGATATTTTCGAGGTTATGAATGCAGAAAGAAAATATGATGTTGAAATCTATTCTAGATGCAAATTATTTTTATTCCACCATAGTGAACAGTCTTTGTGAGATATGCCACAAGATCAGTCACATGGAGCTTAGATTTTTATTATTAAATGTGATGCAATAAATATTTTTTGTTTTCTTTTAATTTCATCAAAGTAAATATGCGACTATTAATACTAACATGCAATATTGAATAGAAAATATGGATTGGTACCAAGTTTACCTTTTGGCGAAGGCTCGGTGTTTTTCAGTCCTGCGAACAGGACCTCTTGTCTCATTCATTCCTTGCTTAGTGTATTGTCAGGTTGAGATGGTGACCCTGGTTGCACCTCTGATGATGATGATGAGCTGGAAGGTGACTCCTTTCTCCATTCCTTTCTAGTTGGTGATGTTGATGTTGATGTTGATGCTGAGTTGGGGGTTCATCCTTCATAGTCTCTTCATTCTTCTCCTCTTCTCTTAGGGTGTAAGGGTGCTCATCACTCCTTACAACTACAACTATGATATCGTATGGGTGATATCGGGTTGCTTGAGGTTCTTAAATTCCTCAGCTATGCCTATCACTCACTCTCTTGTTCTTCTCCCACATAATCTGCCCAACCATCCTTGAGTGGTTGGTTCTTTTGGCATTGGGATGAACAGCGTCTTCTCCTTGATCTATTCTTCTTCGGCTGCTCATAGGTTGTGTAGCTATTGAAGCAGCAGTGGACCTTTTCCTTGTAGAACTGGAAGTGGACCTCCCCTGATCTCATACATGTAGATGATTGCTCTTGTAGTGTCGAGGAATGGTCTTCTAAGTACAAGTGGTGGATCGTACTCTTCTCCCATGTCTAGGACCAAGAAGTTAGTGGGGACATAATGATCTCGAATCTTAACCATAACATCTTTAGCAATCTTGTCTGAAAATCTAAACGTCTGGTCCGCCATCTGTAGCTGCATATCGGTAGGATACAAGGGTGTCTTGTCAAATAAGAAGCCATAACTTACCTTGGCCATTAGTTTGACACTCAATCCTGTGTCACAGAAGGTCTTGTAGAAAATCTTCTGGTTGATCGTGTAGTCGATCGTCGATACTCCTGAATCTTTTAGCTTGGGCAGGTGTGGTGATGCGAGAAGGTGATCATACTCAGCTCAAACTGAGTTGATAATACTCACAGCCTCAGTGTGAGTCTGCCTAGCCATGTTCTTTCTTCTGGTTGTCTTTTTCTGTGCTAGCTTGTCCTCATAGATGTACAGCTTCTGTGGATGGGCAGGACTTTGTAGTGTCCTGTTCTTGAAAGTAAATCTCTCCTTCATAGTGAAACAGATCTTGGCACTATGGGCATAGATGATAGCCTTGGCGGTGCTCAGGAATGGTTGTCCTAAGATGATAGGTGACTTCTCATCTCCTCCTATCTCAACTACCACAAAATCAGTATGTACATACGAGTGTCTAACTTATACACAGACATCCTCTAGGATCTCCTTCGAATAGCAAAATGGCTGGTCTGCTAACTGCAAACACATGTTTGTGTATAATAGCGCATCGCCATGGATTTTCTCATAGGCATGATGTTCACACTTGCACCGAAGTCACATATCGCTCCTTCTTGGATCTCCCTTCTTCTCTGGCATAGAACCATTGTTCCATCCCTTTGTCCGATGGTCTGTGGTACCATCTTGCATTGAATATGTCCACAAGATTTAGGATGTTTCCTTCATTGGCCAGAGGGATATAAGATGTCAGATGAGCTATTTGAAATTCTAACATTTTATTGAAGCTAAGCTGGTTCTTGATAGCAGAGGCAAAACTATACATCCTGTTGTTGATGGTCTCTAGCAACTTGTCATTGGAGACTAGCTTCTTGGACATCTGATCTAGCAGTTTGGTTTGACCAGAAAGTAAATCTCTCAAAGGTGTGTTGAATTTGTTACCTTGGTAATTACCTAAGTAATTACCTCGGTAGCTGGGCCTCTGTTGCTGATTCCAACCTTGGTTCTGATTCCAATTCTGATTCCGAGGACGGTATGGTTGTTGTTGCTGCTGACATAGTTCACATCCTCCTAAATCTCGAGGCAGTTGTGGCCTGAATGGCCAGTACTTCCACATTATTCACATGTCATGTATGCATCATGAATGTGCTTGACCTCTCTTTTATCATTCGCTCGGTCATCAAGCTTCTTCGTCAACAACTCCATCTTGGCAGAAATCATATCAGTCTTCTTGAGCTGGTGCATTCCTCCTCTCTTGCGGAGTGGAGCTCGTTCTTCATTTTAACTCTGGTTGGATGCCATCTTCTCAACAAGAGTAGTAGCTTGCTCAGTGGTGAGTGATAGAAAAGTGCCTCCAACAGCAGCATCCATTGTCTCACGGGTGCTAGTAGTCAACTCATGGTAGAAGGTCTGCATAAGCAACCAATTCTCCATCCCATGGTGAGGACATTTTGAAATGTAATCTTGAAAGCGTTCCCATGCTTCCGAGACAAATTCATCATGCTGTTGCTGAAAACTTGTGATCTTCCCCCTCAGAGCATTCGTTTTGCCCACAGGGAAGAACTTTGCTAGGAAAGCAGTGAAGCAGATATCCCATGTAATGTTTTTCTTTATTTGCATAGAACCACTATTTTGCTCTTCCCAACAGTGAGAATGGAAATAAGCAGAGCAGAATAGCATCTCTTCCTACTCACTTGATGGTGAAAGTGTTGCGAATCTCCAGAAAATGCTAGAGGTGTGCACTCGCATCCTCATGTGCCTTTCCACAAAACTGACTAGCTTGCACCATGTTGATAAACGCAGGCTTGAGCTCGATTCCTTCATCCCCAACATTGGTGGCAGGTCCAGTATGGATGTTCGCAGTGGTTGGCGCAGAGAACTCGCGAAGACTTTTGTTGGTCATGGCTTCAAACTCTGGTGTCAAACTTCTTGTTCGGATGTCTTCCGGGGAAGGATCTGGAGTCTTCCTGAGCTTGGCTCAGGTTTTCTTGATCAAAGCTTCTGGATCTTCAACAAATTCTGCGGAAGGTCAAATCCGTTCATACATCACCCTGCATAAGATACACAAATAAACAACGATAGGTTGAGCCTGTTTGAAAAAGATTTATATGGTTTCTCGATCATATTGCTGCGGTGCAATGAGCTCTCTATTTTCCATGTAAAGCCATCAACCTTCTCCGGCAATGGCCCCAAAAATGCTTGTTGGCATTTCTTAACGTCACCACTAAGAATGGAGCTAAACTCTATCCCCAGCAATGGTGCCAAAAATGTTGGATGTTCTAAATTAACTTCCACTTGATTGAGCTAGCATGTCACTTGAACTCTTAACTCTATCTCTTAGAATACCTAGGTTGTCATCCCTAGCATGAATCTAAATCTCATGGAATTCTTCTAGCAAGTGACTGAAATAATAATATTGTATCCGCAAGTGCACAAATAATATATACATCGTTACAGCATTTTACCCAAGAGTATCATGGGTTGTTGATTTATATTTTAGCACTGGGAAGAGACTTGGCTACAGAAAAGTAGATAGATAATTCTTATATGCACATGCAATACGAAGATAACCATGTATGATCTATTTACGCAGAACAAGGGTTATGTCACAATAATAATGATATGAATGATAAGCACAATGATCAATTCATAGATAATAATGTAGTTCATTTAGAGCACTTCCTATCTAGGCACTAGCATGGATTAGGCAGAAGCATAAGAATATTACTAAGTCATTCTAACTATACTATCATAGTCATATTTAGATTGGTGCAATTATACTAGCAATCATGGCAAAGATACCTTATACTTACACATAAGGAAATATTACTAAGGAAGATCAAGAACATAGACAGCCTTCTATAGTAATAATAACTTCCTACTATCCCAATATTCGAGGAGTAGACTACAAAGGAATCAACGGGAGTATCACATCCACGATCTACCACACGGCCCAGAATATAGGGTGCAATTGCAGACAAACCACATCTAAGCACCATGCTTAGATGTTGTTGATCACTCACCCATGACGTCAATGAATAGGAGCTATATAATCTTTTTTATGAATGGTAGTGGACCTGTGGTATATTTTGCTCTTATATCTATAGGAGCAACCATGTGCAGTGACTAACACAAGAAGGTTTGATGGATCAAGATGTATATCTATAAGAGTAGTGCATGCAACATATATCCATGTTAACTAGCAAGAACAACATCTGATAGTAAGATATGCAGTAAGAACATTAGTTAGGAACTGTGGTACTCTTTTGTGCTGCAAGAGAGCTGAATTGCTTATGCAAAAGAATTGAATTGCTTATCCGTTAGGATCAGATTTGCTTATGCAGTAGAAACTATAGCACTATCAGCTCATTAGATGATGTAAAGGAACTTAATTGCTTTTGGTAGCAACAGATCTGGCTGCTTTTTTGTGTGTTCAGCATATAATTCTAATGTTTTGGAGCCTTGTGTTTGCGTGTTAAAAAGGACATAAGAAATATGCCCGGTGCTTCTCTCACCTGCCCAGAATGGAGATCATCGACGGGAAAACGAAGTCCGGCAATGAAAAGATCTTTGAAGACTATGCATTCATCCTCATGAGGACTCGGAACAACCTCGTCTTTAGGAAGACGAACAAGGCCCTTGTCCAGAATATTACGATCAAAGAAAGATTGCAGTTCTTCTTCAGAAATCAAAGACTTCCCGAATTTGAACGAGCGGGTTTCATCCGCCAGCAAATCTGATTCAGATGCAGAGACGTCACCAAGGGAGTCTCCCGTGCCTTCGGAATTCATAGAAGACATTTCTAAGGAACAGTCACTAGACTTCGGATCCAAGTCAAAAAGATCGTGTTCTATGGAAACCTAAAAAAGAACAAATAAATCAACCTGCAAAAACAAAAAATAAGTGGAAGAGGCACGAAAAAGAAACCTTGAAAGCGCGAAGCAAAGGAGCGACGAAGCCAAAGATCGACTTCGCAACAAAGCTTAAGGCAGCAGAATCTCAGTACTTTTCAGAAACGGACAGAACAGGGGGACCCCATCTTCGCCCTTTTATAGGGAGGCTCCGGTCAAAGCAACAATCGGCGGTCAAACTTCCAAAACAAAGCTCGGCCTTAGAACTCCGAAGTCCGGGACGGCGTTTGGAAGCTTAGTATCAAATTCAAACTTCGCGGGATTCAGACCTTCGGAGTAGGCCTTTGCCCGCGAGGGGCTGCTGTTGGGGATTTTGACTTCGGAACCAAACTTAGCCCCAGACTTCGGAAGAAAGATTGGCCTCGTCTACACGGAAAACACAAAGATAAAAATCCCGCATAATGTTGGCTTTGCTAAGGCGAAGTCGACTTCACTTGTCGGAAAGAAGTAAGGCAGCAGCGAAGCCTCAGGAAAGAAGGCATCGAGGGAAACTTTCACCCAAAAGATTAGCGAAGTTCTGTTGGAGTAAGTTAGGAGCAAATTCAACTAGGCGAAGCATGAAAGTACGACTTCGCCCCTCATGTAAAGATTTGTGTAAAATAATAAGGGGGCAAAACGGTCTTTTGGCAATAGATTAGCGAAGGCCAGACCCCTATAAATACCCCTCTGACATGTACAGTACGACCAGAGAATAAAGTTACTTTACACGTGTGCGATTCTGCCACGTGGACTCTCCAAACCAGTGTTGTGAAAAGTTTAACCCAACATCTGGCGCCCACCGTTTGTGTGTGCTCGAAGGAAACATCGACCACAAGGTTAAGAGCAACATGGCGAAGACCAGCAAAAAAAATAAACCCAAGAGAAGATCTCCCACCCATAGGCGAAGACAGAAGGCTGATCAATGAAGAAAGAACACCTCAAGAACAAGAATCTTAAGAAGAAGAGTGAAGACTAAGTGAACTAGAAGAGCAGGTTCTTCAGAAAAAGAAGGAACTAGAAGAATGTCGAGCTAGAACACGAGAGAAGTCACTTCAGCAAAGAATCAAAGAAGCAGAAGAAACTCTCAAACAGCTCAACGATGAGTTGCTCAGTGCAAGGCACAAAGTCATCAACACTGATGAACCAGGATCAGCAGCAAAAAGCACTCAAGAAAAGAACTCACAAAGATCACTTTTAACAGTTGATCAAAAATCTCCATTATCAACAAATTTACAACTTGCCCCATGGCCCTTGGGATACAAATTCAACTTGCTTCCATCCTTCGAAGGAGACTCCGATCCCAGACAATTTCTAATGAGCTACGAAGCCGCAGTCATAGCAGGTGGAGGCGACGAAACTACATTGGCAAAATCTTTAGTCATGATCGTCAAAGGACCGGCGCAACAGTGGTACACTTCACTGCATCCACATTCAATTCATTCCTGGGAGCAATTCAAAGCAATGCTACTAGTGGACTTCCAAGGTTTTCAACCACAAGGACTCACAGTACAAGTTCAGTTGTAAACAGCAGCACAAGGAGCCGCTAAGCCAATACTTCAAAAGATTTCTTCAGACAAAAGCTCAAGTGGCAAATGTCCCTGACGAAATCACCATAGTAGCCGCCATAAAAGGACTTCGCATGGGACAATGTGCTTCACACTTCACCCGAGAACCTCCGGCTTCAATCGCAGAACTTTACGAAGTCATGCAAAAGTTTTGCAAATCAGACAATGATCACAGAAAAAGAGTCGAAGAAGAAAACAACTTCAAAAGTCAACCAAAAAGCACTCAATATTCAAAACAAAACAACTTCGTACGAAGAACACCGACAACCTTTCAAGGCAATCAGATTGACAACAAAAACTTTTCAGTTCAAAACAACTTTCAAGAAAGGAACGGCCCAAGAGAAAGATCATTCAAAAGAGGAACACCCAGCAATAGAGGCCACTTAAGAGGTGGCAAGGTTAATGGGAGAAAACCTCTTAGACCCGAAGACATGTTTTGTGTCATTCATGGCAAAGGGGCTGGACACACTTCAAAAATGTGCCCAAAAGCAAAAAAGAGCATTGAAGAATTACAAGACGAAGCCAAGACAAAACATGTAAACCATGTAAACTCAGCTCCCCATCACCAAAACTATTACCCAATCCATTTTGGTCAAGCAATGATTCCAGCTACGTCTAGTACATTTAACATTGAGCCCATTGCAATGTTTCACCCACCACAAAATCAATGGAAAGCATACCAGCAGCAAAGTGCAAATCAACCGGCAGTTTCAGTTGCAAACAGCAACCAAACAAACAGGCAGGAAGTCCAGTCTCCTTCACCTTCAGTTGCAAACAACTCTGTGATACCCAATAGAGGAAGAATCTTAACAATAACGGGAGGGGATAGCCTAGAGCACGAGAACAAAACTCAAAGAAAGAATTATTTTAGAAGAGTAAATTCAATATCAATGGAAGGACCATTCAAAAAGACAAGGTGGTCACATTTACCTATAACCTTCTCTGAAGAAGACCTCAAGCTTAAAGATTTCCCTCACATGGACGCAATGGTAATCGAAGCAAATATTGATGGATGGACTGTCTCCAAGGTTTTGATCGATGGAGGAAGTTCCGCGGACATCATATTCACCTCAACACTCGATGCGATGAAAATAGATCGCAAAATTCTACAAAGAGCCGAGAATCCCTTATACGGCTTCGGAGGAAAGAAAATACATTCAATTGGTAGAATCACCTTGCCAGTGTCATTCGGGACAGTAAATAATGCAAGAACAGAACAAATAGCCTTTGATGTTGTCGAAATGCATTATTCATACAATGTAATCTTTGGAAGAGGAATGCTAAACGCATTCGAAGCAGTAATAAGCTACTCTTACCTTTGCATGAAAATGCCAGCCATTAATGGAATAATCACCGTCTATGGAGATCAAACAGAGGCACGCAATATTGAAAAAGACTCTGTCTCAGGACAAAAGAACATTTACACTATCTCAGAGGAAGAAGAAGAGGAGATGGAGAATGCGAAGCCTCAACAAAAGGCAAAGCCTTGCAAAGACACCAAAAAAGTACCTCTGGACCCTCTAATACCAAAAAAACAAGTAATCATTGGGTCACATTTAAGTCAAGAAAAAGAACAAGATCTAATCTAACTTTTGCGAAGCAACAAAGACATCTTCGCCTGGTCTTCAAAAGACTTGGAAGGAGTAAGCAGGGACATCATTGAACATAAGTTAAACATAGATCCAACTTTCAAGCCAAAGAAGCAAAGGTTAAGGAAAATAGCAGAAGAACGAACAATAGCTGCGAAAGCCGAAGTCCAAAGATTGTTTGATGCAAAGGTCATTAGGGAAGTACAATTCACAACATGGCTAGTAAATACAGTCATGGTTCAAAAGAAAAATGGAAAATAGAGAATGTGCCTAGATTTTACAGACCTCAACAAAGCATGTCCCAAAGACAATTTTCCTCTTCCAAGAATAGACACGTTAATAGACAAAGCTGCAGGCAGCGAAATGATGTGTTTCTTGGATTGTTTTTCTGGATATCATCAAATATGGATGAAGAAAGAAGACGAAGAATATACAAGCTTTATCACCCCCTTTGGAACTTATTGTTTCGAAAGAATGCCAGAAGGGCTCCACAATGCCGGAACAACCTTCGTCAGAGTGACTTCGCATGTCTTCAAAGATCAAGTTGGAGATAACCTCCTTACCTATGTCGATGACATCGTCGTAAAAAGTAAGAAAAGAGCAAATCGTATCAAAGACTTACAGCAAACCTTCTCAAATATGAGAAAGGTAAACTTGAAGTTGAATCCAGAGAAATGCACTTTCGGAGTGAAAAAAGGGAAGATTTTAGGCTGCATAGTATCAGCAAAAGGAATAGACCCAAACCCAGACAAAGTTCGAGCAATCCTGGACATGCCAGTTCCAGAAAACATCAAGGACGTACAGAAATTAACAGGAAGATTAGCTGCATTAAACAGATTCATATCAAAGTCAGCAGAGCGAAGCCTACCAATTTTTCAAATTTTGAAAGGAACAAAGAACATTGAATAGGGACCTTTGCAAAAGTGCATTCGAGGAAATAAAAAAATATCTCTCTAATCCAGCCACTTTGACAAATCCAACACCAGGGGCTGATTTGTTACTATATGTTTCTGCAACAGAAAGTGCAGTAAGCGCAGTTCTAATAGAAGAAAAGCAAACTGAACATTCAAAAAAGCAGTTTCCTGTCTATTATGTGTCAGAAGCTCTTTCAGGCGCAAAGAAGTATTATTCAGAAATAGAGAAAATAGCTTATGCAATACTAACAGTAGCAAGAAAGCTGAAGCATTACTTCCAAGCGCACAAGATTAGAATACCCACAACCCATCCACTAAAAGAAGTACTACAAAGTTCAAAAATATCAGGAAGGCGTGGCAAATGGAGAGCAGAACTATCCCAACACTTTATCAAATTTGAAAAACGAACAGCAATAAAATCTCAAGTGTTGGCTGACTTCGTAGCAGAATGGGCACCAACAAGAAACACATATAAAGTCCAGCAAGATCCAGAATGGACTATATGTTGTGACGGGGCTTGGGGCTTCACAGGAGCAGGCGCTGCAACAGTTATAACTTCGCCTTCAGGAATAAAAATGAGATATGCAGCCAGATTAGAACTCCAGTCAACAAACAACATTGCTGAATACGAAGCCGTCCTCTTAGGACTTCGAAAAGCAAAGGCGCTGGGAATAAGAAAGCTCATAATCAAAACAGATTCACAAATTGTTGCTGGCCATGTAGAGAAAAACTACAAAGCAAGAGACCCAGAGCTAGCAAAATACCTACAATATCTAAGGGATCAAGAGAAGCACTTTGAAGGATTCACAGTCAAGAGTATTTCAAGAAATGATAACTTCGAAGCTGATGAACTAACAAAAGTAGCAGCCCAAAATACAACTTTACCACAAGATGTCTTTTACCAAGTGCTAAACCAAGCGTCGATCAAAGTCACTACAGAGCTACCAACAAAAATACACATAATAGAAAACGAAGACTGGAGAGCACCTATCTTGGCCCACCTTCGCGGGCATTATGAACCGGAAGACGAAACAGATAACATCAGGATGAAGCACAAAACAAGAAACTATCTAATCATTGGCAACCAATTATACAAGCAAGGACTATACCAACCCCTATTAAAATACATATCAAAGGAAGAAGGAAAAAGTCTGCTTCAAGAAATTCATGACTGCGGAACTCACCAAGGCCCAAGAAGCATTGCTGGGAAGGCATTTCGACAAGGATTCTACTAACCCGCAGCGCAAAATGATAGCAAAGAGATCATCAAAAAGAGCCATAACTGTCAAGTTTCAGCAAGCAAGACAAACAGCCCATCAACAAGCCTCAAAACTATTAACCCAACTTGGCCACTCGCAAAATGGGGAATAGACATAATTGGAAAGTTACCAACGGCTCAAGGAAACCTGCAATATGCAGTAGTGGCAGTTGAATATTTCACAAAATGGATCGAAGCCAAACCAATAACAAACATATCTTCGCATACGATGAAAAAATCCCTATGGAAAAATATAATATGTAGATTTGGAGTCCCAAAGCATATAACAGTAGACAATGGGACACAATTTGACAGTGAAGACTTCAAATCTTATTGTCAATATCTGGGAATTGAATTGTGTTTTGCATCAGTAAGGCATCCAAAATCAAACGGAGCTGTTAAAAGGGCCAATGGAATCATATGCACAGGAATTTCGAAATGTCTCGTAGGGCTAGCCAAAGGAAAATGTGTCGATGAACTACCAAAAGTAATTTGGGCTCACAACATGAGTGTGTCAAGAGCAATAGGCTTCACCCCACTTTGGCTACTTTATGGAGAAGAAGCAATGACTCCTGAAGAAGTCAAGTTTCAAGGTCCAAAAACAAATGTTCAAGCAATACAAGAAGAAGATCTAACAACAATCAAAGATTTACTCGAAGAAGAAAGATTGCAGGCAGTAGAAAATCTCTCAAAATATCAAGAGGAAACAAAAAAGTGGTACAACAAGAAAGTAAAGCCAAGTAAGATATGTCTAGGAGACTTCGTCTTGAAGCGAAGGAGAAACAAAGACACAACTAGGAAGTTCCAACAGAAATGGGAAGGCCCATATCTGGTCACAGAAAGCTTCAGGCCAGGATCCTTTCATTTGGCAGATATAAAAGGAAACAAGCCAAATCACACATGGAACGCCGAAGAACTTCGCAAGTATTACCCATAGAAGAAAGAGTCAACATTTTTTACTTTCTTTTGATGTCATTTTACCTTTCAATAAGATGTAAAAACGAGCTGCACTCTTTTTCCACTCAGGGGAAGCCCTTCACAGGGTGAGTGATTTTTTAACGAGGCAGTCTCCAACTGTAAGGTCTCATATCATATAAATGAGAATCTCCGAATTTTCCCAAAAAACCGAAGTCACATCAACATCGGTGAATAAAAGACGCTAGGTATTGTCAAATGTCGAAATACCTTCAACATCTAACAAACACCTAGATAACGCAAAAAGCATAGCTGACTTCGCTAAGGCGATCAGCAAATCAATTCACAAAAAGTGAAAGAAGTTATCCTAAGGGATAAGCGTAGCTGACTTCGCTAAGGCGATCAGCAAATCAATTCACAAAAAGTGAAAGAAATTATCCTAAGGGATAAGCGTAGCTGACTTCGCTAAGGGATCAGCAAATCAGTTCACAAAAAGTGAAAAAAGTTATCCTAAGGAATAATCGTAGCTGACTTTGCTAAGGAGATCAGCAAATCAACTCAAAAAGAAAACTTGTTTCTGAAAAGAGATAAGTCTCCGCGTCGACTTCGCTCAAAAAGAAGGGGGACGGCGTTTTTCAGTTTAAAAAACTTGTTTCTGAAAAGATACAAGTCTCCACGTCGACTTCGCTCAAAAAGAAGGGGGACGGCGTTTTTCAGTTTAAAAAACTTGTCTTTGGGAAGAGAAAAATCTCCGCGTCAACTTCGCTTAAGAAAAAAGAGCAGGACGTTTTCTCTATAAAACTTGTCTCATTTAAAAAGACAAATCCACACGTCAACATTCGAAAGAGAGTGGAATATATTCACTCCAAATAAACATTATTACACCAGAGAAAAAATAATAATAATTACAGTTTACAAAGTACAGATGGTTAAAATTAAAAATCTTCCGAAGCTACAACACAAGTAGCTTCGTCAACTAGATGATTTACAACTTTATCCAAAATTTTGGCAATCTCTGACCGTAGAAAATCTTCTGTTAATGAAAGGGAAGAATCTCCAAAGCTCGAAGACTGGAAAAACAACTGGTCATCATTTCAAGTAAAGTCTACATCATAAAATCTAAAATGCTAAATCCACTAACCTCTGAAATTGTCTCGAGAAGAATTCGATTTTCGAAATTGGCTTTATTTAAATCCTCAAAATCGCCGGGCATGTCAATCTCTAGGAAGACAAAATAAACGAAATCATTTTACACTTCGATAAAAAGAAGCCAACACCTTTTTTACCAATAAAAAATAATTCTAGATCGCTTACTATTTAGATAGTGATCAAATGAGGCAGAAGGATTTTCCATTGCAAAATCCAACCATAACGAGGGATCAACAAAAACATTATCTTTCAACATCAGTAAGGGCATAACTTCAACTATCTCCCGAAGTTCACAGCATAATATCACTTAAGTTTGCATTTTACAAGCTTTTCGAAGTTCAAAAAACTAAACTAAATTGGATGATCACGAACTGCATCATCAGCCTTTGCCTGGTCGGCAGCAACTTTCTCAGCTCTCTCAACACGGGCATTCGCTGTAGCAGCGGCTTCTTCAATCTTCTAGAAAAAGAAATAAGAGAAGGGTAAAACTTCGGACCAAGTTAAACATTTCTAAGAAGAAATAGGATAAGAACAAAACATGAAGTGTACCTTCTCAACTCGAGCTTTAGCCTTCATCATAGCATAATCTCTGCCACCACCATTCCAGTATTCATTGAAGAATTTCTTTCCAAGAACATTTGTCCTAACATTAATCTTGCTAAAAGCTTCAATAGAAGGAAATTTGTAATCATCTTTCAGCAACTCTTCGTAAAGAGGATCTCCAGCCTCTTTCATCAGATGGAAGATCGCCCTGGTAGCATACATGCAACTGAAGTCGGAAGTAGTTTGCAACACCGTTGGCAGATCTTCGTACTGGCGACATAACCAACTGAAAAAAGGTGCATAGTCACCAGCTTCCCAATCAGCTTCTTCCGGCTTCGCACTAAACTTCTCGTAACACGCTTTGCAAAGTTCCCACACACGGGAAGCGGTAGCCGGAAAGTACTCATCTTTTTCTTTCAACTTCTTCTGAAGATAATTAATATCCCTAACAGACTTTTCAAGTTCAGTTTCAACTCTAGAAAGTTCTTCAGTTTTATCCTGAAGAGTGACAGAGACATTCAGCAGATTAGCTTCTAATTTTTTGTAATCTTCAACAACAGAAATTCGCTCTCTTTCTTTCTCTGCAAGTTGAGACTTCAAGCTCTCAATTTCTCCGATCATCTTCTTTTCGCGAAGTGCAGCAGCTTCTTCTCGAATCTCAAGACTCCGTCGTAGACCTCTCTGAAGAAGGGCATTCTGAAAAAAAAGGAGAAGTTATAGCGAAGGAAGAAATAAAGAAAAACAAAAAAACAAACCTTGTAGGCTAGTGTAACTGAAGGATCCTTAAGCTCAAAAATAGATTTTTTGGCCAACTCCTCAACGTCTGGAACTGAGAATGTTTTGTCAATACATTCAGATAGTTTAAGTTCGGAGGACTTCGGAAGCATGCGGATCTTGTCCAAACCAATACCAATGAATTTTAAAGCATCAAGATCCACACCTTCCCGGTGACAAAAGTCTAAGCAACGATCTAATGAATCTTTATTAATATCTTCAGCAACAGGCTGCGAAGTTGGCGGAGGAGTAGGAGGATCTTCAGTCACACTCTTCGATTTTGACAAATCAACTGTTACCTCCTTTTGAGAGGAAGAACCAGGAAATACAACACCTGAAAAAGAAAAACCATTCAAAACAAGGAACAACAATAATAAAAAGCGAAGTTTCAGAAGAAAAAGGGAGTGTACTAGTGGAAACTCCTTTTCTCTTTTGAAGATTAATCCTCTCACCGGAGGAAACATTCACCAAAGAATCAGAAAAGCGAGTAATTCGCAAATTTTCGGCTTCTTCATCAAAGACGTATTCGTCCGAATCATCGAAATCGACGTCGGCACAAATTGTACCCTTTCGAGAGGAGGCCACAGACTTCGCAGCAGCCGAATGTGAAGTTCTCTCAAATGCGAAAATTGGAAGTTTACCACCTTCAGTAACTGGAGCTTCAACATCAGTAGTTGGAGCATCACCTTCGCGAACATGCGAAGTCGGATCTGCAATTATATCATTGAGCAAAGATCAAGGGGGACAAGGAGAAAAACTTCTAAAAGTTTCAAACCCCCCAATTACAGAATCACCCCTTAGAGGTGTGTGAGCAGTAAAACGAGGAGAAGAGGCTCGGGTAGTCTCTGGAGAGCCAATAATATCAATCTCACCTTCCTCGTCGAAGTCACCACAAACGTCACCTCCAAGATTAAAAAGAGTTCGAGGTGGAAGAGGCCCAGCAATATTGCCGACCGTAACATCCAAAGTTTGCTTGTCAACAACCAAAGATTGCACAACATCAAAAGACTGGAAAAAGTCAACAAGCGGAGATAGAGGAGAAGGCAAACTACTTGAGCAAAAGACTTCAGCAAGGAATTTCACCTCTTGACTAACAGTAAGAGCTTCGACATCAACACCAGCATTTGCAGGAATCGGGCCCATCCCGGAAGGAGCACCCAAAGCTTGATCTTCTTCTTCATTAGAAGGAATTAATTCAACATCTAGTTTCTTCTTCTTAGAAATCTTCTTGGAAAGTTTTGGAGCACCTGAAGCCGGCGCACCTTTTCTCTTACGAGTGGTTTTTTCTAAACTGGGTTTTCCTCCACGAGAATAAAGGGTGGAGCCCGTGGCCCGTATTCAATTTGTGCAACTTCAAAAATACGATTCAGACGATAATAGTCAGAACCGATCAGCTTCAGAATCGTGTCATGTTCAGACTTGTACTGCTTACCAAGAAACTCACAAACTCTGAGTTCTACACCTTTCACAAACTTTGCATCAGAGTCAAATCTTTTAAGGCGAACAGTTTTGAAATCTGGAAACAAATATTTCTTATCCTTAATAGTCTTCTCATGAAAGCGAAGTGGTTCCCAACCTTTCCTCATCGGCCAAACTCTGGCAGTAACATACTCTTCGCATAAGTCTCGAGCAGACTGAACAGAAGCAACAAGTTTATAAGCTCGCTCGCAATCTTTCGAGACCTGATTCCTATCCAAAGAAGGCCTACACTCAAAGGAAGATCGAATAAGCCTCGAAGCAAGAGGAAAATTTTTGACAATTCTACCTTTGTCATTTTTCTCTTCAATCATCGGAACTTTATAGTAAAACCACTGCCTCGACCAGTTCTCAGGCCACTTGTTATGAGAGGCCGGTGGAATTTGGACGGCACCGCGAGCAGCTTTAAAGCTATTGCAAGCGAAATTTAAAATAATCTTTTTATCATTAACCGTCTGACTCTTGAATTGGGTGTGCATCTCATGCAATTTACAGAAGGTAGCAATATCAGACTTCGCGTGCTGAGGTTTCACAGCCCAAATGAAAAGGGCAATCTTGCAGACACCATTTGGAGTCAAATGGGGCATCCCTATATTGTAGGCTCAGAAAATATCTTCAAGAAGATCATTGACAGGAAAACGAAGTTCAGCAGTGAAAAGATCTTTGAAGACTATGCATTCATCCTCATGAGGACTCGGAACAACCTCGTCTTTAGGAAGACGAACCAGGCCCTTATCCAGAATATTATGATCAAAGAAAGACTGCAGTTCTTCTTCAGAAATCAAAGACTTCCCGAATTTGAACAAGCGGGTTTCATCCGCCACCAAATCTGATTCAGATGCAGAGACGTCACCAAGCGAGTCTTCTGTGCCTTCGGAATTCGTAGAAGACATTTCTAAGGAACAGTCACCAGACTTCGGATCCAAGTCAAAAAGATCGTGTTCCATAGAAACCTAAAAAAGAACAAATAAATCAACTTGCAAAAACAAAAAATAAGTGGAAGAGGCACGAAAAAGAAACCTTGAAAGCGCGAAGCAAAGGAGCGACGAAGCCAAAGATCGACTTCGCAACAAAGCTTAAGGCAGCAGAACCTCAGTACTTTTCAGAAACGGATAGAACAGGGGGACCCCCATCTCCGCCCTTTTATAGGGAGGCTCCGGTCAAAGTAACAATCGGCGTTCAAACTTCCAAAACAAAGCTCGGCCTTAGAACTCCGAAGTCCGAGATGGCGTTTGGAAGCTCAGTATCAAAATCAAACTTCGCGGGATTCAGACCTTTGGAGTAGGCCTTCGCCCGCGAGGGGCAGCTGTTGGGGATTTTGACTTCGGAACCAAACTTAGCCTCAGACTTCGGAAGAAAGATTAGCCTCATCTACACGGAAAACACAAAGATAAAAATCCCGCATAATGTTAGCTTTGCTAAGGCGAAGTCGACTTCGCTTGTCGGAAAGAAGTAAGGCAGCGGCGAAGCCTCAGGAAAGAAGGCATCAAGAGAAACTTTCACCCAAAAGATTAGCGAAGTTTCGTTGGAGTAAGTTAGGAGCAAATTCAACTAGACGAAGTATGAAAGTACGACTTCGCCCCTCATGTAAAGATCTGTGTAAAATAATAGGGGGGTAAAACGGTCTTTTGGTAATAGATTAGCGAAGACCAGACCCCTATAAATATCCCATCTAACAAGTACAGTACGACCAGAGAATAAAGTTACTTTACACGTGTGCGATTCTGCCACATGGACTCTCCAAACCCGTGTGAAAAGTTTAACAACCGTGCGACCAAATTTTTTTCCAAAGCCAGCTCATGCGCCTGACGCATGGTGCGCTAGCATGGAGCATGGTTGGCCCGCACCTGTTTTTTTGGAGGGGATGACCCATGCTATTATGGTCTGACTCAATGCATGTGATGTGTTTCTGAAAACTTAATTAACAAGCATCTGTTATTAAATACTGGATTTTTGTGTTCAAATAAAAAATCAAACTATTTAGATGAGTGTAATGTATGGATATTCTATGTTAAATTTGTGTTTTCCACCTTTGAGTTAAGCTTGGTCGTCTCCAACAGGAGATGCATCGGATATCTAAAACCAAAATAGATCTCCAGCGTACTAAAGACTCATTTTAGGTGTCACAAGAGGCATAACCCTAAATTTGAGTATCCTCTCTCCTAGAAGTACGTTCGTAAACAGAATTGTTCTTTTTTGTCTTATTATTAGAAAAAACCAAAAATAGGTATTGGACCATTTTCCTGTAGTACTATCTAAATGACGAATGAGTCTTATATTTTAGGTGTCAGTTATTGGATATAATCTCAGAGAGGACGGAAAATAAAATTTTAAACTGTATCAAATCATCATTCATGAGCCTTTTTGTTTCTTCAAGTACGAGTTATGTCATAAATATTTTTCCATGACCATGTCAGAACGGAGTATTTTGTATGACTTTAAATCATGAGTCTTGAAAATGTGTATTTTCTAACATAGACCATGATGACGCATTTGACCCATATACACTACTGCATAAAATTCAATTCCGTGGTGGGCAAATGGTATTAACCAAGGCGGTTTTTTTTAATCACCTCGAGGGGGAGGGGGGGTCACGGTTAATCGTGATCCACCAAGACGGTTCAAACATCAAACTAAAGAAAAAGACCTAGGCCGCTCACAGCCACCCCAGATCCACATGCCTTGCCGCCGGATCTCCATACTGTCACAGCCACTCGCCGAATTCGGGCTCCCGCCGCCGAATCTGAGCACCTGCTCACTGGATCCGGGCACCTGCTCACGGGAAAGGGAGGGAGGGCGGATCCTCCTCAACGGAGCCGCTACAGGGCCGGAGACGTCGTCGTCAATCTGCGAGGTAGGGAGGGAGATGGTGAGGCATGGATCCGATAGGAGAGAGAGTGTGAGTAAGGGGCATACCTTTCGGGGTGCACGACTCGCAGTCGCCACTACCGCCAACTAGGGCGCAAGGCTAGCGCTTTCGTCACTACTACACAAAATCTTTTGGGAGACGTTTGGGAAACATAACCGAGGCGGGCAGCCTAGCAAACCGTCTCGATTAAGAGAGGTCAGCCGAAGGCTGGGCTACCTCCCTCCAACCACCTCGGTTAATAGGTTTCTTGAGACGATCACGTGTGTCATGGACATTTGCAAGTGTGTCACGACGAATGTTGTCATATGGGGGAAGTTATTCTACCTTCACAGCGAGCTCGCGACAGTGGAAGCTGCGCAACTGGAGAACCAGTGGTCTAAACATGAATGACTACACGTTACCAGACATCTTGGATTAGGTCATGCTGAAAACATTGTTACGTGATTTGCTTATGTAGATGTTTTGTAATATCAACCGTGATATAAAGACAACATATGATTTAATGTAATATATGTGTTTATTTTTTGTACATGCATTTTCTGCTTTACATGTGTTTGAATATGAGAAATTTTGGTTTCAAATTCAAATATAATAATTTTTTATTATTCTTGGAAAACGTTAACAAAGGTGGGCAAATAAAAGTAAACGCCATGGTTAATAGAGCAATGGAGGCGGGCGGCTTAAGATACCATGGTTAATAAAGCAACAGAGGTGGGCGGCTTAAGATAACTAACTCGGTTAAAGACATTAACCGAGGCGGTTAACTTAAACCACCCGAGTCCGTTAACGCCAACCTCGATTAAGGCCATGATTTACCATGACCTTTGATCCGACGTGGTTGTGCTACCCGCCTCGGTTAAGCAATTCTACCCGCCTCCGTTAAAATCTGTGTAGTAGTGCATGACCCCCCATGCCACCGGATCTAGCCCACACCGCCACCATGAACTCCCCAACGTTGTCGTCACTGCTATGGTAGAGAGGGGAGGAGAGGGGTCACCGCCCGCGCTTGAGAGGAGAAAGGGCGTCGTCGGTGCCGTGGTGGAGAGGAAGGGAGGGGAGGGGTCACCGGCATAGGGGAGGGGAGGGGGCGACAACATGGGGGAGGTGAGGGGGAGCCGGCATGGGGCGGGGAGAGGAAGCAAGGGGCGCCTGAGTGTAGATGATTGTGGGGAAGGGAGGGATTGATTCTAGGGTTTCTCAACTCGTTTATATATTCTACATGATATTAGGCTGGAGTGGGTTTAGTGGACTGAGCCTGATTTACTGAGGCAGTTGTTTTAAAATGCCCGTCTCGGTTAATCGTCTCGGATAATGAAAAATGACCGCCTTAGTAGTTAATCCGAGGTATTAACTGAGACGATTATCCTTCCTATTCGTCTCGAAAAAATGCAAACGCCTCAAAAAAAATTATGTAGTAGTGTATAGTTTAAAACAAAAAATTCAACTAGGCGAGAAAAATAGGAATAAATTACCACAATAATTATTACTAGAAAATGAAGTGCTCTTACGGGCGCCTACAGATGCAATCGCAGACAGTAGTTTAAATTCGTTTGGAAAAAATAGCTCAGGTAGCAATCGTATATGGCATGTGTACATCTGTTCTAGCTGCGTGCTAATATCAGAAGCCTAAAAGAGAGGCAATCCAATTTGCGGCTGGGAACCAGCCACTGAACCATATTTATTAGCTAATCGACAAGCGTGTCTGATTAATGATATAATTCAGTATCCAAACTGGCTATTCACATGTAGTTCCTAAGGTCCCGTGCGATGTCATATTACATAGAGGATAAAAGCTCGTGGATAGGAAAGTCTTCTGCGGTTTACAACACTGTTCTAAATATTCGTGCAGCTAAAGGATGTATATGATACTAAAACATGCTCACAGCAGCCAAACAAGTTACAAGCACATTGAGTTTGTCGAGATAGAAACAGCTTGTTCCGATAAATAACATGACCAGTACGTGTACGGAGACATTGGTTTGTCCGTTTCATCGTCTAGCCTGGCGTTCCTGGCCTTCTCGCGTCAAGGTACTCCCATGGAGATACAACTAAAATTAACGGCAGTATATCAGACGGTGTAGCAGAAACAAATTGGGGGGGGGGGGGGGGGGGGGGGGGGGGGTGGGGCGGTGTTCTGTTGTTTTGTACCTGTCGGCATAGATATGCCTTACTTCAAGTTCCGTGGAGATATGGGTTGGCACTCGTCTACTTGCAGTTAAAACACATAACTCCAAAATGCATCGCAGCATTATTCTTTCACGACAGAACATGCAGCCGATGAAAACAATTCTTACGCAAAAGACCAGGCAGTGCTTGCCAAGCAATCATACACAAAAGTGCTGGCTGCAATTGGGGGACACAAAAGGTTGATGCCTTTTCTTTTCTTGGGGCTAAGCACGCCTTCCCTGCAATGCAAAAAATTTATCAGAGGAATGGCCGCGCAGTTAAACATTCCACTGAGTAAGTTCTGTCCATGATTGCTGGGAGTCAGACGAAGTCGATAAGTAAATAATTGCATATGGATTTTTTTTTTTATTTTTGTATTTTTTTGGAGAAGAGGCATATGAGAGGGGTGTCAGTGTGTTACCATGGTGTAGCCTCATCATTGGAAGAGGAACCACCATCATCTCCGAGGTCGCTATCCAGGAAGGAGAGTTTCTTTGCACTTTTTTTGGTGGCAAGGGCAAGTCTTGTAACCAAAGTCAGATTTCACATGTATTACGCAAGGGGCTAAGCGGATTGTTGTGTATTAGGCTTACCTCTTTTTTGCGCGCCGCATCAAGAATTGTGCACCATTTTTTTAGCTGAAATTTCCTATGCTTATATTGAAAACAACTAAGGTTTAATAAAATTATGGGGTTACCAGATTGCAAAACAAAATCCCTCTGGGGATACCAGGACACCACATAAGTCCAGGGAGTAGCTAATGAACATAAAAAGATTAAGCACAACTATCAAATCTCCCACATAACATTTGGTGTTGATGTTGTCGGATTGAAATCATGCAACAGAACTCGGCGCCTTCTCTGCGAACACCTCTAGCTTCACTTCATTTATTTTCCTTGCAACAAGGGGCACCATTTCTGCAAGAGATGTACAAGAGTATAGATTACATCAGTTAGATTGGGGAAGGTATGATCTATATGCCCAAACAAAACCTGCAACAACTAAAGGACATTTGTGCACCTCATCACAAAGATAATGGCATTGCTGTTCTTTGTAAAGTTTCCCATAGTTCTAAGGTTGACCGCATCATTGTGCAACTGAAAAAATGAAGTAGAGCGGAAAAACATAAAGCAAAACTACATAGATAGTGCCCATTTCACTCAAGATTAAATTTTTTGTGGGGATAAACCATATCTCTAGGCATGATGATCACCAAAGGTGCTGATTATCTTTGTAGCACACATGCCTATGATGTTCAACCATATCTTCAGAGGCAAAGATCACCAAAGAGATGCCGCCTTGCCAGCATAGGCAATCACCTTTTTTAGGAACTAAAACAAGTTTCTAAGCATATAGCAATAGGTACCAAGTGTTGCATGAGTGCGCTTACATTCTTCTTTTCTTTGCATTGTAGCTTCTGTTCCTCCTCTTGCTCTATATTGTTTCAATATTCCCTCATCCAAATCCAAAAACTGGTGGACGATGTTGCTAGTAATTACTTATGCTGCCTATTCGCTAGAGTAATTCGGTAGAATGGTTTTATTCTGAATGGTACAAGTGAGCAACAAAAAATGACACTATATGAGAAATTTTCCTTTTCACCTTGATCTGTAAATGTACTCAAGCCCTTCCTCTTATTAAGTGCCTAACCTTTTCTCAGCTTGCAGTAACAAAGTTATGTGTGAGTAAGCCTAGGTAACGTAGAAAAGGAATAGCCAAGTTACTACTACGTGCTGCAATAACCCAGCAATGTGTTACTTTTAATAAGCCAAGTAGCATTTAATCTTATTTGGCATATATTGCACGGTAAGCCACATCGCAAAGTAATAATCTAATAGTTGACCTGTTTGTACTTAAAAAGATAAATTCAAGACAGAAACAAAATAGATGCTGATTATGTTACAACTACTACTACATGCTGAGCTGATTCTACCATAAGATAGAGCTATCTTGCTGCAGAAGTTGCACAAGCTATAAAGGCAGTGCACAGTAAAGCATAATATTGGGTGCACATTGCACAACCACTACCAACTTATATGCATGTAATGGCAGTGTACAAAAATAAGTTCTGCTCACATGTAAGGTTCAATTGATGAACATTCAATCTTAAATAAATGGTGACGAAAAGAGAATATAACAACATGTTCAATTGTTATGTTTGGTTGAGTTGCCATTTGCTATTCAAGTGAAATAACTAAACAAACATTCTAGTAGAGAGGGTCACCTACCTCTTACTTGTAACAATCTTTTGTGTAGTCTTGGTAGTTGAATGCCAGGGTGAATCTGCATCTAAGTTTGCATTTGCAGCAGTATGCTGCAATGGAGCATGGTAAAAATATTATGGCAATTGATTCAAACACTTAAGAAAGATGCAAATTATTATAGATTCACTCTGTAACATTTAGACGCGAAGGAGTTTCATTTTAGTCTTACAATGCTAACCCTCACATGGATAATTCACTTACATATCACTGCGTGTTGTCATAACCACACATCACTTAACTGATCGAATAAATGGATCACAGCAGTTTTAACATCCAACAGGTTTACCAATGATGGCATACCTTGACAGTGCTTTGTTAATACGATTTTGTGGCATATAGCTCAATGGAGATTACAGGAGCATATGCATAGAAACCATGACACATTACTTAAGCTAGTTAGTGGACGCACAGTTACAATAGTCAAATTTTGTGGCTGCAAGTCCAGATTGGTATCACAATACTATGATACTAAATATCAACGATTGGTTACTATTCGACCAAATGAAATTCGGTGCCAATAAAAACAGTTCAAATATTGTTGAAATATTTTTATCAAGCTATCTACAATATCAACTTAAGGTGCAATATGGTGTAAAACGTAGATCACTATTGAGTATAATGTTTTCAATTTCAACAAATAAGCTCACCTTGACATTGAGTTCGTGAGGATATAATGTTTTCAATTTCAACAAATGAGCTCACCTTGACATTGAGTTCGTGAGGAGCAGGTAGCCCAAGGAGCCGCCGGCAGCTGCTGCCACCATAGATCCACCAGGGCGACCAAATAGCAAAAGGAAACATTGTCTGCTACCACTATAGATCCACCAGGGCGACCAAATAGATCCACCAGGGCGCAGATCCGATGCTGCTGGGAGTAGATCGGGGCCTGGAGACCCCTGATGTACCACTGGAGATATCGACACGCTAGAGTTTGATGGCGGCGCTCGAGCCACCTCCTAAGCTCCTAATGGCGAGATTTGGGAGAGGATGGGGGAGAGAGAGAAACTCACGGGGAGACGCATGCGCTGTCATTGCCCCATGGCCAGGAACTTCGGTGCCATGCACCACTGCCCTTGCAAGCGAGGCAATGGAGACCGCAAGATGCGATGGCTCCCGACTCATGAGGTGGCGGACCTCTCGGCGCCGTGCTCCCACACATCAACGGCGACGCCGTGCCACCCAGGATAGGGGGAAATCGGGAGGCACATCCGCACATGCGTCTAGCGGCGCGGATGGTGTTGGTTGCGGGGAGAAGAGAGAGAAAGGATGAGGAATGAGGGGAGGTATTTACGTCAAGGTGCTAGGTGAAAATTACGCACTTACTGTACTGACCTATCGAATAGGACTGCAGGTTTATTTATCAAAACTTGGTGTGTCTTTTTGAAAATAAGGCTCGCCCACGTGTCTGCGATTTATCTGGTTCGAGGAATGCCGAGTAGTTTTTAAGCAACCTGATTTCTTTTGTAGAATTGTGTCGATATGTGCATTGACCTGAGAGAGAGAGAGGACTATGATGCTGTAACTACTCTTTGAATACTCCCTCCGTCCCATTAAAAATATCGTTTTAGACTTTTCAGACATCACGTTTGACCATTCGTATTATTTGAAAATTTTGTATAAATATCATTTATTTTATTATAATTTGTTTTATCACTAGATGTACTTTAATAATTATTAATTGATTTTGTATTTTGTATATAATTTTCGAATAAGATAGACGGTCTAACACAGTTTCTAAAAAAAATCTAAAATGACAGTCTTTATGGGACGGAGGGAATACGTGCTCTTTAGCGTTGAATACTCCGTAGATCATATGTCATTGACTCGTTGAATAGACGAGAAGCAGCCAAAATCAATGTCACAAAAGTCAATTTTATAAAATTTGATAGATAAAAGAAGCATCATATGCGGATCTAATAATAATGTAAAAGGCAGTATACATTGGTATTTATATTGAATAAAAGCATATAAACCCTAACAATATATTTTATTAGAATATAGAGGCCAATGACTCCTTTTTGTTGAAAATAAACCTTACAGAGAATAATAATGTAAAAGGCAGTATACATTCGTATTTATATTGAATAAAAGCATCTAAACCCTAACAATATATTTTATTAGAATATAGAGACCAATGTCTCCTTTTTGTTGAAAATAAACCTTACAGAGTGGAATAGTGGATGAGACATGGGAGAGGTACATTTGTTTTTAAATTTTTAGTTTAGAAAACTGAAGGGTAACAGGCGGACCTTACAAAGCCGGCTAGCAATCCTGGAGTCACGGAGCAAACTCTAGTGTACAATGTGTCCCCACTACCACGCGAGAGTGATGAAAGGTCTCCCACGCGGCCACGAAAGTAGTACTGTACGTCGTGACTGCGACGGGTCCCACTCAGTCTTTGGGCGTTCCAAAGGACGGGTTCGCGACGGAGATGCAGGGTTCGTTTTACCGACCGGTAGCCGGTAACCGCCGGCCGGCGGTATCGGTATACCGGTCCGGTATTACCGGTTACCGGTAGAAACCGGTCGAATTCAAATTTTGAGTTTGAACCCCAGTTCAATCGGTTCCGGACCGGTATACCGACCGGTTTGACCGGTTACCGGCCGGTTTGAGCGGTTTACCGACCGGTTTGGTGGTAACCGGTCGCATTTTCAAATTTCAGATTTATTTTTTTTAAAAAAAATGCTAAAAAATTTCTAAAAATAGTTCATGATTTATAGAATCCAATGATGTCAAAGTTTTTCAAATTTGAGTGCGTTTAGTATATTTTTCGACCTTCATGATTTAATGGGCCTAACGGACTTAATGGGCCTTTTTTTTTTTTTACTTCGGGACTTCGAAAAAAATTCTAAATGTAGTCAAATTTGAAAAATTTTGACACCATTGGAATCTATAAATCATGAAGTATTTTTAGGAATTTTTTTACCATTTTTTCCTCCGATTTTAAATTTGAAATTTCGGTTTTTCCAAACCGGCCGGTACCGGTACCGGTCCGGACCGGTATTACCGGTAACCGGCCGGTTACCGCGGTATGCCGTCGGTAAATAGAACCCTGCGGAGATGCCGCCGTCGACGAAGAGGTTGTGGCCGCTGATGTACCGCGCGTCGTCGCTGGCGAGGAAGAGCACGGCGGCGGCGACGTCGTCCACCCGCAGTGCGCCCACGCCCTTAAGGTTGGCCATGGCCTCCATTGCCTGCTCGAACGCCTCCGCTTCGAGGCCCATGTAGCTCATGGTCAGCGGCGTGGCGACCCCAGCGGGGGAGACGCAGTTGACGCGGATGCCGTGCCGGCCGAGCTCCGCCGCGGCGTTCTCCGTCAGCGTCACGAGCGCGCGCTTCGCGCACGCGTACGCGTACGAGGACACGCCGGTCACCGCCGCCGCCGCGCTGGACGTCCCTACGATGCAGCCGCCGCGGCGCGCGGGCACCATCACCCGCGCCGCGTGCTTGGTGCCCAGGAACGGGCCCACCAGGTTCACGGCCAGCACGCGCTCGAAGTCGGCCTTGCCGCTCTCCCGGACGCTGTAGCACGCCGGCCCGCTGACGCCCGCGTTGTTGAACATGATGTCCAGCGCGCCGAACGTCGACACGGCGTGGTCCACCGCGGCCGCGACGTCGTCCTCGCTGGTCACGTCGCAGTGGACGTAGCTGGCGGCGCCCGCGCCGAGATCGGCGCACACGCGCGCGCCGGCCTCGTCCTGGATGTCGGCCACCACCACGCGGGCGCCGTGCTCCACGAACAGCCGCGCCGTGCGCTCCCCGATCCCGCTCGCCCCGCCAGTGATGACGGCCACCTTTCCCTCCAACCTGGGCGCATACATGCATAACAGTAACAGATCAACCTATGCCAGATTTGGTGGAATCAGCATCGCAGATCCGAAACAGCGAAGAAGCTAGCGTTCTTACTTTCTTGGAGAGCTGGGGACGACGCCGGAACTGCTTGCCATGCCTAGCTCTGCTGCAAGGGCAGGTGCTCGCAACTAGCACTACTAGTGAGCCTGAGCACTGGACAAGGCAGTGACTGCCATAAGTATGGTTGGACGGAAAAAGCTACTCGCCAGCCTTTCAATTTTTTCTTACCCAAACAAACATTAAATAAATAATATTTGCTCCATCCTTTGACAAAAAAAATGTCGTTTTAAAATTTCAGACATGTTTATTTGATCATTCGTCTTTATTCAAAAATTTTAATAATATTTATTTATTTATTATGATTTATTTTATTATTAGAGATACTTTAATAATGATTTATTTACTTTATAAATTGTATAAATTTTTAAATAAAACGAACGATCATAAATGATGTCTTACAAAAGATAAAAACGACATTATTTTTAAGACGGAGGTAGTAATCACCTCCATTAGGCCTTCTACAATGTGTGGCTTGAGTGATACTTAGAAAAGAGAGAAAATTTAGGAAGCGCTCTTGCCACTGCACCCTATGGTGCTAACTTTTAGTGATGCTCCAAAAACAGAGATTGAATCAACTACTTGCGTCGCTTCCAAACTGCTTCCATTCAGTAGAAAACGTTTTTCATGATACTGCTCTAGTATGTTTGCTGCTCTATTTCTTATGAAAAGCTGACGCAAAAAGCTGTGTGTGGAGGCCAGTGATGCTAGCTATTCTAGCACACTGCAGCACTCGAGGAGCAATTCTCATTTTAGCTGTGGACCCTATGTTTTTTTTTGCGAGCACTGCTCTTACGCTGCAGAAGGCCTTAACGGTTCTGTCCACGTCACCCGTGACGTCAGCTCGTGCGGACCGACCAACAAGAGGGCAGGCGAAGCAGCGGGCCCGATGGTGGCCGCCGTCACCGGAGCCGCCGTGAGCGGACCCAAGCGGCGTTCTTCTTCTCACCCTCTCCTGTTAGGGTTCTGGGAGTGGGCCACTGAACCATCGGATCAATGCTATGGTGCGTTGATTAGTTTGATGTTTGTATTTCCTTCAATGTATATTGTTCGTGTTCGGTTCAATTCTATAGAGCTTGTCCCTATCAATTGCAGCAATGGTGTGTCAATGGTGTGTCAGGATTGCCATCATGGGGCTACCGGTGCTCCTCAAGGTACCACCCCTGACATTACTCACGATTCCTCCATCTCTCCTAATCGCGGTCATGTAAATTGTTAATATTCAGTAATGTCCTTCAGTTTACCTACAGTAGATCAGTTGTTTTGGTTAAACAATCCAAGAGAATGCTCATTGTTTTCTCTCTGTCATGTAATTTTATAATTGAGAGTTCATTAGGGTTGATCTGGAGACCAACTTCATTGGTAGCCACATGATTATTGTCTTCGTACGCTTTGTTGATGCCAACAGGTATTCTCCTTTTTAGATTAATTTTACTACATACTCTATACCAATGACTACTTACAATATGTGCAGGTGTGGTGTACTTTAGTTTTTTAACAAAATCCTGTTTTCCGTCATTAATAGTGCATCCATGATCTGATTATAATTTTTTTCTAAGATATACATGTCTAAACCTAATGACTTGGGATTTATAAATTTTCAGAGTTGCTGGAGGCCAGAACAAAGAGGCAACAATTAATGTGGTATGAGCCTAATGATGTAGGGTATATAATTTTTCAGAGCTGCAGGAGGCCAGAAAAAAAGGAGACAACAATGTGGTATGAGGCTAGCCAGTACATGCACAGTAAGCCATTTTTTCTTAGAGGTACATGCAAGATTTGATAGGAAAATAAAGAATATAAGCCCACGAGTAAACATGAGGTCACTTGACCATCCATGTTAACAAAGCATATATTGTTTCTGGTATTGTTTATTCTTTGTTACCTAAATAGTTATGGTTAAATTGATTTGTAATAAGAATTGCATAGCCAAGCCCATCTAAGAGCAAAGGCTCTAATTATTTTTGCAAACTTTATTTGGTTCTCTTGACTAAGCCTCGCTTTCATGGCATCGCTGTAGTTTGTCCACACAAAATGGTCTCAACAGGTTATCTTATCTTAAACAAACCTGCTGCAGATGTAGACGTCCATGTTATGTTCATTTTTTAGATTTGCAGCAACAGGCCTATCCGTTTAGTGTTGTAGTTCATTCCCATTCCTTTGGCGTCTTTTCTACATTTGCAGGTTTATTCCACCCCGTTTATGCACCAGTTAAATCATTGATTTTTTTTTCTCGAAAACGTAGGAGAACTGCGCTTCATTATATTAAGAAGAAAAAAGGGAGGAAGAAACCCCGTACAACACACACCACACCAACCCAGACACAAGATTTACACAGCGCTTGTGAGAACAAAGAGGCGACCAAAAACTAGAAAAAAGAGAGACCTTAGGAAGCGAGGGGTGTGGGTGGGGGTGGGGGGCCAAGGAAGATAACCCCCGAGCCCCAGCCAAAGCCCACATCCGACACTCCTCCAAAACAAAACCCAAAGCACCAGCTAAGTTTGGAGCAGCCCCATAAAAAACACAGCTATTGCGATGCTTCCATAATGTCCATGCTCCTAGGATCACCAGAGAGTTGAATCCTTTTTTGTTAACCTAGCAGTAGAATTGCTTGATCTTTCCCACCACAAATCAAAGGATGAATCTGTAGGCTCTGGGGAAAACTGATGGATACCAAAATGCTGAAATAGGGAGAACCAAAACTGCCGAGTGAAAACACAAGAAATAAGGAGATGGTTGATGGTTTCCTCCTCTTGATCACAGAGAGGACATTGCTCTAGGTGTGGCAGCCCCCCCTTGCCAGACGATCTGCCGTCCAGCACCTGTCATGTGCAACTAGCCACATAAAGAAACGGCATTTGGATGGAGCCCAAGATTTCCAGATCCTCTCATAAGGTCCAAATTGAGTAGACCCGATGAAGAAACTAGCATAAGCAGACTTAGCCGAGTATTGTCCACTAGAAGAAAAACGCCAAATGTGAGAATCCTCAATGTCTGGCTGTAGCTGAAAATCATATATGAGATCCCATAGACAGAGAAAATCCAATATTGCTTCCACTGGTAGATCACCACGAATATCTATAACCCAAGAACAATCAGCCATAGCTTCCTCAACCGTGCATCTATTCGCAATTCTCTTTGGAACAAACGCAAGAAGATGAGGGGCCAGGTCTGCAATGGATTGACCATTCAGCCACCTGTCCATCCAGAAAAGTGTGTTTGCCCCGCTGCCAACCACCGAGAAGACAGCTAATTTGAAGAAAGCTTGAACCTGTCCGGGCACCTGGACCGGTAAGCTCGCCCAAGGTTTGCTAGGTTCAGTTTTCTTAAGCCAAATCCAACGTGTCCGCAGTGCCCAACTGAAATGCCCAAGCCTCCAAGCTCAAGTGGACGGCATGTTTTACCCCAAGCCACAAGACAATGCCCCCTTTTTGCTTCTTTTCTTCCTCTCCAAAGGAAACCACGCCTCAATTTATCCACAGCTTTAATGGCCCAGGGAGGGAAGTCAATGGCCACCAAGATATATATTTAGTTGACCAATTAAGTTTAGATCGGTGTAAATCTACCAATTTTCCTATTTCCATTTGTTTATTGAGTTAGTTTTGATCTAAAACATGTAGGCTTTCCACAAATTGTTGAACAAGGTCCCGCCTGAAGTTTGACTTACCCTTAGGACTTGAGGTAGTCTCCTAAACCTTTTGTGTTTGCAGGCCTAATTTTCCTTTTCTCTTATTTGCAGCCTATATTTTTCTCCAAATTTAGATTGACGTATATGAATTTACTAGTTTTTCCTATTTCCCTTTTCCACACCATTCATGATTATCCAGGCATCAATCGCAATAAGATGGTCCACAGAAGATATTCACTCAACCTTCCTAGACAACAGCCTGAGCATCATATCATCACGACCACAGAGAGAACTGAAAGAAGTATTTGAAAGGTCAGTTCTGAACTCTAAAGAAATTAGTTCATGATCTCCACTGCGTTTCTTTGTTTAAACAGAGATCATCTATAGAATAATTTTTGGGCAACAGAGCATTGTCATAAAAAAGGTCAACATGTAATAATGTACAATGCTATGTAAATCTAATGTTTTTTGGGTGTCCTCTACCATAACCTTCTGCAAATATCTCTATATATGGATCTCGTTGTGTTATTTTCGATCAATATCTTGAAGTTGGATATCTCTAAAGCGTTTGACTCATTGTCTTGGGCCTTTTTACTGGAAGTCCTCACACATTTGGGTTTTGGTCACGGTTGGTGTAATCTGATTGCCAGCTTGCTGATATCAGACACCAGCGTGGTCTCTGACAAGGAGACCCCCTATCCCCGATGTTGTTCATTCTCGTAATGGATGTGCTTAATAGTTTATTCACCAAGGCTGGAATTTTACAGTTGCTGCAACCATTAACGCGAGGCAATCCGGGTCAGCGCATATCCCTTTATGCTGATGACATTGTCCTCTTCATTCGGCCACAGGTGGTTGAGATGAACCTCATTATGAGCATCCTTGACAAGTTTGGTGAAGCGTCAAGCCTCCAAACAAATTTACAGAAAAGTTGTGTTGTACCCATTTGATGTGAGCCGGCTCAATTGGAAATGGTAACCTCTATACTACCATGCACCACAGCTTCCTTTCCTTGCACCTATTTGGTGCTTCCAATCTCAACTAGAAAAATTGGAAAGGCAGAATTGCTCAGGTGGATAGAAAAGATCAGTGAGAAACTCCCTGGTTGGCGAGCTGCACTCATGACCATGGCAGGAAGAGTTACCTGGGTAAGATTCGTTCTTTCAGCCATTCCGGTTTATGTCTTGATAGGTATCAATGTTCTAAAATGGTTTTTGCGTGCCATTGATAAGATAAGGAGAACTTTTCTTTGGAAGGGGAAAGAGCAAGTGAACGGTAAAGCTTGTCTGGTGGCTTGGGATAAGGTCCAGCGACCTCTTGATCTGGGTGGCCTTGGGATCCTTAACCTCAAGCTTATGAGTTGGGCTCTACAAATCCATTGGTTATGGCTCAAGAAGACAGACCCCAATAGGTCATGGGTTGGCCTTGATGACTTGCACATTCATCCAAACGCGGTGGCTCTCTTCAATATTGCTTTGGAGTCTCAGGTCAAGGATGGTAGAAATACTTTATTCTAGAAAGATAAGTGGCTTATGGGCTGCTGTTTAGGAGATTTAGCTCCAACGGTCGTTGCTGCTGTACTACCCGGAATTCAGAGGGAGCGCACGGTGGCTGACGCTCTTCAGGAGCATGCTTGGCAGCCGATATCAGATGGGGGCTCTCAATGGTGGCTCTCTTTGAATTCTTTCATTTATGGGATATTCTACACGAGGTGATCCTGTCTCAGGAGGCCGATGTCCATATTTGGAGACTGGATGGGTCAGGCCATTTCTCTTCAAATTCTGCTTATCGAGCGTTCTTCAATGGAGCTATTTCCTTCGAGCCATGGCGACGATTATGGAAATCCTGGGCGCCGCCAAAATGCATGCTGTTCCTATGGTTAGCAATCCGGAACAGGTGCTGGACGACAGATATATTAGCAAAGAGAGATTTACCTCACCCGAGTCGCTGTCCCCTGTGTGATCAGGAAGATGAGACTATACAGCACCTACTTACTATGTGCGTTCTTGCTCATGAATTCTGGTCACGAAACCTCACGCCCTTGGGACTGCATGACCGAACTCCCACAAGAAGAGAGAGGTATTTCGCATCTTGGTGGCGGAAAGCAATCAAGAGAATTCCAAAAGAGAAGAAGAGAGGGTTGAACTCTATTATCATTCTAGGCGCATGGACCCTTTGGAAGCACCAAAACGCCTGTGTTTTTGAAGGGTCTCGCCCCTCCATCACCAAGCTGCTTGATGAGTTTAGAGATGAGCACCATTTTTTGTGTTTGGTGGGAGCACGAGGCCTGCGCACGCTGGGTCTGGGTCACGGTGGCGGGCTTGGTTAGCCTACCTTGTAAGTCACTGAGGAGGTTCCTGTTTTGGGGTCAGGTCTCACCTCTATCCTAGTTATCTTTTAGTTCCTCCATTTTATTGTAAACAACCCCTCATAGCCTGGCCCAGAGTGGGGTGGTGGTGTTTGTAAGGGGCCGATCCTTTTCTATCTTTAATACAATGATACGCAGCTCTCTTGCGTATTCGAGAAAAAAATGGTTCCTAACATTTCAGATCGTTTATAGGTTTCTGTCACATTGCCACGGATTAAAATGAAGGGGTTGTCTTACTGGCTGCGTGCTAAATCTTTTGTTTCAGTACAAGTAGACAATTCTTCTTTGTGTTTGTCAATTATTATGTTAATAGATTTGTTTCTCAATTAGACCTTGCTAAATAGACCCCACATGGTTATTCATGTTGTATGTGTTGGCCTTAACTGTGTGTTGTCTCCTTGCATATTTGGGTTCCAAGACTGTCGGCGTAGCATTTTGGTCATTAGTTCCTGTGACTCCTCCACTTGCTTGTGCAATATTCCACATTCTTTTTGCTGTTAGTAAATCATTTAGCTTAATTGAATCCCATGGATATATCTTTTAAATGCTTAGGCATGATTTTACAACTGTATTGTGCAAAGGTTCCTTTCGGTTAGAAAGATTTAATTATTTTTGTCATGCCCTGGAGTTCTGATAGGATTATGGATCCTACCGGGCACGTGGCAGAGGTTGTAGGGATGAGAGGGAAACGGTGGAGGTCTGTGATCCCAGTAGCGGCGCTGGGGCGCTGTGGGCGCTGGGCATGCGTAGGGAAGGAGGTGGTGGCTGCTAGGGTTTTCCCAGCTCCCTGAGGAAGCCGGAAACAATGATATTGTCTGCTTAATTCATCGAATCGTCTTACATAGTATTTATCTCTGTCTACCATAGCAAAAATAGGAAATAAATAAAACTACCATAACTAAGATAGAAAATGGATATTTATCTAGATATGATGTCGCCTGGGCCTGCACCAGCTAGGCCCCTGTGGCCCTCCTCCTCTGATATGCAATGCCCATCATAACAAGTTCACTTTCTATATGATTGCCATATTTTTATAGTTAACATACTGCCATATGTAGTTAAAAAAATACTCGGTAGAGAATGCTATGTGCTCTTTTTTCTTGTCACAAAGTTCTGCAATGATTGTAAAGTGCTCATAAGTTTGTTGGATCCATGACCATGCATGGGGGAAAGCTTGCAGGGCTGAAATTGATTGTAGTTAACTTCAATCTATTCGATTGGCATACAAATAGATATAGTTGACCATGTTAATTTGTATGCAAACAATTGAATTGACGTTTTTGCGTTTTGCCTTTGTGCTTCATCTTTTAATTCCCAAGATACAAGGTGCAACAACATGATATCAGCCAAAAGTATCCTGCCAATTTGCCACTTCACTATAGGTGCCCCATCACATTTGTTGATCTGGATAGAACTATGTGAAGAGAAATGAGCTAAAGGTAATTTATTTAAGGTTTACATATGGTTTGATGTCCTATTTACAATACTAATTTTTAGGCTATTTTTAGCATAAGAAACATCAAATTAGCTCTCATGCATACAGGCATAGTTACTGAGCCTCCAATACATCTGTTGTACTTCATTAGCTCCAATGCAGATCAATAGGGTGCTACCCTCAAGTATAATTTGAGCTTATGCTTCCCAAGGTATAATACTTATAAGCTATAATTGTACTTTTAGGATATTCTAGCTATGAAACTAAAATAATTGCTCTGTTTGCTTGAGAAACTAAAATAATATGAATATTGTGATATGGGGCCGACATTACAGTCGCTAGCAGCGAGCACGAGGCACAGAGCTCGATGGCGCGAGCGCCCAACAGCAGCCTCTTGAGCCCAGAATGACTGTGGCAGCTGAGGTTTAAGCCAGGTCCGCTCCCTAGGTGAAGATGGAGAGTTTAGCGGCTGGCTAGTTAATGCCAGGCTTTAGTATCAAGGAGCTGAGCTCCTATTTATGTAAGACGGCAACAGTGTTATGAATCAAGCAATGAAGTTATCACTTATCTCTCATCTACTGCTATCCTCTAATCTCACCTCAGCTTTGGTGACAGGGAAGAACCCTGGCGCCACCATTACCTAGCTCTGCTTATGATCTACGCAACCAAGGTCCTCCCAGCCTAGGAGCCGAGGACCTTGACAACCTGGTATGAGGTTCCCGGCGATCCTCCTCCCATCATCCTGCTGCCAGCTCCTCCACGCCTTCACCTCCTTCCCTACCACCCCAGCCTTCCACTGCCACCACCATGTCTGAGCCTCTGTCTACGGCAGCGTTTGCTTAGATGACCCAACAGCTTACCACCAATATGACCACGATGCAGCAGTAGATGAATTCCTCGCTACAAACCATGCAACAGCAGATCAGCGCTTTGCAGCCACCGCAGACGTCCTTCTCGGGCTCCTCCGGCATGGGCTCCGGTGACAATCAAGGCCAGCGCCCCCTCGCTTTCATAAGCTCGATTTCCCTAAGTTCGATGGCAAATCCGATCCGTTGGCCTTCATCAACCGCTATCAGTCCTATTTTGTGCAGCAACGGATCGCGGCGGAAGAGCAAGTCTGGATGGCCTCCTACAACTTGGAGGGTAGTGCGCAGATGTGGTACTTACAGGTGCAGCAGTCCGAGGGCCCTCCGTCTTGGCGACGCTTCACCGAGCTGCTCAACCTCCGCTTTGGGCCACCCCTTCGTGCCAATCCCATGGCTGAACTCATGGCCTGCATGCGCACGGGGTCCGTGTCCGAGTACCAGGATCACTTCGAAGCTTTGCTTCCCCGCATCGGCCATCTGGATGACGAGCAGAGGGTGCAGGCGTTCACGGTGGGCCTCCTGCCACCGCTCAGCCATGATGTGGAAATGGACAATCCATAGACCCTCATCGTGGCCATGAGTATGGCCCAGAAGCTGGAGCTCCGCGAGCAAAGCGCTGCCACGGCGACCTCGGCCGCATCCACCTTCACCGCCCCATGCCCTCGGCTGGCGGGCAAAGGCCTCCTCTCGAGACCGTCTCACCGCTGGCCTTGCCAGCCCCGCCGCCACCCTCGGGGCACTTCAATGCCATGGCCACCTTTGAAGGGCGCCAGGTCTGCAAGCTCTCCGCCGCCGAGATGGACGACCGCCGTCGCCAAGGCCTCTATTTTAACTGCAACGAGAAATTCTCGCGTGGTCATAACAGAGTGTGCTAAAGGCTGTTCTTCCTCGACCTCACTGATGAAGAGGACTCCCCCGAACTGCCGGCCAACTCTGCTGATGACCCGCTCATTTCGCTCCACGCGATTGCCAGCGTCCGAACCGGCGAGATGATACAAGTGCACGTCCTGTTGGGTGGGGTATCCCTGCTGGCCCTGCTCGACTCGGGGTCGACGCACAATTTTATGGCAGAGGAGGCGGCCGCCCGAACCTGCCTTCGTCTCCAACTCTGGGGGGCATGCGGGTCACCGTGGCTAACGTCGAGCGCGTTCCGTGCCCCGACGTCTACAGAGTAGCTCCATTCTCCATCGAGGGTGCCAACTTCGCCGCTGACTTCTTCGCCCTGCCGTTGGCCGGGTACGATGTGGTGCTGGGTACCCAGTGGCTGGCCTCGCTGGGTCCTATTCTCTGTGATTTTGGCAAACTGACCATGTCCTTCTGGCACCTAGATCATCAAGTGTGCCGGAAGGGTGTGGCCGGTCCGGGCAGCCCTGGCCTGCGAGCCTGTGGCACCACCGATCTCATGCCGGCCCTATTGGAGGAGTTCACCATCGTCTTCACCGAGCCCATGGGTATGCCGCCCCCACGCTCCCGAGATCACCACATCACCCTCACCCTGGGAGCGACGCCGGTAGCGGTACGGTCGTATCGTTACCCAGCGTCCCATAAGGACGAGCTGGAACGCCAGTGCTCCACCATGCTGGCTCAGGGGATCATCCGGCGCAGCACCTCGGCCTTCTCCTTGCTGGTGTTGTTGGTGAAGAAGGCTGACGGGTCTTGGCAGTTTTGCGTGGACTACCGTGCGCTCAACTCCTTCACGGTCAAGGATGCATACCCCATTCCAGTGATGGACGAGCTCCTGAATGAGCTGCATGGTGCCTGGTTCTTCACAAAGCTAGATCTCTGTTCTGGGTACCACCAAGTCTGCATGAATCAAGAAGATATTGAGAAGACAGCGTTCCGCACGCACGATGGGCTCTACGAATTCCTGGTCATGCCTTTTGGCCTCTGCAATGCGCCGGCCACGTTTCAGGCGCTAATGAATGATGTGCTCTAGCCTTTTCTTCATCGCTTCGTCCTCGTCTTCTTCGATGACATACTCATCTTCAGCAACTCCCTCGCCGAGCACCTGCAGCACGTCTGCGCCATCCTGACCGTGCTGCGCCGACATCATCTGTTCGTCAAGAGGTCCAAATGTGTGTTCGGGGTAATCTCCATAGCTTATTTGGGGCACAACATCTCAGCACAAGGCGTGTCCATGGATCCCAAGAAGGTCTGCGCCGTGGCGGACTGGCCCCGCCCACGCTCAGCACGCACCGTCCGTGGATTCCTTGGCTTAGTGGGATATTACCACAAGTTTGTGAAGTAATTCGGTGCCATCGCCGCTCTTCTAACTGCCTTACTCAAGAAGGAGGGGTTCTCATGGTCACCGGAGGCTGAAACTGCCTTCTCTGCCCTCAAGGAAGCAGTCACGATGGCGCCGGTTCTGGTGCTGCCGGATTTCACTCAACCTTTCATCGTCGAATGTGATGCATCAACCTATGGCTTCGGGGCTGTGCTGCTCTAGGGCCAACATCCAGTGGCCTTCTTTAGCATGCCCGCGGCTCCTCGACACCAATCCCTGGCGGCCTACAAGCGCGAGTTGATCGGGCTTGTACTAGCAATTCACCACTGGAGACCCTACCTCTGGGGACGACCATTCTTGGTAAGGACTGACCATTTCAGTTTGAAATTTTTGCTTGATCAGAGGCTATCCACCATCCCCCAACACCACTGGGTAGGGAAACTGCTCGGGTTCGACTTCACAGTCGAATACAAGGCGGGCAGCACCAACACTGTGGCCGATGCATTGTCACGCCGCGACACGGAGGAGGCCGGGGTCATGGCGATCTCCGGTCCCCGGTTTGACTTCCTCGACCGTCTACGCCAAGCCAATCTCCAGGAGCCGGCTCTGGTCGCCCTCATGGAGGACATTCAGTCCGGCCATTTGAAAGCCCATGTTTGGTTTTGGGTAATTGATGAAACCTAGTTTGCTAATAGTGTGCTCTAACTGTTTTATGAGAACAATTAGCAAACAAGATGTAGCAAAGGACCGGATCCGTGGAGGCCACAAGTGAAGGGTAATGACGGCATCCATGCAAATGGTATAAGTCCATCATCAAAGGTGTCCACAAGGTCCATCAAGAGATGAGAAGGAAGTTGATAAGAAACCGGGAGCTCAAGGCAAAGGTATAACAAATAGGAGCTCTTTTGCTTTTGGTGATCAAGACTCCATAGAGGGAGTGATCACATTTAGGATAGATAGCCGTACTATCAAGAGGGAAAAAATCATTGATGAAATGCGGTTATCAAGAGCCACTAGGTGTTCATGATCATTGCATATGCATATAGATGCTAGTGACACTAACTTGACCCGTGGAAAACTCTTTGAAAAGACTAACACACGTGCACCTAAGTGAGAGACACTTTGGAGTGTTAGCACACTTTGGAATGGGTTGAAGTTTGAGGGTTAGAGAGGGTTTGGTCCTCTCTTCCTCCTGCCGAGCTTGCGAGGCAGGATTCGGCGAATTTCAGAAACGTTACAATAGAAAAACTAGCGTCGGACCGTGCTGTCACAGAGCGTCAGACCACTAGCCTTGGTCCGACGGCCAACACTTGTCTTGCTCATTCTGAGAGCGTCGAACACTGCGTTCGAGGGCGTCGGACCATTGTCCTCAGGGTCCGACGGTGCAGAGCCGCAACTGGTCGACACGTGGAGAGCAGAGGAGCGTCGGACGCTCGGCGTTAGTCCAACGGTGAGCGTCGGACTCCGTCCGATGTGTTTTCAGCGTTTTGGAACCTCTCTGGAAACGTCGGACGCTGGCGAGTTTTAGTCCGACGGCCTGTTGTTTCAGAATCCGACGGTGGTTTCCGGTGGAGCGTCGGACCAGAGGTTTGGTCCGATGGCTTACCGTCCGACGGTCGTTTTGGCACGAGAAAATAGCCGTTGTGATCCAACGTTCAACTTCAAACAGCAGAGGACACGTGGCGTCCATCCGAGGCGTCGGACCGGTGTTGTTAGTCCGACGGTTTGGCCGTCGGACAGTCCGACGGTGCGCAGTTTTGCCCAAACGGCTAGTTCTTTGTGTGTGGCTTATAAATAGGGACTTGGCCGGTTTGGGGAAAAAGAGTAGATACTCCTGAATATTATAGCATACTTGTGAGCCTTCCCACTCCATTCTCACTCATCCTACTTGATTGTGATCATCATTTGGTGAGTTTGGAGAGCGTCAAGTGCATTGCATTGATTGAGATCATCTAGAGGCACTTGATAGTTGTCTTTCACAGCGGTTTCTCTTGTTACTCTTGGAGTTTGCTGACTTCTAGATGGCTTAGAGCTGCGAGGATCGTTGAGGGGAGTTGGTGATTGTCTCCGCCTCCGATCGGTGAAGTTGTGAGGGGTTCTTGAGCCTTCCCCGCGGGAGATCGCAAAAGGCTAATCTAGTGGATTGCTCGTAGCTTGTGGATCCCCATCTTGTGTTGGTTGTGCGGCACCCTTGAGAAGGGTTTGGCGTGTGATGCCAATTAGCGCGTGAACCTCCAAGTGGGTGTATCACTACAACGAGGACGTAGCTTGCCGGCAAGCAAGTGAACCTCGGTAAAAATCATTGTGTCAACTCTCTTGTCGAGGATTTCTTGATTATTGTGATTGTTCTTATTGGTACTCATCTCATCACTACACCGGCGGTATAAGATTCACTCTCTCTACTCTTTACATTCTCGCACTTACTCTTGTGTAGCTTGTTAGCTTAGTGGCTCATCTAGGAGTAGAGTAGAAGTAGCAACTTAGCCTATTGTGTGTGAAGTAGAGACTATAACTTAGAACGGTTAGGTGGCTTGCATCTTTTAGTAGGCTAGCGCAAGAATTCGCTTCGCCGCTTATTTGTCTAACCATTTTGTCTTAAGTGTTGTTTGTAGAATTTTTATAGGCTATTCACCCCCCTCTAGCCATTTAGGACCTTTCAAGTGGTGTCGGAGCCGAGGCACCGTTGATTTGAGGCTTAACAACCTTCGGTGTAAAAATGGCTCAACTCAACATTCACATCAACAACACCACGATGCCACCCCAATTTGATGGCACAAATTATGCATATTGGAAGAGCAAGATGACCTCACACATCAAGTCAATCAATAGAGAGGTTTGGAAGGTTGTGGAGACAAAGATTGAGATTGCCAATGCGGCCAACCCCACAACCGTCGAAGAAAGATTGCTCCAACTCAATGATATTGCGGTTTGTGCTATCCATGAGGCCGTAGATGAGAAGGTATTTGAGCAAGTGAAGAACATTGAGAGTGCTCATGAAGCTTGGAAGAAGCTTGAGGAATCATATGAGGGCACCAAGGGTGTGAAGACCGCAAGAGCTTACATCCTCAAAGATAGATTTGCTAGCTTCAAGATGAAGGAAGATGAAAGTGTCCCGGAGATGTTTCATAGATTGCAAGTGATTGTGAATGAGCTCAAGGCGGTGGATGAAGAAGTGAATGATAGTGACTTCTCAATGAAGTTCTTGAAGATTTTGCCCAAGCGGTTTGCTACATTGATCACGGTTTTGGTGAAGACTACCTTGAGTGAGTTGACACCAAACCAAGTGCTAGCGGAGGTGATGACCGATGATGCTTATAGAGATGATGATGATAAAGAAGAGTTCGTCAACAAGAGCAAAAAGAAAGATGAAGAAGACAAGGATGAGAAGAAGAAGACCGTGGCATTCAAAGCTACATCATCATCAAAGGGTAAGGGCAAAGCAAAGATTGAATCAAGTGAAGACCCTTCAAGCACAAGTGAAAGTGATGAAGAAATGGCCCTTCTAGTAAGAATATTTGGCAAATTCATGAAGAAGAAGGGCTACCGGGCAAGAAGGAAGAAGAATGCAAGACAGTTTGATGGGCCAAGAAGATGCTTCAATTGTAGAAGCAAAGATCACTTGGTGGCCAATTGCCCACACTCAAGTGATGATGAGGACAAAGGCAAAAAGAAGAACAAGCATGAGAAGAAGGAGAAGAAAGAAAAGAAAGAATCTTCATACAAGAAGAAGAAGAACTACTCTCATGTGGTGACATGGGATAGTGATACATCTTCAAGTGATGAAGATAGTGATGATAAGAAGAAGAGTAAGAAGAAGGCACATGCAAGCATTGCTATTCATGGCAAGCCTTCCATCTTCGATACTCCTTCATGCTTCATGGCCAAGGGCTCTAAGGTATCATCCGATAGCGAATCTAGTGATGATGACCTAACAAAAGAAGAGCTAATTGACATGCTTGATGATGCTCGTATTCATTTTGACTCACTTAGAAAGGAATGCAAGGGCTTGTGCAAGGATAAACAATCCCTTGAGCAAGAACTTGAGGAGCTTAGAGCATCTTATGAGAGTCTAAAGGAAGACCATAAGAAGCTTCAAAAGTCTCACACTAAGCTTGATGAAGCTCATTCCGCTCCAGTGACTCAAAATGAGAACTTGCAAAGTCAAGTACAAAAGAAGGAAATTAAAACTTGCAACATAGGTGTAACATGTGATATATCTTGTGAACCTATTATTGTTGCCACCACTAACCCTTCTTGTAGCACTTCCACTACTACCTCACCCACTAGTGACCCTTCACTAGTAGTTGAGAACAAGAACCTAAAGGAGGAGGTTAAAAAGCTCAATCACTCCTTAGTTAAGGCTTATGGTGGTGAGGACCGCTTGCTTATGTGCTTGGGTACCAAAGGGCATCTCTCCACAAAGAGGGATTGTGCTATACCCTCAAGAAAGGCAAGACCGCCTTTGCTCCTCACAAGACTTGTTTTGTGAAGAGAAATGGCCAGTATTGCACAAAATGCAAGCAAGTTGGTCATTTAGAGCAAGATTGCAAAAGCAAGAAATCCAATGCATATGTATCCTCAATTAAGTTTGATTCTTGCTACATTCTCACTAAGGGATCAAATTGTGTGAAGCCTAAGTTTGTTGGTACATCCATATTGGGTCCAAAGAAGAAGACCATTTGGGTACCAAAGAGTTTAGTCACTAACCTCCAAGGACCCAAGCAACATTGGGTACCTAAAAAGAATTGATCTCTTTTTGTAGGTCAATTACAAAGCCGAAGGAAGGCATTTGGTGCTTGATAGTGAATGCACACAACATATGACCGGTGATTCTAGTATGTTTGGCTCTCTCAACACAAGTACAAATAGTGTCTATGATGCAATTACATTTGGTGATAACAAGAAAGGAAAAGTGAAAGGACTTGGTAAGATTGCCATATCCAATGACATGTCCGTCTCCAATGTGTTGCTAGTTGAAAGCTTGAACTTCAATTTGCTCTCGATTGCACAACTTTGTGATATCGGGGTTCAAGTGCATATTTGGGGTTGATGATGTGGAAATTGTTAGTGTTGATGGCTCAAATTTGATATTCAAAGGCTTTAGATATGACAACCTATATCTTGTGGATTTCAATGCTAGTGAAGCTCAATTGTAAATTTGTTTGATCACGAAGTCAAGTTTGGGTTGGTTATGGCATAGAAGGCTTGGTCATGTTGGAATGAAACAATTGAACAAACTAGTGAAGCATGATCTAGTTAGAGGCTTGAAAGATGTCACATTTGAGAAATATAAGCTTTGTAGTTCATGTCAAGCCGGCAAACAAGTTGGAAATACACATGCTAAGAAGAGCATGATGAGTACTAGTAAAGCTTTTGAGCTCTTGCATATGGACTTGTTTGGACCAACCACATATACTAGCATTGGTGGGAGCAAGTATGGATTTGTGATTGTGGATGATTACACTAGGTACACATGGGTGTTCTTTCTAGTTGACAAGAGTGAAGTGTATGATCTATTCAAGTCTTTTGTCAAGAGAAGCCAAAATGAGTTTGAAACAACCATCAAGAAAGTTAGAAATGACAATGGTAGTGAATTTAAGAACACTAAGATTGATGAATTGTGTGATGAGTATGGCATTGGACATCAATTCTCACCCAAGTATACACCACAATCAAATGGCATTGTTGAAAGAAAGAATAGAACCTTGATTGATATGGCAAGATCAATGCTAAGTGAATACAATGTTAGTCAATCCTTTTGGGCCGAAGCAATCAACACCGCTTGTTACTACATCAACTGCTTATATTGCCATGGTATGTTTGCAAAGACTCCATATGAGCTATTGAATGGTAGAAAGCCCAACATTGCATATTTTCGGGTCTTTTGTTGCAAATGCTATATTCTCAAGAAAGGCACAAGATTGAGCAAGTTTGAAAAAAAAATGTGATGAAGGTTTCTTACTTGGCTATTCAACCACAAGCAAGGCATATAGAGTTTGGAATTTGGCTAGTGGTACTCTTGAGGAGGTACATGATGTTGAATTTGATGAAACCCAAGGCTCTCAAGATGAAGTTGAAAATCCTAGTGATGTGAGAGGCAATGACTTGGCAAATGCAATGAAAGATATGGATATTGGTGATATTAGACCGAGGCAAGTCAATAATGATGAAGATGATGGTGCTATTCATACTAGTATGGAAGTTGAAAATAAAGCAAGTGCAAGTGACTCACAAGATCAATCTCAAGTGCAAGATCAACAAACTAGTTCATCTCAATCCAATGATCAAGTTTCTATTCTCCAACCGGTTTCTATTGCAAGGGATCATCCTTTGGATCAAATCATTGGTGGTATTCAAAGTGGAGTTCAAACAAGAGCAAGGCTAGCTCAAATTTCTGAGCATTTCTCGTTTGTGTCATCTATTGAGCCAACCAAGATTGAGGAAGCATTGCAAGATGTTGATTGGGTTAATGCTATGCATGAAGAGCTCAACAATTTCACAAGAAATCAAGTTTGGGAGTTAATGGAAAGACCAAAGAAACACAATGTGATTGGAACCAAATGGGTTTTTAGAAACAAGCAAGATCAAGATGGCATAGTGATAAGAAACAAGGCTAGATTGGTTGCACAAGGTAATACTCAAGTTGAAGGTCTTGATTTTGGAGAAACCTATGCACCGGTTGCTAGATTGGAAGCTATTAGAATCTTATTAGCCTATGCTTGTGCCCACAACATCAAGCGTTATCAAATGGATGTCAAGAATGCATTTCTCAATGGGTACATCAGTGAGTTGGTTTATGTGGAACAACCTCCCAGATTTGAAGATGTGAAGAAACCCAACCATGTGTACAACCTAAGAAAGGCATTGTATGGTTTGAAGCAAGCACCTAGAGCATGGTATGAAAGATTGAGAGATTTCTTGCTCTCTAAAGGGTTCAAAATGGGAAAGGTTGATACAACTCTCTTCACTAAGAAGCTTGGTAATGATTTATTTGTGTTGCAAATATATGTGGATGATATCATATTTGGATCAATCAATCAAGATTTTTGTGAAGAATTTGGCAATATGATGGCAAGTGAGTTTGAAATGTCCATGATCGGTGAGCTTAGCTACTTCCTTGGTCTTCAAGTCAAGCAAATGAAGAATGGTACATTTGTAAGTCAAGGCAAGTATATAAGGGACATCGTGAAGAAATTTGGATTGGAACATGCAAAGGCCATGAATACTCCTATGGCAACTAATAGGCATTTGGACTTGGATGATAGTGGCAAAATGGTAGATCAAAAGCTATATAGATCGCATCTCGACCGGATGTCATGTTTAGTGTGTGCATGTGTGCAAGATTTCAAGCCTCACCAAGAGAAAGTCATTTGAAAGCCGCAAAAAGAATATTGAGGTATTTGAAGGGCACACAAGATGTTGGGTTGTGGTATCCAAAGGGGTCCAACTTTGAGCTTATTGGATATTCGGACTCCGACTATGCCAGTTGTAAGGTGGATAGAAAAAGCACTAGTGGAACTTGTCAATTGCTTGGAAGGTCACTTGTATCATGGTCATCAAAGAAGCAAAATAGTGTTGCTCTCTCAACGGCCGAAGCGGAGTACATTAGTGCCAGAAGTTATTGTGCACAATTGCTTTGGGTGAAGGCAACTTTGAGTGATTTTGGATTGAAATACAAGAAAGTGCCTTTGTTATGTGACAATGAGAGTGCTATCAAGCTAACCAACAACCCCGTGCAACATTCAAGAACAAAGCACATTGACATAAGGCATCACTTCATTAGAGATCACCAAATCAAAGGGGACATTGAAATTGAAAGTGTTGGCACCGAAGATCAATTAGCGGATATCTTTACCAAGCCACTTGATGAGTCAAGATTTTGCAAGTTGAGAAGTGAGCTAAACATACTAGACTACTCCAACATGAAGTGAAAAGCATCATACATTATATGACATGCCTCTCCTTCGACTAAAGCAAGGTAAAATTGGTTGACATGGCATTCATACTTTGATAAGGATTTATCTAGTTCATGTAGACATGAAATGCATCTTATAGGCTCATGTATATATGGTACCACTTTTATTCTTTATGCTTGTATGATCAAGTGGTAGCATATGACATATTGATGGGCTTGCAAACCTAGTGTTGAATCTAGAACATGAGCTCATAATGTGTAACTTAACATGGTCAAGATAACCCTACTAGTGAGGTGTGAAGAAGCTTGTCCTTGGATCAAACTTAGTTACATGTTCTAGGCAAGTGATCTAGATTGAACCAATGTGAAAATGAACTAAACCCCATTTATTGACTTGATACTCCCATAATTTGCACCATTTTTGATGATTGTTGACAAAGGGGGAAAAGAAAGTCACAAAGATAAGAATGGAAAGGGGTCAATTAAAAATTTGAAAGCACACAAGTAGGGGGAGCAAGCTCATGAATAAGTTGTTGCATTTGGTGGCGCATTAACATATGATTTGTTGCATTGTCAAACTTCAATTCCTATCACTTGTTTGTTTGGTGTAATGCTTAGAAATAGATTTTGAATGGTGTTTGACAAAACTAGCATGCACAGGACTTACTTTTCTTAAAAAGTACCTCTCTTATTTAAATGTTGATCTCATGAGGTATTTTGAGTTTGTGATGCATGACTAGTAAACTATGGTGCTAAGGATGGCATAATTCCACAACTCCGATGGTATCACGCTTCAAAGGTCCATTCTATATACCTTAGCATCATTTGATAGTGGTAGCTCACCCAAACTTTCAAATCCATACATATGTGAAAAATTGAACCAAACACAAGGAATCACATATGTAGGGGGAGCTAATACTACTAAAGTGCAAACTTGGTTTTCATTACATATCTTTGTGAAGGTTGTCATCAATTACCAAAAAGGGGGAGATTGAAAGCCCATGTTTGGTTTTGGGTAATTGATGAAATCTAGTTTGCTAATAGTGTGCTCTAAGTATTTTATGAGAACAATTAGCAAACAAGATGTAGCAAAGGACCGGATCCGTGGAGGCCACAAGTGAAGGGTATTGACGGCATCCATGCAAATGGTATAAGTCCATCATCAAAGGTGTCCACAAGGTCCATCAAGAGATGAGAAGGAAGTTGATAAGAAACCGGGAGCTCAAGGCAAAGGTATAACAAATAGGAGCTCTTTTGCTTTTGGTGATCAAGACTCCATAGAGGGAGTGATCACATTTAGGATAGATAGCCGTACTATCAAGAGGGGAGAAATCATTGATGAAATGCGGTTATCAAGTGCCACTAGGTGTTCATGATCATTGCATATACATATAGATGCTAGTGAGACTAACTTGAGCCGTGGAAAACTCTTTGAAAAGACTAACGCACATGCACCTAAGTGAGAGACACTTTGGAGTGTTAGCACACTTTGGAACGGGGTGAAGTTTGAGGGTTAGAGAGGGTTTGGTCCTCTCTTCCTCCTGCCGAGCTTACGAGGCAGGACTCGGCGAATTTCGGAAACGTTACAATAGAAAAACTAGCGTCGGACCGTGCTGTCACAGAGCGTCGGACCATTAGCCTCGGTCCGACAGCTAACACTTGTCCTACTCATTCTGAGAGCGTCGGACTCTGTGTTTGAGGGCGTCGGACCATTGTCCACAGGGTCTGACGGTGCAGAGCCGCAGCAGGTCGACATGTGGAGAGCAGAGGAGCGTCGGACGCTCGGCGTTACTCCAACGGTGAGCGTCGGACAGAGTTCGACGCGTTTTCAGCGTTTTGGAACCTCTCTGGAAACGTCGGACGCTGGTGGGTTTTAGTCCGACGGCCTGTTGTTTTAGAGTCCGACGGTGGTTTCCGGCGGAGCGTCGGACCGGAGGTTTGGTCCGACAGCTTACCGTCCGACGGTCGTTTTGGCACGAGAAAATAGCCGTTGTGATCCAACGTTCGACTTCAAACGGCAGAGGACACATGGTGTCCATCCGAGGCGTCGGACCGGTGTTGTTAGTCCGACAGTTTGGTCCTCGGACAGTCCGACGGTGCGCAGTTTTGCCCAAACGTCTAGTTCTTTGTGTGTGGCTTATAAATAGGGACTTGGCCGGTTTGGGGAAAAAGAGTAGATACTCCTAAATATTATAGCATACTTGTGAGCCTTCCCACTCCATTCTCACTCATCCTACTTGATTGTGATCATCATTTGGTGAGTTTGGAGAGCATCAAGTGCATTGCATTGATTGAGATCATCTAGAGGCACTTGGTAGTTGTCTTTCGCAGCGGTTTCTCTTATTACTCTTGGAGTTTTCCGACTCCTAGACGGCTTAGAGCTGCGAGGATCATTGAGGGGAGTTGGTGATTGTCTCCGCCTCCGATCGGTGAAGTTGTGAGGGGTTCTTGAGCCTTCCCCGCGGGAGATCGCAAAAGGCTACTCTAGTGGATTGCTCGTAGCTTGTGGATGCCCATCTTGTGTTGGTTGTGCGGCACTCTTGAGAAGGGTTTAGGGTGTGATGCCAATTAGCGCGTGAACCTCCAAGTGGGTGTATCGCTACAACGAGGACGTAGCTTGCCGGCAAGCAAGTAAACCTCGGTAAAAATCATTGTGTCAACTCTCTTGCCGAGGATTTCTTGATTATTGTGATTGTTCTTATTGGTACTCATCTCATCACTACACCGGCGGTATAAGATTCACTCTCTCTACTCTTTAAATTCTTGCACTTACTCTTGTGTAGCTTGTTAGCTTAGTGGCTCATCTAGGAGTAGAGTAGAAGTAGCAACTTAGCCTATTGTGTGTGAAGTAGAGACTATAGTTTAGAACGGTTAGGTGGATTGCATCTTTTAGTAGGCTAGCGCAAGAATTCGCTTCGCCGCTTATTTGTCTAACCACTTTGTCTTAAGTGTTGTTTGTAGAATTTTTATAGGCTATTCACCCGCCTCTAGCCATTTAGGACCTTTCACCAATGCAGGGAGCCCTAGGCCATCACGGATGGCTGTAATACCCTAGGTATTACAATTTAATTAATCTGCCATGTCATCATATTTATGTTTAAGCAGTTGCATATGATTGTTCTTAGGGCCTAGAGTGATTCATTTTCAGCTAGTGATTGATTGTGTAATTAAGTCTTTAATCAAATTCAAAAATAAAAAAATTAATAGAAATCAAATTAAGTCCTAAAATTGACCTAAAACCCTAATTCAAACTCTATAATGAATCTGATGAAACTGTCTTAATAAAAGTTGTAGAGCTTTTAAAATGGGACAACTTTTATTTTTGGAGATTTTGAAGTTATATTATAGAAATTCAAATTAAACTCAAATTATCAAGTTGATATTTAAATTTGAAACTTCAATTTCAAAAATATTAAGAATCTTCCAAAACTCCGTTAATAGAAGTTGTCAAGGACACCGAGTAGAACAACTTTCATGTTGACCATTTTTCTAGTTGTTGAGAAAAATCAAAAGTAATTTTAAAATTTCAGTTTGAAATTCAAAATCTACTTTTACCCCGTTTGCTGTAGTTTGAAAATTTGGCCGAATTTGAATTTCATGTCAAAAGAAAAAATGATCTACACAAAATTCTCTACAACTTTTGTATTCACCACTTCATCGGATTCTGGCAGGATCAGATCAAATTGAATCAAATAGCGTTTGACCTACTCAGAGTACTACTGTAGCTGGGGGGTCCCCCTGTTCACCATCGCGGCCGTACGCGCGCGTGCCGCGACCGGCGCCGAGCGCCGTCCGGCCGTCGTGGGCACGCCGCGGCGTTGTCGAGCGGCCAAGGAGGGGGCCCCGGACGCCCCAATCCTATCCCACCCCCCTTCCCTGCCCTTTTAAGTCGACGAGCCCTCAGTTTTCTCGATTCTCCCCGAGCGGCCGCCGGCCACCACCTCGTTGTTCGTGACCGAATTCACAGCCACCGAGCCATCTCCACCCTCTCCATCTCCCAGATAGGTAGCCAAGCTCGTGGCGCATCGATTGGTGCCCGTCGCGTGAGCCGTGGTACCCTGGGTAGCTCTAGGTGAGCATCTTCGTCTTCGGGTTGTCACCGGAACTCCGCCGCGGCCATTGTCTCCTCGACCGGTCTGTTAGAGTGAGCATCTTTACTCTCGGGGTAGTGTTCTAAGCTCCTGTGGTGGTGTAGTTTCTGATGCGCGCGGTGGTTTGTGATGTGGTGCACCAGGTTCGTTGGAACAGGTCTTCGTCGCCGACGGCCGGGTCGTGTCCGCCGCCGTCGTCGTCAAGCCATCCTCACCGCACCGCCTCTTCGTCATCTAACTCGCCCGTTAGCTTCGTGGTGAGCCCCTGAGTCTCCCTGAAGTTTTTTTTCGTGACCTTACCTTGTCCCCTCGGCTGGAACGGCCTCGCCGTGCCGCCGAGGTCCGCCATAGGCGAGCTCCCGCTCGTCGGAGGCGGTTAGAGCTAGGGATAGGATCTTAGGGAGTCGGCTAGGGTCTTGGGGTAGATGTTCGGCCAATGGCGCTCGCTGTAGGGCCGCCGGCGGCGAGGTCCGCGCCGTGCCATGCGCACGCGCGTGCGGGAGTGGCGGCCGGAGGTAGGAGATGATTCTGACAGGGGTGGCCCGCCTGTCAGCGCCCGGGTGAGGGAGAGCGCGCGTGCGCGGGGACTGACGGCTGGGGCCGGCCTGTCAGCGGCCCCGCTCGGTGGCACGCGCGCGGCCGCGGCTGGGCCATGCTGGGCCTGTTCGTTTGAATGGGCCGAATGGCCGTTTTCTTTTTCCCGGGCGATTTATTAGAGCTTTTTCTTTTTAATTAAAATGAATAGTGTTAGCTTTTAATCTTTTTGTGTGGATTAATCTACTGCAACAAAAGTTATGAGAATATTTATGGATACTCTCTGTAATGTGTAGAATATAATAAAAATATTGAAGTTGTTATTTGAGTGTTTTCTGTATTAATTAAAAATCAGCACATTAAATGATAAAAGGAACTTTGATGATTTTTAATAAATTCTGTGTAAGTCCAAAAATCATGAAAATTTAATTGGTACTGTTTTAGGGCCAGAGCTAACTGTTGGTGAAGTTTGACATCAAATGGAAATATTTAAATATTTATTAAATTATATGTTGGTTTAAATGATTAATAATAGGAATAGTAAATGGAATAATTATTGAATGGTGTGATTTTTGCATTTATTGAGATTCTAGGTCAATCACCTTTATGACCTAGGGCATTATGAATTAGAGTAGTCATGGCTAGCCTATGGTAGGGTCTTGATCACGTGTGTGTATTATTATTATTTAATTTTTATCTGCCATTTCATGTGCATTGCATTCATACATTCATTATTGCAAACGTGTAGTGACCGAGAATCCGGAGGTAAAATCTGAGGGTCCCTCGAAGGAGACTGCTCAGGAAATTATGCAAGGATTTGATATTTGTGGTACCGACCCAGATCCGACACTCTACGCAATTCAAGGCAAGCCCCGGTGCATTTGCCCTCTCCTTGTTGTTTAAAAAATATTTATTACTTGAGTTAATTAAGTGCATTAGGTCAATAGGAGTTGGGTGATAACCAATTGATACATTTCCATCCTTGAATACCTGACAATACTTGAGAACCTGATTTATTTAAAAGTATTGAAAAATGCTTAGTCCTGCTAAATGATTAGATTTGCAAAAATACTATTTTCAACTGTGAGGATACAAAATGAATGAATCACTTCATGGGACTAGTTTTGTCCTTGTTAGTTGACAGTGTTCCTAGCTAGTTCATTGTCATCAACGGGGATGGGTTTTTCCTGTTTGGTTGGCCAACTGCTTAGGTTAGAGTCCCAACTTTCGTCGCCATCGGGAAAGGGATGTGAAAACCAGATAGTTACCAGTGTACTTGGGTTAGAATCCCAATGCGTGGATTATAATGGAAAAATATTAGGGACCATTCGTTGTCAGGCCTGCTGGATCGACACTTTGCAACTAGCCACATACTATGGAAAGTCTCTGACTCCGGTGGCTCTACTGCTGGAACCGACAACCACGCACTGGGAGTGAAAAGATGGCGAGAGTAGCGTGTACCCTCGTGGCCGTCGAGCCTGGAGACGAGAGGAGTACTGTGCTCTCGGGTGGCGCAGGACCGGTTCCGGGGTATGAAAAGCCGTGGTAGGCGGGGTTGGCGTATGCAAGCTTAAGTGCTACATACGCACTGTGGATAGGGATCCCCAGCTGGGTATTAATCGATTCGAATCGTCGTTGCTCCTTGGTTATGGAGACTTGATCCTCACACCTACAGTGAATAGTGGTTCGGAACTAGGATTGATTTTGAAGGGATAAAGCAAATGAAAGAATGTTGATATATGAGAAAGAACTTGGAGATATGGTTAATGTTGAATAGTATTATTGAAATAAAATATTGAGATAGGACTAGTAATGCTTTTCCGCAAAACTCTTGAGCTCTTGCTAAAGCCTTACCTTAACTTCCCTCAGCCTGCATTCCTGAGTCTAATTTTACACTTTTAGTCGGGTAAGTCTTGCGGAGTACACCATGTACTCAGGGTTTGTTAACCCCGTTGCAGGAGGGCAGTAGGAGACCGAAGTTTGTCTCGCTCCGTGCTGCGTCACCATCGTCCAGGAGAGTGAAGAAGAATAAGGTTAAACCCTTGGGCAGGGTTCGTGTAATATTTATCTATCTGTCGTACTGTTGATCCTACCGCTACTGCTACATTTTTAATTTATGGTCTGTAATAACTGCACCTAGTTCTATTTGAACACTGGTCTGTAATATTAAGAACTATTTACTCTTCCACAAATTTTACTCTAATGTATTTTGTTATGAAATGTTGTAACTCTGTAATGGCTTCGCAATGGGATCCTGTCGGAGATAACGGGTGCTTATGTAGCCCGGCAGAGCCCGCCTTGGTCATCTGGAACACGGGCCCGGCTGTCAGATGTCATTAGTGGCGATGACAGGTGCCTGTGGGCCACGTGATTTAGGCGGTGCTGTTACAGCTGGTATCAGAGAATTCCATTGCTAAATTATTGCAGGTTACCTTTCGAAAACTTCAAAATGTCTTGGATCATAAAAACTTAAACTGTTATTTTGAGTCCAAACTGCTTACAATCTTACCTTACTCAGTAGTTCTTATCTTGTTCTGTAATTTATCTTATTATGGTTATGGTAGCAGGTGGAACAACATTATTAACACTAGCCCTATGTTCAAACTAATTATGCTTTGATTTGTATTGCATGATTTAAAATTCGTAAGTACGTGCATGCATCATGATAATTACCCATGTTAATAACTTCCTCCTTAAAAGTGGGTATATGGGTTAGGAATTATCACACCTATTCTTGCTAGCCTATTATATCCTCACTAATTCAAACTTACCTTTCCAGCTGGCACGATCTAAGTTGACGGCGCGCAAGATGACTGGACCTCGTAGAGTCCCGTGCCACCAGTTGGCACCCCGTGACAGTGAAGAGGCGTCCGGCAGCCGTCCACCCCGCCGCAGCCGCAAGGAATTGAAGAAAGAAATCAAGGAGCTGCACCGAGAGATAAGCCTTATGAGGGAGGACTTCCAAGTGGCCCGGGCTGATCACTACCGGGATGTGAGGACCAACAGAGACCTACGGCGGGAGATCGACCGCCTGACCCAAGAGAGGGATCAGGCTTTGGAGCAAGAGGGCATGGCACGTGATCGGGTTGAGGTGTTGGAGGGGTACGTTGAGAACCTTGAGTGGAACAACGGCATGCTGCATGAGGAGGTGCATAGGCTGAACGATCAGCTTAACCCGATTCTGATTCCACGAGAAGAGGAGCCTGAGGAGGGTGTGGTCATAGGACCCGATGAGGAGTATTATGACAGTGAGGCTATAAAGGACGGTTATCTTGAGGCAGTCGACCCAATGGAGGATGTAGTCGTCGAGGAGGACGACGAGGAGGAGGTTGTCGTTATCGACTAAGCTAGTCTTAGGACTAGTGATGTTTAGTCTTCTGTTATCCGAATGTCGTAATCATAGTGCCAAGAACCGTAGTCTGGGTGGAACTTGTTGTGATTTGTGTGTGTTGAACCTTGTTATATTTGGTGTTTTAAGTTGTAATGCTACTATATTTTTAATTATGCAATGTGAGTTCTTAGTGATTGTCTTAAAAACAGATGGTCAACACTCGCTCGACTGGTGCTGGTACTTCTGACGAAGGAGCTGCTCCCTATCCACTACCCATTCCACCAACCTTAGCAGATGCCATCCCGGCCCTGGCTAATGCAGCCAACGCTATGGCCCAAAACAGAGAAAATCGTGGCGGACGTCGAGGCCGCCGCGAAGATGAGGAAACCACCTATGTGGACTTCACTGAAACCCGTCCACCAGTATTCACAAAAGCCAAAGAACCCTTGGAGGCCGACGACTGGCTTCGTACTATGGAGCAGAAATTCAGTTTGATCCGCTGCACGGAAATCCAAAAGCCACTATTTGTGGCTCAGTAGCTGTGTGGTCTGGCCAGTGCCTGGTACGCCAACCTGTTGTCTGCACAGCCCGAGGGGCATCAGCTTACTTGGGCAGAGTTCCGCGAAGCCTTCCGAGCACATTACATCCCAGCAGGTGTAATGAAAATGAAACTGGACCAGTTCTTAGCTCTGCAGCAGAAGGATTCTTCTGTGATGCAATATGTGAACCAATTCAACCATCTTGCCCAGTATGCTCCTGAACACACCAATACCGACCAAAAGAAGAAAGATTGCTTTGTCAGGGGCCTAAACTTCAAGATCCAGCGTAGCTTATCTAACAACCTCAACTGCTCTTACCACGAAGCTGTAAACAGCGCCATTGCTTACGAAGAAAGTGATCGTAAGCATCAGGATGAGAAGAAGAAAAAGAAATCAGGCTTTTCTGGCGGTCAAAAATGCCAGAAGATCATCTATCATCCTACACACCACAACCATCCAGCTTACCCCCAGCAGCAAGTCGTGGTATGCACTGCAGCTACCTCTCATACCTCAAACCAACAGAACACCACTCAGCCGAATGCCCTAGGCGTTCGTGTCAATACACCTCAGACCATCTACAATCATCCTTGCTACAACTGTGGCAAAATGGGACATTGGGCTCGTGAATGTCCATATCCCAAGAAGTATAATCAAAATGCCCAGAAAGGCCTGGGACAGCAGCAGCAGCATCAGAATCAGCACCGTGGCCAGCAGCACCAGGCTCAACAGGTCAAACTTGTCAAGAAGGTAGGACATGTCTATTATGCTCATGTGGATGACATCCCTGCAGGAGAACCCATCATGATGGGTAGGTTTCCTGTCGCCAGTCACCCTGCTATTACACTTTTTGATTCTGGTGCGTCACATTCATTCATCAATCGTACATTTGTGGTAAAGCATGAGATTCCAATTGGAGAAATAAAGGAAAACTTCCTTATACATTCGCCCGGAGGGCGTATAAATACTAAGGAGGTAGTGCATCAAGTACCTATTGAGTTGGGCGGGCATATATTCCCAACCACCATGATAGTACTCAAGGATCAGGACATAGATGTCATATTAGGTATGAATTGGATGTATCAGCACAAGGCACTGATAGATGTGCTGAATTGGACCATAAAGGTCAGCATACCTAGTAGTCAATCTCAACTTCTTATCCAATTACCACTACCCGTGAGAATGATTGAGAAGACAGTGCAGAGATTGTGTGCCACCTCAGTTCAAGAAATCCAAAATATTCCGGTAGTCTGTGAATTTTCGGATGTATTTCCTGATGATCTACCCGGTCTGCCACCTGACCGTGACGTGGAGTTCGCTATTGAGTTAAAGCCAGGAACTGCACCTATATCCCGTAGAGCCTATAGGATGCCTCCCAAGGAATTGGCTGAGCTTAAAATTCAACTACAAGATCTGCTTGATAAGGGTTTCATTAGACCAAGTTCATCTCCTTGGGGTTGTCCTGCTATATTCGTGAAAAAGAAGGATAAGTCACTCAGACTCTGTGTCGATTATCGCCCACTCAACGAGGTCACCATTAAAAATAAATATCCTTTACCTCGTATTGACCTACTCTTTGACCAGTTAGCTGGAGCCAAGGTCTTTTTCAAAATTGACCTTAGGTCTGGTTACCACCAAATAAAGATCCATCCCGAGAATATTCCTAAAATAGCATTCACCACCAGATACGGCCTTTATGAGTATCTGGTCATGTCTTTTGGTCTAACCAACGCATTTGCCTATTTCATGTATCTCATGAACTCTGTTTTCATGCCCGAGCTTGACAAGTTTGTAGTCGTATTCATCGATGACATCCTTGTTTATTCCAAAACCCCAGATGAACACGCCAACCACCTTCGTATTGTCCTGACCCGTTTGAGAGAACACCAACTATATGCCAAGTTTAGCAAATGAGAATTTTGGCTAGATCGAGTTCCTTTCCTCGGTCATATTTTATCAGCGGAAGGTGTATCCGTGGATCCGAGCAAGGTGGAAGAAATCTTGAATTGGAAGCCACCAACCACAGTTCATCAAGTCCGTAGTTTTATGGGAATGGCGGGGTATTACCGTCGGTTTATTCCAGACTTCTCAAGAATAGCCAAGCCCATTACCAACCTGTTGAAGAATCAAGTCAAATTCATCTGGTCGCCAGAATGTGAGAAGGCATTTCAAACATTGAAAAAGTTGTTGACCACTGCACCAGTACTAGCTGAATCAGACATTGAAAAGCCCTTTGATGTGTACTGTGATGCTTCTGGTACTGGACTTGGTTGTGTCTTGATGCAAGAAGGAAGAGTCATTGCTTATGCCTCACGGCAACTCAAGCGTCATGAGGAGAACTATCCCACTCATGATTTGGAGTTAGCAGCTGTGGTACATGCCTTGAAGATATGGCGTCACTATTTGCTGGGTAGTACCTGCAATGTATATACAAATCATAAGAGTCTGAAATACATTTTCACTCAAGAAGAGTTGAACATGAGACAGCGAAGATGGATCGAGCTAATCAAGGATTATGATATTGAAGTGCATTATCACCCTGGCAAGGCGAATGTGGTCACCGATGCACTCAGTCGGAAGGTGCACTGCAATTGTTTGACAGTCAAGCCGTATGATCTATCCTTGTGCTATGAGTTGGAAAAATTAAGGATAGAAATAATTCCACAAGGCAGTCTGACCAATATTAGTATTGAAACACCCATCCGAGAAGAGGTTATTGCCACTCAGCGGGAAAGTAAAGGAATCAAGCACATCAAGGAAAAGGTTCAAGCTGGCAAGGCAGATTGCTTCCAGATTGATGATGATGGTGTCGTGTGGTTCAAGGATCGGCTGGTAGTGTAACACCCTAGTGTTAGTTACTATTTTCACACTTGCATTTGCATGTCATCAAGCATAGATCATGTCATTGCATGCATTATTATCATTGCATTTGATTTGATTCCCTTTTATTGCTATATGTTTGTTTATATGTCCATATTATGCAAAATGTGTTGACATGCAAATGTGATGCTTGTTTACGGTTCTAAATGCTTTATACATGTTTAGGATAACATTTGGAACAATGTTCATGTTGGTGAAATTCCCAAAATACCCCTCTAGCTCATAGTTGACTAGAGAGCCCTTTAAAAGCTATTCTGTTTGACCAAACAAGAAGGGCATTTTAGAGATTCTGCATGTCAGTGCACCCTTAATCAAAGTTGTGTAGAATTTTATAAGCAACAAACTTTATTTTTGGGTCAACTCATGAAAATGAGTGGAAGAAGGTCAAAAAGTTGAATTAGTGCAGATTTGGAGCTGTTTTGGAAGTTTTCAAATTTTCCTAAGTCTAAACCGGTTTTCAGTTTCGGTGTACCCCTGTTCATTGACTTGTATCTCTCAATCCAGACCGAACTAGAGTAAAGTGTCTTAATATGAAATGATCTACTCGTATAGCTCTTCAATCCATAGTAGTGAAGTTTTCGCTGAAACGCCCTGGATCGCGAGTTATAGATCGATAAAAATCGAGTTTCAGTCGGGTCCGCGGAAACTGAATCGGAGCCGATTCAGTTCGACCCTCGGGCGAATCGCGAGCGAGTCGCGCGACCGCGTCAGGCCTCGGCCGCCAGATGGCGCCGTACGCCGTCGTTGCTGCCGCGCGGTCGGCTTACAAAGGGGAACACGCAACGCTGTCTCCCGCACGCTCGCCCTCACTCTCCCTGCTCTCTCGCCCTCTGTTCGCTCGCTGCTCTCCTCTTTCCCCTCCGCCGTCGCCATTTCCGCCGTCGCCATTCCGCCGCGACCGCCGCGGTGAAATCCGCCGCCACCGAGCCGTCTCCGACCGCGCCACCCTCGGCGCAGCTGCGGCTTGCTCTGCTCTTCGTTTCCGACCCGTTGCCGACCTCAGCCGACCTAAGGTACAGCTCCAGCGAGCTTCTCGCCGTCCGCCATTGCCGGAGCGCCGCCGAGCTCTCGGGTCGCCGTGACGAGGGCGATGCCGGGGTCGGCTTTCCCTCTCTTTTGCTCGTCTAAGAGTCTCCGTTAGCCGTAGATCCTTTCCACACCGTCGGTTAGATCTACCTCGCCGTGGTTTCGCCGGAACCCGAGTTCGCCGTGAAACCGCTCGCCACCGTGCCGCCATGCGAGCGCGGTCAGTGAGTTTCCGTGCGCAATAGTTCGATTAGTCGCGCGCACAGGTCCGCTAGGGTTGCAGGAACACGGAACGAGGCCGAGCCGCGCGAGCAACGGCCGGAATCGGCCGGCGCAAGTTCGCCGGACCACCGCCGTCCGCCATTGCCGCCATCGAGCTCGCTCCGGTGGAGTACGACCCTCGGCAGTTCGTCCATCGGGTTCGCCTCGTTGCCGCGAGTCGGTAGGTAGCCTCGGCGTCGCCGGAGACCTCGCCGTCGGCGAGCTCTCGCCGGTCAGCGCCGGCGGCTCTGTTTCCTCTCTCTGACGCGTGGGGTCGGGTCGACCCCGAGGCCCGCGAGTCAGCCGTTCAGGTGCGCCTCTGGTTCGCTGAGCCGGGTGCACGTAGCAGTTCTATCGGGTTTAGGTTTTTGATTTTATAAAAGGAATTTCCAGAAAATGTGTAAAACCTTCCAAAATTCATATCTGGAGCTAGGAATGTCCAATGGGGGTGAACCAAATTTTGTTGTGTTTGTATTTCTGAGCTCTATCAAGGAAAAATATAAAATGTACTTTTGAATACTTTTTGTGTGCAGTTATAATTAAATTGTTAATTGCTTGTAAACTTGATAAATGCATAAGTAATTACAGGAATGTGCTAAAAATGTGATTCCACTTGCATTCATCTTGTTTAGGGAAGTAGAATCTATGAAAAATATGTTTGCTGGTGTTTCACTGTTGTTTATGTGATGTCTAGTATAATGTGCCTTTTATGCTTTAATCTTGCAAAAATCACCATGCTTAATGTGTTAAGGTTATGGACATGAATATTTTTCCTGGGCTATGTTATGTTGGAAAGAAGCTAAGAAAATTAGGAAATCTGTTGTTTGATACTTTTCGCTGTGTTAAGTATTTTCCATTGCTTAAAAGGCTGGTTGCTTGTTATTTTTGTGTAGACTGTTATACTTGTCCAAATGACTTGAAATTTTGTCAGTAGGCTAATCTGGATGTGTAATAGCTACTGTAATTTCTATGGATTTTTCTGGTCACAGTAAGCAGTAGGTCCAGTTATAGGCTAGGGTTTATTTAATTGTTTCTAAGCAAATATCTTTTGGTTGTGGTAGGTTAGTTGATGCATGTTAATTATTAAGTGCAGGTTGTAGACCTCTCACCCGGGACGAGAAATTGTTCTATGCTTTGCTTAAGAAGGGTGAGTATGAGTTGGTTGTCTAGGAAAGAAATAAATGAGTGTGGATTGTTAAACTGATTGCATATCATGGGTTAATTCGTGCATCTCTATCTTGCATTTCATGTGCATTCTCAGTTCTCATATATGCATATCATGCATACAGGATCGCCGGGAGGAGTGACACTGCTGCAATTCGATCCACCGGAGGAGGGAGTTCCGCCGGAGATTGAAGTGCCCGAGGTTTCCGAAGGACAAGAAGAAGAGGTTGAACTTCCGGAGTGCCCGGATCACCAACCCGCAAACTTTGTGAAAGGCAAGCCCCGGAGCATTCCTAAGTCTCCACCTACTCTTTTTACAAATACACTGGTCTTTATTAAATCGTATGATTGTGCACTTAAGTATAGGAGTTGATATGATACCGTTGCTGCATTTATTCCTTGTCCACTTATACTTGATCCTGAAGTTATTACTAGACAAGGGGATGGGTTCGATCCTATGCTTAGCCATGCTTAGACCGGTAGAAGTCGAGGGATTTCCTGTCCTTCGCGAGCATAGGTGGTTACTAATGATGATGGGGTTGGATTCCACATGATGGACTATATGTGCCACCATGCCACAGTGTCTAGTGAGAGAATCAAGGCTAGGTAGCGGGGAGCCGCATGACATGGTTGAGGTCATGCCGTCTTCGGTGCTGCTTGCGGCCGACTAGGACTGAGGCCACCAGACATCAGTTGAGATTGAAGGACGTCGTCACATAGCTGGCCAGATAAGTCGTTCTGACCGCGAAGCCGAGTATTTCTTTCTGAGCCGGGAATTGGTGCGACTAGGCAGACATATTCTGGAGGTAGGAAGTATGTGCGGAGACACCATCTTACCAAGGGCAGGTCAGGGACCTGATGCATCCTGGAAGTGGGTTGGTCTCTGAGAATATGGTCCCCGCCAAGCCCGCGACATATTGTGACTCAGAAAGATTTAACGGTGGCCCAAGAAGCCAGTGGCTCGGCTGACAGGGTTTGTGATTGGCATGTTTGCCAGCTGGTACAATCGATTCGAATCGCCATCTCTCCTGGTTAGTGAGAAACTGAACTGATCTTCTGGTGAGGTAGAGGCTAATAACTTGAACATAATGATTATGGTGAGATGAGGTTGATATCTGTGGATATCGGAAATCATATGGTTTTATTGATTGCTACAATATTCAGTGAATGCTTAGTATAGTGGCTAATCCTAGTAAATAGTTTAACTGAAATCGAAGCTTATCACAATTAAAATGATTAAGTTGAGGTTCTACTGTAAGTAATGCTTTGATGCAAAAATGATGCTACCCTCTGAGCTCCACCAAATAAGCCTTGCATATCCTTGAGAGTCTTTTTATTTACTCCCTGTCGGGTAAGTCTAGCTGAGTACAATTGAGTACTCAGGGTTTTATTCCCATTGTTGCAGATGGTGTAGTTTTCTACGCGTATTGCAGGAACTGCTTCACCCCTGCGGGCGAAGAAGACTAGACCCGAGGGCGGGGTCATTATCTATCTTTAGTTGTTGTAAGAATGCTGTGACGGGGTCATGTGATGGTACTCGTATTCGAACTCTGTGGTGTAAAACTATATTGACTTCCGCTACTACCCTATTTGTGTAAAAGACTATGTTGTACTCTGATGTTTAAATTCGGTTGCGAACTTATGTGTCATGTGATCGGGTATTGCTGAATGAATGATCCTTGGGGTATGAAATGTTTGAAATCCTTCGAGATTTCCGGACTACCGGGTTTATATTGGCTCAAGTGCGACTGGATTGCGGCGAAAATGCGATCGTTGTACTTGTGCTCGTATAAATTGGTCGGTTCTGTGACAGCTGGTACCAGAGCATAATTCAGCATATACCGTCACTTGACTATTTAAAAACTAAAAGAGTTTTGAGTTTTACAAACTAATTGCCAACTGATAGTGTGTATAGGTGATTTAAACCAAGTGTTTGCAAAACTTATGAGTACCAATGACCAAGTCCTATAGCCCTATGTATATGTGGTAATTAGGTGGCTTATGTAAGTACTGACTTGGGGGAAATTGCATCATATTTCTATTTGTGGTTCATTTGGTTTTATCGTGCGGATAATCATGAACTGTCGGTTCTTATTGCTTCTTAAGGGTCAATGTACCACGTCGCCTACGGTAAGGTGAGATGTGAGTGTAAGATCGAACAACCATCGATCGATGGTGAGTGTATGATTACTGAAGTGAGTACATGTTATCCATATGTGTACTTATGGAAGTAAGGTGGAGTAATTAATTTTTGGGGGTCGCAAATGTTCATGGGAATATTTCCGGCAAAAAGTGCTTCTTGTTGCCCTGCATACATTGGGATTGAGCTGAAATGAATCTTCTGCAGGTACACTAACCACGCAAAACGTATAGCACGGTTAGTTACGTATATGAGAGCACGTGGTATGCCACCGACTATAACGTTAGTTAAAATATATTATGTGTGAGGTCGTTGGCACGTGCATGCATCATGATCATGAAATTAATTTAAGCTATCTGTACTATTTCCTTCCCTATGGTAAAATTTGTGCTGTCCTATCTTATTCTAAATGCTGAAAGATGTTGTAATGTACCAGATGGCAGCTGAAGGTGAGCCGCAGAGTGGTCAGTTTCTGGAGCAGTTTGGCACACCCACTGTGCTATGGAGGTTGTTGCAGTCGGTGGGATATGCAGAGCCACCACTGTATTTCTGGAAGCCAGCGCAAACCATGGTGCAGCCTTGGTTTGATGTTTGGGTGACTATCCCTGTGCTTGAAAGGGGTTGGCCGTTTCCAGGAATAAAGGTGGAAGTTGACATGAGGACGCCATGGGATGGTGCGCAGCTTGCAGCTTTTGAGGTGTTGACGGATATTTGCAGCCGGTTCAACAAGAGAGCTGATTTGGGGCCAGCAAATGTTTTTCCCAGGGTGGATGCTTCTCAGGGTGAGTGGGCTCAGTCTAGCCAAGCTTCTTTAGAGCGAGGCAGGGACGAGCGTGCTCATAGCACGGGTGCTTCTATGAGTGCTATGTTGCTGTCCTGAGGATGCATTATTCCACTAGGGATGGTTGGATGAAGTGCATTGAAGCCCTGCATGATGCTGTGGAGAAGAAGTTAGAAGCTGAAGAGTGGGCACGTATGGCTCGTCGTAGCTCAGATGACTTGGTGGTAGCTCTCACTGCCTGTCGCAATGAGTTGTTACGATGCACTGGCGCCTTGTTGGCAGCTGATCGCCGTGTCGAGGTGCTTGAGAGGGAGAATGCAGATCTTCGCCGCCAGCTTGACAATCGCAATATGAGTTTGACACGTCAGCGCACTGAGTTTCTGCAAGAGTTGCGTGCTAGTCAGCAGCAAGTTTGGGAGTTGCAGCAGGATGTTCATCGTCTGAACAACCGTGCTGATCCGTTTCATCCTCCGGGTGCAGCGGAGTTTGCTCCTGAGATCTTCATTGCAGCTGATGATGGTGAAGCAAGTGAGGAAGAAGACCCCGAGGAGATCGTGCCTATTGACGAGAGTGATGACCATGGTGGGAACGTGTCCGGCGTGGACAGTGACCACGATGACTAGGCTTTTCTAGTGATCTTGCCCATGATCGGCACCCTTTTGTATTGGGAAAACCTTTAATGTCATGTAATGGGTAGAACCTGAATTGTAATGAGAGAACCCTGTGTGTTCAGGGCTGGAACCATCAAACTTTTAATTAAGTAATGGTAACTTATGCAGCTTGAAAACCCTTTTTGGTTGTGCCTTGTTATTGTGCGGTTGTGTGATGATTATTGAATTATTGTGCCGTTTGTTGGTTATCAAAAATGATCATTGATATCTTTTGGGCATAATCTTTCGGTTATCTTGACATAACTGACACTTAACAATGGTTGTTGCGTGTTGCTACAGATGGCACCTCATACCCGTCGTCATGGGGTCAACCAGTGGTGGTGGGAACGAACATGAAGATGAGAGTTGCCGCCTCCTCCACCGCGTACCCAGGAACAAATGCTTGCTCAGTTCTTGGACACCCAGCAAGCGATTTTGCAGCAGATGGTTGCTAGTAACAACCACAATCGCGATCGAGGTGGACGCCGCGGAGAACGATGAGGACCAATACAGTAACTATAAGGACTTCATGGACACTAAGCCTCCGGTATTCAAGCAGGCCGTAGAGCCGCTGGAAGCTGATGAGTGGTTAAACACTATTGAACAGTCATTCTCTGTGCTGCGATTGACTGAAACCATGAAGGCTAGCTTTGCTGCTATGTTACTGCAAGGCCAAGCTGGAATATGGTGGGCCAATCGTAAGACCGCCTACCCCGTGGTCGCTGATATCACCTGGGAGCAGTTCACCAGGGATTCAGGGGGGCATTTCATTCCAGCAGGCTTGATCAGATGAAGGTCAATGAATTCATGCAGCTTACTCAGGGTACCAAGACCCTCACTCAGTATCATCATGCCTTTAACAATCTGTCGAGGTATGCCCCTTGGATGGTAGATAACAGATGAAAAGAAGATTGAAACCTTCAAGAGAGGTCTTAGTACCAAGCTTATGAAGACTCTGGCGAACAACGCTCGTACAACTTTTAACGAGTTCATCAGTGAAGCTTATATCCAAGAGAAACAGAACAACTTGCACACTGCTTCCAAGGGAGGCAAGAGGCCATTTGAAGGAAGCTCTTCTCAGTCAAGGACTCCAACAGCTAGTCGTGCGGTGGCAAATCGCCCTGCTTACCGTCCGGCTGTTCCTGGAGCAAAATTCAGACCCCCTCCAAAGAAGCAGCCAGCGCCTCAGCGCTACAAGAAAGGTTTCACAGTGCCTTTGAACAAGAACAATGCTCCTCCCC